>OZ024913.1:25845253-25865253 GCA_964017125.1 Flabesymbios commensalis | reverse complement strand
GGCTTAAAAATATTTTGTTTTGTTACCAGCGGCCTTCAAAATTTACATTCAGACATACACTGTAGAAGGATTAGATTAGAAGCTGACTTTAAAATTATAGACATTTATCTTATATATTTGGTCAACCATTTGGTTAATGGCTGCCATTAATTTTCTGAGTTGGATTAATGTGTATGGAAATACTGAAAATGTATATTTAGATTAAAATATTTTGATTCTATGCGGATTAGGCGCTGAAATATTGACACTTACATACATTTTTGCAGCCATTTTGTAAAATGGCCGCCAGCCAGGTCACAGGTCATTTTTTATGGCCCTATAGCTAAAACATTATCAAGTGTGTTCTCTTACAGCATGTGAAATTTCATGCTTTTATCATTAAATGAACAATTCGTTCATATATAACCACCAGTCAGCCTAACTATATCTTATAATACGGCAGTCATAATGGTGTTTGGCCAGCGTTTTGAACGACGGCCACCATTGGACTAGTGTCACCTGTCCACTGAGAGTGCGAGCGTATGTAGCCACCCACGCTGAACTTGTGACAGTGACGTGTAGGGGGGGGGGGGGGGGTTGAACATGGGTCCTGGAAATTATGGAATCTTCCCACTTCACTTTTTACAAATTTTTTGACCTCACTATTTTTATAAGGGAAAAATGATTAAATATAGATTTGATTCGTTTTTTAACCCATGTGCACCCTCGTGTAGCATGCAGTAAAATCGTGATAAACTCGCAATGGTACTAAATTTGAAAATCCGCTACGATTTATCAGTTCAATATTCAGTTCATTAGAATCAGCAACATTTCAAATACATTTAGGCACGGTAGCTCGTTTTCTGCTAAACTTCATTGAAATTTTATGTGCATGTTTTGGATTATGGGGTGGCCATCGTTCCCGCTCATTTTATTTTCGAACCACGCTGAATACTGGGGTGAAACTGATGCAGCGATGCACAGCTCATAATTTGAACGTGTGGGCCTTATTCATACTAGACACATATTGTCGGCACTACAGGTTTCACAGACACCAGACATGCTAGATGCGGCACCCAGCGTGACCCAGGTTTATTTCAATATTTATATAGTGGTTGATACGAATGCCCGAATTGTGTGATTTTTTTTCGGCTTGGAAATATATTAATCTTCCTCTACCGACTTCCCCCTGATAAAACTATCCCAGAGACCGACTTCTTTTTTAACATACACCCTTTAAACCCCGTGGTGAACAATATATGGCGCTGACATATAAATTGGCGCTCACGCCCTAACTCGAAATGCGGTAAAATTTATTAGACCAACACACGGAAGTAAAATAAATCACAATATAATGCAATAAAGTGAATGAACATTATATCAATGGAGTAGTGATGTGAATTAAATTGAATGGGACAAGTAATTTTTAATATAAAAGCTCGAATAAATGAATGAATCAATTAAGTAAGTATTAAGACAATTAGGTAATGGATATGATACACAAACTACAGAGCATGGCTATAGTCAACAGTGTTTTGTTAAAATATGAATTTAAATCGGAAAAAGTTACATAATTTAATTGTTCCTACCACCGTCACCCTTAATCTGATCGATGCCACCCCACTTTTCCGCAGGCCTAATCACCCTTACGTAGCGTCATAACGGTAAAAGTTGTCGGGGAGACAACTTCTGACCCTATTAGTCCTGCCACGTGTCGATGGTCGCGGTTATGTCTTAACGGCAAAGTACACACAACTTGGGTTATTGTTTTCGTTTAAGCGTATAACAGCTAGGGTGAATAAACAGGTAATGCCTACACTGTTTTGATGGTTAACACCTTCGTAACGGAGTTAATCACAAAAAATCGGGATAAAAGTGTTTATTACACATATTAATGGATCATATAATATATAAATATTATAAATATATTATAAATATTGCGTGGCAAGGTAGCAAATGTGCAGAAAGCCCCATTTATCAGTTATTCCCGTATGCATGTCCGAAATTAATTTTCGTCCTTATTTCTCGCTTAACTGGTATATGCGCAACAGAAAATCCAAAAAAAACATAATTCGTATGGATATATCAAGGAGCCAAAATATAAATACTGATTTTTTGATGATTTTAGCCTGATTGTGTCGCTCTAAAACAACTGCTATCTTTATATAAATGCACATGAAAATATTCCCATATTACTTTTAATATAGTTTATTGACACGCCTCACTTTTATTGTGAGGTATGGAAAATGAAAAATCGTATTATTTGAGTTAAACATTATTTTAGTATTTAAAGCAACTATCGCCTTTCTAAAAGCAGAATATCTCAGTATATATAGATATTTCAGTAACATATTTATTTTTAAATTCAATTGTATTTACATTTTATTTTTCTATTTTAGGTTCAGGAACATAATATATAATAGCAACAACCTAATTAAATATCAACCTAATCGTAATTAAATAGTAAATAGTAATTAGTAAATAACAACTATTTTGTAGAATCACTTAGCTACATAAGCAACAACGACCACGGATATTATCATTCATCGTTTTATTACTGTCAAATTATTATAGCATATAGCAATCCTGCTGTGACTGATAAGGCTAAGATGTATAAAAATGGGCAGAGGTCACTGGGTCGAGGTCACCAAAGTGGGCCGAGGTGAGGTCACCAATTTTTTTTTATGAGCAGAGTGAATTGGAGAAAGTGACTGGATAATATAATGGTAACTGGCTGGGCCGAGAGGAAAAAAGGTCGAGGTCACTGGGCCAAGATTACTAAAATGGGCCGAGGTCACTAGGCCGAGATAACCGTGGGCCGAGGTCACATGTATCCTCCTGAGGTAGCCCTTGGGCACAATATAGCCTGACAACTGGCCCTGTGACTACATATTAGGCCAGAAATTGGGCTCTGGCTTTTAGGTTGTGATTGGCCAGCCTCAATTTGATTCAATTTGGAGGTGTGGCTTGGAGGTTCCAGTCCCATTGGCCGATTGAGTTTAAGGATTCCCCGACGTATTTCTTCAAACTACCATCAGGAACAAGTACGATTAGTGATGCGTAGCACACTAGGTTTTTTTGTATAGGGGTATTTTAATCATTTAGTTTGACACAAAATGTTTTTATCATTAGGCTTATTAAGCCTATTGAGTTTATTTTGCCTGAGTTTGTGACTTATTTAGGGGAAAAGGGGATACTTTGTTTGGGAAATGGTTCACATTTCTGTACACCAGTCCTTATGGGTATGCGCAAGATAACGTTTCAGGTTAAGTACTTTTGTCTTTAACGAGTGTTCAGAAAAAAAATATTCTCGATTATATTTGTGGTTAAGAGGAGCAGCAGTCAGAAAACACGGTACAATCACCCAATTATATTTTAATGACGGGCCAGCGTCGACGACTCTGGGTCAACATTGGAACAGCATTGTGTGAATGCCACGTGTTTGCGCAAAGTCTACAGCAGATCCAGTCATGGATTAGTGCTGGGCCAGTGTCGTAGACGATTCACCGGCATTGAACCAGCAATGGGATTTGGTGGGCGGGCCTTTATCCTCTGTACGATGTACATCGTAGCAAGGAGGTTATATAACCTCCTTGATCGTAGGCAAGTATTTAAACTATGTAGTTTATAAATATATAATCAAATTATAATAAGGGGTTCTGGGCATGTCTAGGGGATCTACCCCCAGACATGCCCAGACGGCCGGAGACTTGGGTTTCTCTGTGCAATTTAATGCTGAAACTCAGTGGCATTTTGCGCAGCTCTGCTATCCTCGTGTCGGATAGTCCCCAGAGTAACACTAGGAAGGATAACTCCCTTTGGTCAGTGTTCAAGTGCTAGCCAAAATTTTATAAAATTATAAACTATGTAGTTTATAAATGTATAATCAAATTACTATATTGACCATCTCTAGGTGATGCTCTGCATCACCAAGCGTACTTGCATTTTCGCTCAAAATAGCTGTGTGACCCTCACGTCTCCGTGACGTAAATAGGCCAGGTGAACCGGTAGGATTTCCTACCGGTAAAAAAATGTAAAATGGAGCCCAGTATCTGGCCCAATATCAGTGTTCAGGCTAGGCACAATACAGGTTATAGCTATGCGCATGCGCACATCGCACAAATTAAAAAAGAGGCGAACATTGCGTCCATGTCACTGACCATTCTGGTGGGCAATTTTTAACCACGCATGTAATGAAATATCTCCATCGCAATTAATGCATGTAAACATGGGGATTTCGCATAAATGGGAAATCGGTAAAGGAAGGTAGTTATCGCATTAATGCGAAATTGGCAAAGGAAGAGTTAAAAATCTGAAAAGATTGACTGGTATTAATGACTTAGGGCATAATAGTTAATTTAACAGGCGATCTGTGATCTCAAACTAATCGCCGGTCGATGTTATAAGCCCTACAGATCGCCAGCAGGGAGATTCGGCGGCCAGTATAGTTTTAATCGCCACGGTCGAGCGTGTATTTCCAGCCCTTGCAGAAAATTTCGGAAAAATAGATGTTGTCTGAGTGCATACTGAGGTACGTTCAGACTGAAATTAGAGAAAAGCACATTTAGGCTTCTTTTTGGTTCTGGACGATCACCGGACCGTTGCTACGGTGTTAATACCTACGCTATATACAATTTACCAGTCTCGGGTCGGCATTAAATCTTTCACTGATTTTATCCTCTCAGGCCAAATGTTTGCCCTTCCATTACATGTGCACTAGAATTCGACCCGTCCCGTCCTTTTAGAAACTGCCCGTCCAAATGTACGGGTGGACACGACCCCCCCCCCCTACGCTACATGTAAGACGTTGTATGCGGATGCATATTATGTAGCATATACTTAACAGTACAGAGTTCAAATTACATATATTAAAAATAATCACTATGTAATATTCAACATTATCATTATTGATAATTATATAAGTAGTCACTTCAATTAAGTAACGGTAGCGAAATTATAGATCGACTGAATATAGTAAATTATTGACAAATCTCCAACTATTCATTGGTTTCTTTTCCCCCATATTACTCTCAATAAATCAACACTGTAACTGTACAGATATCAAGTCAAATCGCGGTAGTGTACAGACAGGAGCGAGATTTCATCACAATATGGAGAATTTTGACAGTTATCTTGTGTAAAACATGTAGAAAATGGTTCATAATAAATGATTGGCTATTGAACTTCAACACCGATACGGAACTTTACTATAGGGGTAGGTGTTTAATTAGTTATTAGGAATTGATTATGCATATATATGTCGTTGATATAGTGTAAACTGTATGAGTATACTCGCATAATGCCCGTATCAAAAGAAAATGAGTTGACCGCTCGCTAACGCATAGCATGGCCATCGTTCAGCTATTGTTAACTGAGCCTTGTGTGTCTTTAGTCTATATGTGCTGAAATCTGAAACATTGCAGCTTGCTCGGCATTTTAGTGTATAATTTGCTATCCACTCGTTATTACACATTTTGGGTATGCTGAATTCAAATCTGTCGAATAATATTCTATATTTGGTGACCTTGACCTTCAAATAAGCAAAACATAAAATGGCCGCCAAAATGTAAATAAACCCCTGTATTTTGTATGGTTTATCACACATGAAAGCAGAATTTTTTGTCTCTTTAAGATTTTTATTCGAGAAACTTCGAGTGTCATTGGAAAGAATTGACTTTTATTTGACCTTCAAATTCAACATGTCCGCCATTTTTAAATATTTATGGTCACTAAATGGCACCTCTTATTTTCGGTTTGTCGCACGGAGATGCTTAATACATATTTTTATGCTTTGGAAATCGAAACACTCATCTCCGATGTTTATGTATCATTGCCTGACCTAGATTTTATTGTAAAATATAAGTTGGCCGTCATGTTACATATTTACAATTAAAATCATGATGTCATTATAAATGCGGAGCACAACAAATCATGTTAGAATGTAATAAACCTAGTTTTGAATGCCTTATAAGCAAATAATATGATATCGTATTACCTGATTACTTTTAAAGTTTCCAATAATTTATTATTATTATATTATATTATATAATAGTTTATTTTATAGTTTATATTATAGTTTACATGTATACATAAAAAATCTATAAATCTAAACAGGCTGATTTTAGTGCTCTGCGATCACTGATTACAAATAGTAATAGGTCCCTCAATACTTACTAAATCATTCTACCCATATAAATGAAGCTTGGTCCATCTGGATCTCAACAGTCAGTGAACATTAACCCTTTCACCGCTGAATTATAACGCCATAAAATGCCTGAGCGCTGAATTAATTATTTTTTTAATTAAAAACAGTAATTACCGCGGTCTGCCAGGTGGTCGCCTTTTGGCGCCACCCGCGGTGAAAGGGTTAATCAATGTATACCACGGGTACAAGTGAAAAATAGTTCTAAACATCCATGGATGGATGGTGAAGTACGACACATGCATAACTGTAAACATACTGCTTGGACTGCAGCCAAACGAACAAACAATGTACAGATGTGGAACAAATTTAAATGTTTGCGAAACAAACTAAAAATAATGCTTAGAGATCAACGTAACAGTTTTATGTCTTATCCAGCCCTATCACTAAAGAATAATGCTAAGCGCTTCTGGACATTTTGTCGTCTGAACACCAATTCTCGCCAGATACCTGCAGTGGTATCTGATGGCCAAAACGTTGTCACTAACGCCGCTGATAAAGCAAAAATGTTTAATGATTACTTTCACTCTGTATTTTCCACTCCAAAAACAGGAATTGCTCCACCTGCTATTTCAGTTAGGTCAGACAACATGCTTGTCAATATAGTTTTTTTTCTGAAATTGATGTTGTACCAATTCACAAAAAAAAAGCAAAAAATGCAAAGTTGATAATTACAGACAAGTATCACTTCTCAACAGCGTGAGTAAAGTTATGGAACGACTTGTATTCAATCACATTTATCTGGTTGTCAGTCCACAAATTAATTCGGCTCAACATGGTTTTGTGAAACATCGCTCCACCACCACACAACTAATTGATAGGCCTACATATTCCGATATCAGTATAAATTTAGACTCTGGAAATCAAACAGACATTATATTTCTTGACTTTGCTAAAGCCTTTGATTCTGTACCACATGACCTGATAGTTCACAAGCTTAAAACATTTGTATTTGGCAGTAACTTATTGAAGTGGATTGAAAATTATCTGCAAGGTCAGTATCAGTCAGTTATGATAGACGGTCAGGTATCATCACCTTTACCTGTAGCATCAGGTGTACCACACGGTTCCATTATTGGACCATTATTATTTGTTTTATACATAAATGATATCTGCGATATTTGTACTGACGATGCCAAACTTTATCGAAATATAAAGTCCAGACAAGATGTACTTTCTCTTCAGAATGATCTTAATGCACTGTTATTGCGGAGTAAAATTTGGAGAATGAAGTTCAACATAGCAAAATGCAAATTCATGTCGATATGCCGTAAAGTGAAAATAGATTTTGACTACTCAATTGATAATAATAACTTATCCAAAGTAACTGGATTGAATGATCTTGGAATAACCATCACTACTAAATTATCTTGGTGTGGGAATGTGGAAACTGTTTCATCAAAAGCCCATTCTATGGTAGGAATGATCAAACGTTCTGTTGGCTTTAACAGCCCAATGGATGTTAACATGGTTAAGCGCAAATTATATTTGGCCCATGCCAGAAGTATTCTTGAGTACTGTAGTCAGATGTGGAGTCCCACTCATAATCAAATTAGAACGGGTGCAACGTCAAGCTTCAAAATTCATTCTCAATGATTATGTTTCATCCTATCACGAAAGATGCACAGCATTTTCTATCTTGCCTTTGCGCAATACAGCTATCTCCACGGTAAACTATCTTGTGATTACTCTAGTAATTTTGAGTTAGCTTGTCCGCATAATGACCTCAGATCTGCTCAACAGGGTGTGCTATTCAAATTACCTCTGTGTTGAGTTCCAATGTACTTATTTTTATCGCACTGCTCCCTTATGAAACATTTTACCTTTTGTTATCCGAGATCAAGAAGAACCTGAATGAATTATTATTATCTCATACTAGTGTATTGAATATTTATCTATATATCTAGCACAAATGGCACCTATGAACGATAATCTGCGAATGTTGCATTGTGGAGTGTTGTCTGCCTGGCTCGAATTCAGTCCGGAGACAGTCTCTGATACTGTTGGAAGCGGACCGACATCACTCAGATACACGATCAAGCTTGTCATGATCTGACCTAGAGTATTACCACATGGCATGGATGGCTGTTCCCCTCAAAATTATTTTTCTTTTTTCTGTTTTATTTTTAGGTTTAGTGCTTTTTCAGTCGCCTTTGTTTCCAGACGAGGTGGGTCTTTACGCTAATTTCAAAGATCTCTAATCAACTGATTTACTCCTTGAGTTTGGGATTGTTTTTCCTCCAGTCCAATATTGCATATGTGGTACTATTCAGCATCATTCGGCTGCGCGACTGCTATATGAGCTGGCGTCAGTAGATGCATTCCAGGTCTATAGTATTACCTTTATTTAGGGATGTATGTAGGCCTATGTTAAAATGAAGAGTGCCATAAGTTTTTACTATTTTCCCTTTACACATACCCTAGTTCTACGTCCTTTTATATAATAAACAACTAAATAATTTAGCGGTTTAAATTAGGTTTCTATGCTTTCCAGAGTGTACGTTTTTGCTACACGGTGTAGAGCACAGTGTAGTTATTTAAGGCTCCCCCTACCAGGGAGAGGCTTTTAGTTTTTGTACTATTTCATCCGCCGGCGGCGGCGGCGGCGGCGGCGCCGCGCATGGACGCCGCCTCCATCCATACACTGTCACCCTGATATCCACAAAACCGCTTTTTCAATTCATTTGGTCTTCAACATACTGGATACAAGTATTAATTCCTAAGCTGCATCATTTTTTCAGAAAGTTCGGCAAAATATTCGGGTCATGGCGGCCATCTTTAATCTTTTTTCGTAAATTTAGGACCTTGTCACCCTGATAACTTCAAAGCCGCTTATCCGAAATATTCAATATTCAATATACTGCATAGTAGTATTAATTCCTAGCCTACATCAATTCTTCAGAAAGTTCGGGAAAATATCCGGGTCATGGCTGCCATCTTTAATTTTTTTCGTCAAATTAGTACCTTGTCACCCTGACAACTTTAAAGCTGCTTATTCGATACACTCAATATCCAACGTACTGCATGGATGACGCTAATATTAATTTCTAGTCTGCATCAATTTCTTAGAAAGTTCTGGAAAATATCTGGGTCTTTGCGGCCATCTTTGATCTTCTGGGTTCAAAATAGCACTTGTTCAGCCTAAAGCTGCTAGCCTCTGCCTCATAATATTACTTGATAATCACATGTACAAATTGATTATGTGCTAAAAATATAACTAATGTATAACTCTTATTTGAAAAGCTCGAAGGGGATGTAGAACCGTATAATGTAACCAGACGCTAGTGTAACCGGTTGCATTATACGGCGCCGTATTATGTAACCGGTTACATTATATGGCGACTGGTTACATATTACGGTCGCAGCGTCAACGTATAATGTAACCAGGGAAAAAAGGTACCATACGACCGTATAATGTAACCTGTGCCGTATAATGTAACCGGGGATAATATTTTTTTCAAAAATGTACATGTTTCAGGGGGATTCTACTATGGGAAGTTGTTAATGCTTATAAAATGCTTAAATTAAACTGAAAGACTGCTTATGTCGTCAAGCGGCGCGTTCGTCCGCACTGTCGTCCGTCCGTTCGCCTGTTCGCTCATACGTCTGTGCTTTCACTCACTCGTTCCTTCGGCCATCCTCCGTCCGCTGGTCCGTCTGTCCTTTACAAATCGACGAGACATATGGAGGTTTAAATTATTTTCAGTATTTTCATGGATAAAAGATCAACATCATATGTACATGAATGTGCTTATATATTAACCACACAACATTGGATCAACGATGTTGGTTTAATGTAGCGTAGCAGATAGTTGTTCAACATTACGCGAACATTGGTCAAATGTTTCGTGTTTACTGGCAGGGTCCACCGTTGGAGCTTAGATTTCTATGGATGTTCAACGAAAATCAAAAGTCGGACTTCAAAGGAACGAAATCAAAAGTCGGACTTCAAAGGAACGCATGAATGAATGAATGAATGAATGAATGAATGAATTAATGAATTAATGAATAAATGAATGAATGAATGAATGAATGAATGAATGAATGAATGAATGAATGAATGAATGAATGAATAAACGAATGAATGAATGAATGAATGAATAAATAAATGAATGAATGAATGAATGAATGAATGAATGAATGAATGAATAAATGAATGAATGAATGAATGAATGAATGAATTAAAACCAGCGTTAAAAACAAAAAAATGTTGCAGTTGTTTTTAGGTTGCTTCTGTACCATTAATAACATGTTAAATATACCGATCACACTGGCAACATGCATGGCATCAGAGCCGCCACGGTCTCGCACAACTAATGAATATTGTAATTGATAAAATCTACAAGTATTTTCTTCTTTTTTTCGGAGGCTTTAAAAATGTAACGTGGCCAATAAATACCTAATAACTTACATATAATTTTAAAGGATTACATTTCCTTTTTTTGAATCAATGATTCAGAATGACCTGATTCGTTTCATCCAGCGAAAGTCGGCCTGAAGCGCCATAGCATGTGGAGAATCCACATAAATACCATTCAATAGTTGTTTTTTGCATGTGAAAAAAATGTGATCTTTCAGACAAAGAGACACCCGAATTATGTAAAAAGAAGTGCATAACAAATTATACACTTACATGCCGATCAAAGCTCTCATGTTTGAGACTTCAGCCCAGGCTAAATACACACATTTTCATATCAGGCTGCTTTATTCTTACAATATAAAAATATAGCAACATTTATAAAACTAAATACCACTGAGTGGTAAACAAACACATATATGGGCTCTGAAAACATAGGCCACATGGAGATATGGGCAATAATTATGTTTTATTGAGTGATTTTCATTGACCATGTTGACTAGTTTGTTTTGTTCTAATTGTTTTGTTCTAATACATATTATGTTTAAACGTCTGTGAAGATTGACTGTTTACTCCACTGCAACATGCGATATATCATTGTAACGAAAATTGAATTTCCATGTGTAAATTGGTAAATAGCAACAAAAGACGTCCACGTAACCCAACTCCCAAATCTAAACAGGTTTTGGGTGGTCTCAATGACGACTAGAATATATATAATATCAATAATCACCAGGACCGAATGCTGAAGGAAGTGAGCTCAGTCCCATTAAAGTTACACCCATGGTATCAAATTTGGTCTTATTTTTTCTCCAGGTGCAAAAGCTAGATCATTGAATACTTAGTGTATTCATATCAAAAGTGTAAGAGTTGTTCCATTCATTGCAAATATATGGCTATTTTCCGAACTTTACCTCCACTTTGACGAATATAGCGAAAAACACCCTCTATGCTAGAAAATGAACTGTATTAACAAACTGATACCACAATTCCACTTTACGCCCACCCTATAAATGACCAGGGAAGTTTGCTCTAACATAATATACAATCAGATTTTGTCAGCATGATTGGTTGTATCAACTCCTTAAAAATAGGTCCTGTAGGAACTAAGCTCCTCTACTATTCATTTCTTAGGCAGTGTAATCTGTTCGAACTCGATTGAAAAGCCATTATCTCTGAGAGCGAAAACATATCTCACAAAATTTAAATACCTATTCAAAACTGAACTGGCAAAATATAATAATGCGTGTTTTGAGCAAGTGGTAATCAAATTAAATTTTGACATCTCCAGCACCCATGAACTTGGCCAGGTCCGAGGGTTTATTTAAGTATGTGGTGCTCTTCAGCTCCAAAGACTGTCAGTTGTGCCTGGGTTTGCAGAGACTGAGGCGCATCCCATAACATTGTAATATGTACGTAGGCCTAATCTCTTTATTTGTAGAAAAAAATAGTGAGGACGTTCTATCCAGTTCATCGGTCTGCAGCAATTCGGCCCTGTACTGATGAGCTAGTTATATTTAGATCATATATATTTTGAAATTATAAAAAAAAATATGCGTTTTTGTGGTGTGCCTCTTTTACTATATAGTATTTTTTCTTTGGATCATTTCGTGCTCTTCAAACAATCAATTTAGCTCTTAATTTTGTTTTTATGTGCACTAGAAAACATGTAAACGTGTATATAATTCCTCGGTATCTACGCTTTCTACGCTTTCCGGAGTGTTTTTTTACTACTACGTGTACTATGTAGAATAATATATTAATTATTTTATCTTTGGCTTTGGTGCGGGAAACATATATACCCCCGTGTACATATATAATGACAACACAATGCTGTTCAACTTTATTAAAGTAGTTCTTATGCATATAATGTTTATTGACAAAAATCACTTACCAGTCTTCAAGCTGGCGTCCAGCGAAAATTAATCTATAAACACAAGAATGACACATGACTGAAGTCTTGACCGTGACACCAATACCAGCATAATAACAATGCAGGGTAATTTATAAATTTATTATTTAGATTTTGTACTGTTACAGTAGCGGAGAAAATTTCACTACAAATGATTTAATCCTTTCGTTAAAAACCTTTAACAGTATCTCTTTAAATACAGTTATCAAAAAGTGTGTAACCGGATTCGAGAACTGAAATATGTCTTAAACATCTGATATATTAATGTTTAGATGTAATCACAATGGTTAAAAACACAATAAACACAATATATTTTGTAAATATTGATTTGATAAAATATCGTACAATAGTAGTGTCTAGATAAAATATATAAAACATTGCTTAAAATTGTAGACAAAACATTTCATAACGTAAAAAAATGATGTTTTTTGTGGAGTTATTTTCTAGACCAAAAATTGTTGTTTTGTCGGCCCAACATCGTTGACGGACCAAGATTGATCCAGCATTTATTCAATGTATTGTGTTCACAAAAGTACATACATTGCTAACATCAATTTTTACAATTTAAGCTAGTAAACAAGTGTTAGCAGCTCCTAAAAAGCGATTTCGGTGTTTAATAAAGATAATAGAGCACTTTATTTCTACATGGTGTAAACAAACTATTAGCATAAAACATCACAGTTCCAGCCCATACGTTTAACCTGACATCCAATAGAATGATCATGTATCATACTAATCAGAGCAACATGATCAATTCGTTAAGTTTAATATAAATAAGTAATATTAGCTTATACTGCTCTAATATATATATTATTTTTTTCCCTCATGTGTTAATAACAATGAGATACATCATCAAATCTGTGAACAGACCTGTGGGTGCGACAGCACATTTCATTTCTGCTCTTGTTTACTATAATCACTGTGATTTTGAACGCTTTTCGTCATACTATATTTCTTGCTTGCATGAGCTTTTGGAAATATCCTATCACTAAAATATCACCAGAATGACAAAAACAGAAGTATCAGATACTAGTAATAGTTAGGTTATGTTGAGAAATATCTTGAAATGTCAAGTGAATTTAAATAAGCAATGTTTTATTTTTAAAAAATTCGCAATCAGTCTCAGGAGTGAATATAATGGATTGAGAACAGTATACAATTTACCAATGTATGTGCGATTAGTGAATGCGATATAGCTATCAGGCTAGTGTGTTCAAATATGCTGGCTCGCTGATCACAGTGACGTTTTAAGTTACTACAATACAATACAATACAATACAATACAATACAATACAATACAATACAATACCATACCATACCATACCATACCATACCATACCATACCATACCATACCATACCATACCATACCATACCATACCATACCATACCATACCATACCATACCATACCATACCATACCATACCATGACCGTACCGTACCGTACCATACCATACCATACCATACCATACCATACCATACCATACCATACCATACCATACCATACCATACCATACCATACCATACCATACCATACCATACCATACCATACCATACCATACCATACCATACCATACCATACCATACCATACCATACCACACCATACCATACCATACCATACCATACCATACCATACCATACCATACCATACCATACCATACCATACCATACCATACCACATACCATACCACATACCATACCATACCATACCATACCATACCATACCATACCATACCATACCATACCATACCATACCATACCATACCATACCATACCATACCATACCATACCATACCATACCATACCATACCATACCATACCATACCATACCATACCATACCATACCATACCATACCATACCATACCATACCATACCATACCATACCATACTTAAATACAAATACATAAACGTGCATGTGCGTGTGTATATTATTTAAAATACTAGAGTTCTTTACAATAAAATCGAATAAAAGTTCATTGCATGCGTAATAGTCGAAGATAAAATGCATTATGTACAAAGGCTGTAACGAGCATCGCCACGTCGCCACGTCGTTGGAACATAATTGTCAGTGTGTCTTGGTTGTTCAAAACATTAAAGTGGTGGATTGTGAGCGTTAATTTATTAAAAAGTTTTTCTCGGAGTTCGTGATATAGGGGAAAATTTAATAAAAAATGTACTTCGTTTTCTATGCCCAGTTGGCAAAACTGACATATCCTGGCTTCGATCGGTGTTTTAGATTGTATGCCAGCTTCTATCTGCAGCTTGTGGTCACTCGGTCGCAGCTTAGTCATGGCTTTCCGGTTGTTATAGTTGGTTGTGGTTAATATAGTTGTCTATTTCAATTTCGGACTTATACATGCGGTATGCTCGTAATTTGTTAGCTGTGCCTGATTTGATATTGTCGTTGAAGATTTCGCTGGGGGCTCTCTGACGATACTGATCAAGGAGACATTTGTGTATGTTTTCTAAATTTATATTAGTATATGTAGTAAGCTCGACATTTAGACCTGATAGTTTAAAAAATGATAAATCTGTCAAAATTTAGGGACGTGTACTTCAATATATCCTCTTTAATATTAAGATGGTATCCCTCTGAGAGAAAAAATTGAAAAAAAATGTTTTGCTCTGTTTATATTGCTGGGATCTATGAAGTGTAATCGTGGACAGCAGTACACCGCGAAGATGTGGGCGTGGATTGTGAATTTTGTTTGAACAGGGAAACCAATGTTTGTTATCGTGGCGATGCGTGAGAGCGATCTACACAATAATTTTGAAACCATCCCCACAAAATGTTAACGACGTAGCTGAAAACAAGCTTAAAGTGAATAAATATAGGTGAAATGTTACTGATTCTAACAAAGCTATTTTTGACTTGAAAAACTGTGGCCAAGCCTCAGCCGTGAACGCCCATATGAATCACTTTTTTGTACCGTCGCAATCAGTGGTTCAAACCTTTAGTTTTAGACAGTTTGAGCTATACGAAATAGAGTTGGTAAGCTGCATTATATTAAGCGAAGTTTAAAAAATGATAAATCTGTCAAAATTTAGGGACGTGTACTTCAATATATCCTCTTTAATATTAAGATGGGATCCCTCTGAAATAAAAGTGTCAACGCTCGCATACATGTGACTCAATTATCTTTTATCATTTTATTCAATTTTTTTCAAAATTAAATCGTGTGTGAAAATGGTGAATTAAAAAAGTATTTTTTTCCAATATAAATTATATTTATCTATCATGTCACATAGTTCAAATTTGAATAGTTACTATATCAAATTATATCTAGCTTAAATAGAAGTAGGCATACATTTTATTTGTAATACTCACAAAATAACACCTTTGCATATCGCTTATTTTGTAAAGAGTTTGATATTATCATCACACTGATTAGACATATTTGTAATATTTTTATGCTTAAGACGATAAATCGCTCGGACTTAGGCACTATTGATCACAGTTTTGACATATTTGGTCCCGTTGTGTGCCTCACTAATACAGATAAACATACTTAATACAAAAATGTATCAAACAATACCATGTATGTGGCAAAGAAAAAGGGATAGACAGATCCGCTTTCTCTGGTGATCATGTGGTCAGCTGCTTCACCACAGCCGAGACATCCAAATATATGCCCATGATAAGAGGACAATTGTACTACAATCTTATTTTTGTACTGTTGTAAAAAATTATTGGTGAATACAAATATGCCTATACCAACTAATCTGGATAACATAGAGGATTGAATAAATCACTGAATTAAAAAAATAAAATATTACCTAAATTTTAAAGTGTCTGTATGTGTAGGCTGCAAGATATGTCGTCTATGTATAGCTAAATGTATCTTGTATGAAATAAAAGTTTTATCCTGTGTAGTTTATGTAATATGAATTGGTCTGATTTATGTAACAATAGGCTTTTGATTTGATAATCAAAGTGTATAACATATTGGAAGCCTTTAGTTAATGGTGTGTACTTTTTTACATGATTCAGTTCGAAAACCACCTAAATAAAGTAAAGCGTGTACAAATCGGATTAAATCTTTTTCTTGCACTAAAATTGGTTCGGTACGAGCCAATAATTCACTTGCTATGTGATCCAATTTAATTTGCTAATGCTAAATGATATATCATAGGCATTGTGCTCTGTATTTTCTAACATAATTTTCCTTCTATTTTCCCAGGTAATTAGAAAAATAATTTTGATAAGGTATATCTGCTAGTCAATATTTATTATAATATATGTGTTACCCCATTGACACGAAATGACAAAACTTTCATTGATTGTTAGTTAATTGGAAAGTGATATAACATATATAATAAAACAAAACCACAAATAAAATGTCACTCTGTAGCTCTAACTGGAATTATAAAAACGTCTGGAAGCATTGATATCAGTTTACAGTGTGTGTGATAATGATGATAACTTAATAATTCGTCAAGTACAAAGTGATATAGGCCTACCCAGTACGCGCTGTTGAACATGTCAAGTATATATACTTGACATGATGATACATCGAGATACAGAGTTTCATCATTAAATTGTACAGCGAAACTCAAGTCTCCGGCCGTCTGGGCATGTCTGGGGGTATATCCCCTAGACATGCCCAGAACCCCTTATCGGGCGAGCGAAGGAAAACGCTCTCAATAACCCACCATGCCCTATCACCCCCACCCTCACATCATCATCTGTACATCATTTCATCTCATCAATTGACTACAACGTTTTTATCGTATTACAATGTCACTTAAAAGCCCTTTTGTGCCGAAAAGTGACGTAAAGCAATGATTTACTACTACTACATTTTTTGTGATGATTCTCAAATGACTTGAATCATTGTTAAAAGTTTAGTTAAATATGTGTATTTATTGAGCTTATCATGTTAAAAAAACAATAATTGTTTTTTAAACAATAAAATTGACATATTGCCAATAGCTGGCTCACTGTAAACCGTGACAATGACGAAGTACTGAACAGGTAATGTAAAACCATTTTCATCCCAGTACGCATCTTCTCTTTTGGGATTAGAATCATTAACATAGGAATTTGGCATAGTTTTGTTGCTTTAGACAGGCGTATACACATAGCGAGATTTGACAAACCATCATGCTCATATAATGATCAGTATATATGATAAGTGAGTATTTTATTATTTGTTAAATTTCCCTTTATATTGCCCATATAAACTATAATTTGAATGTGTCACACTTTGAACTATTTTTCAGCTTCCTAATCCCACTTTGTCCAGATTTTGATCATAATTGGATAAGAACAGAAGATGGTTTATTGTATGATTTAAATTGTTATTAATTGATATTGTTTGATTATTGTGTCCGTATATAACAATATTACTACAAACGGTTCTCTCTGTGCAAAATTGAAAAGCAAAGGCGGTTCCAGGACGGTCAAGGATGCGAAGGCTGATTTTGACTGAATAAAGAGAACTGTCAACATGGCTCTAATTTGGTTCAAATATTTCATTTTCAGACATATAAAACACATATGTATTCCTTCTAATCTGTTAATGTAAACATAATATATGTAGGCTTCAAATAACCGAATAATATGGTTAAAGCGTTTCATTATCAACGTCAATTTTGTCATTGCAGCACAATTCTATGAATTGTATTAGATATTTTTTTGCTGATATTATAGTTTTGGCGCCTATTGTGTAAATAAAAATGAAAAAAACAAGTTTATTTGACACAATATTTTATTTTCTCATGCAAGTTAGGTCCACATCTAGAATTTGCAAGGGAAGGGACATAGCTGTAATTTTAACTGAAAAAAGGGGCGGTGTTTTTTTTAAATTTAATTTTTATTACGGAACGCAATAAGTTTGTTTCCTCTTAATAAGTCCAATAATTCAAGAAACATTTTTTCTTTTTAAACTAATATAGCATCATCATACCTATACTGTGTCAAAATTTCAGAGCTTTATCACCATTTTAAACTATTTTTTAGCTTATTACACCCACTATATTTACAGAAGTTGTAATGTATTTTTTTCAGTGGAATCTAGGTTAACTAGATTTATCGTATGTGGATTGCTACAGCTCTTATTTCTTACTCCTGTCGGTGCCCATAGAGCAGAGGTATATGAAAGTATGGGTTTTACCTATGCATCGAATAATTTGAGTGCTGTCAGAGGGATAATGGTATATTTTATGTCATTGAGTAGGCCTTTCTTGGTCATAAATAGAGCTTGGTTTGCTTTTTGAGCCTGTCGGCGTTGTGCCGTTACAAATATTTCACTAGGAACGAAAACCATCCCCAGATCCACGGTCTGTAAATTAGTGTCGTTATATTTGAAGGTGTCTTTTGATAAACGTCCGGGCTTGTTAAAAATCATAACATTAGTTTTATCTGTGTTCACCACCAGACCCCATTGTAGACTATATATTTTAAGTCTATTCAGCAGATTATTGTAGATCAGCGGCTGTGTATGCCAGTAACATTACATCATCCGCAGAAAGAAGAGACGACAGAGGTCTTCCCATCACATCTGCACCACGGCATTCGTCAGCTTGTAAAAAATACCCAAGTTCATTTATGTGGGCCTACACATTTAACAGCAGGGGGCTGAGAGGGCAACCTTGCTTAAGTCCGACTTCGTTTGAGCATGTATTAGTAGTATCGGTTTGAAGTTTAACGGCAGAACGCGTATCGGAATACATGGAGTGTATTATTTTGATCACGGGAAGGGGAACGTCTGCTTTATAGAGTTAAAACAACATGAGCTTAGAGGACACAGTATTAAAAGCAAGTTTAAAGTCAATGAATCCGGTGTAAAGTCTGTTGGATTTGGATAATTGTTTTTCAATTTGTTGTCGTAGTATAAACATGTTGTCGCCTGTTTGCCTATGTTTAATAAATTCTGATTGACTCTCGCAGATAAATTTTGTTGACTCAAAGAAATCGTACAGTCACGAGTGTATTTAGAAGGATGCAAATAATTTCCCAAGATTATTCTGCAAAGAAGTACCACAAAAATGTGTTACATTGTCCGTTGAACCTTTAAGTACTCCAGATTCTAAATAGTTAAAATTGTAATATATAACTATGCCTATTTTAACATAATTATGCAGGATATAATCTTTTTATACTGCACCATATATGAAAAGTTAAAATCAACCTTACATTGTGAGAAATGTTTTTATCTGGTTATCATGGGAACAAAATATCTCCAGGATATCAAATTATTTTTGAAAATGGGGTGTACATGTGAGCTGGTACTTTTAATGTTACCATAAATGAACATTTGTGTAAATATAATGTGACGGAATCTGTGACGCTCACCAAAGAAACGCCCCATTTACACAATACTATTATTATCCCCATTTAGCGAGAAATTGGAATACATCAAATAAAAAAATGAGTTTAAACATGTTTAAAACTAAAACAAATCAAATTTAAACTGTTTTAATATGTAGAGTAACACAAATAGAGCCTAATATATGTGGGTACCTTTAACATGTTTCATCCGTCCTTCGCAAAATGTTAGAATAATGTTTCGTGTTTGTTAGGAAGTTAATTATGAGGATGTTCACCA
>OZ024913.1:25539515-25845053 GCA_964017125.1 Flabesymbios commensalis | reverse complement strand
TCTCTGTTTTTTTTAATTCCTCAGACCTGACAACCTAGGTGTAGACATCGAAATTAATATGCAAGGTAAACTTTTTTGAATGTTATGAGCAGACATATTTTTCATATTATCATGGCGGCCGTCTTGGATTTCTGAACATTGCTTAAGTTGAAGTCTTTGATTTTAATTTTTTTGCATTCTTCATACCTAAAAACTTATGTGTAGAATGAATGAATCGTCCAGGTGCATTTAAATAAAAAAATTATGAGCATACATAGATTGTTAATGTTAGCGTGACGGATTTCTGTACATTGTATTGCTGTGAAGATCTTAACTTTTATTTTTTTGAACTCCTCATACTTAAAAACCTATGTGTAGACACCAGAATGAATTTAGGTGCATTTAAAAAAAAGTTATGAGCAGACATAGATTTTCTATGTTGGTGTGGCGGCCATCTTGGATTTCTGTACATTGTATTGCTTTGATGTTTTTTATTTAGTTTTTTCTCGTGCCTTAAAACCTAGGTGTAGACACCAAAATGAATCTTCTAGGTACATTTATTTCAAAGTTATGAGCAATCATATATATTTCTAGGTGCGCTTGAAATTTTGCTTCCTGTGACTTCAGGTCTAACTACCCTTATTATTTTCATGGCCACATGACCCCAGTACATGAATGTAAAGTCTGCCTCTTTCATTGTATAGGGATCCTATGACAGAGCCAGGAGTATAGAGTCCATACTGTACAACTAAACAAATGGAGAGCAAACTAGCTTTATTGTGTAATTACTCGCCAAAACCAAAGTCTTCATCCACGTTCTGCATGAAAAGGGGGGGGGGCGCAGGAGGCTTCTGACAACCTCCCCCAAGCTGTTTTGTTACATTGGTTTACACTTTTTTTTACATGGATTATCGATAAATGTAGTAGGCCTATTCAACCTTCTATTGCTAAGACTATTCATATACGTCTATCAACACATTTAGATGATTTGCCCTACCTTAGTTTACAAATACCCAGTATTTTAGAAACATTATAAAAAAAAGATGACGGAAGTATTGTATATACATTTATTTGTTAAGTAATATTTATCACAATAGCCATGGTGATAAGGTACGGTGGGGAAAGTTGAGTATATTTGGCCACTTAATATAAGGCCAATGGATATCTCGAAAACCTCCTCGACCCCCTCGACCCATGACCCTCGACCCACGACCCTCGACCCTCGATTTTAATTTTTTTTTTGTTTGTTTTTGGATAGTCAATTTATAAAATTCGGGAAAGAATATCAGGTCAATGTTGGCTCACCGTCTGCGACGCTGGCCTAACATTGGCTGAACGCCTCCTGTATATTTTGGGGAGAGGCATGATACGCAATATATGGGGGCACTTGATTAGGCGTATAGACTGACATCTGAGTCGGATATCTCGAAAACCCCCTCGACCCCCTCGCCCCTCGACCGACGACCTACGACCCTCGACCCTCGAATTTTTTTTATAGTCCATTTATAAAATTCGGGAAACAATATCAGGTCAATGTTGGCTCGCCGTCTGTGACGCTGGCCTAACATTGGTTGAACGCCGTCTGTGACGCTGGCCTAACATTGGTTGAACGCCTCGTGTATATTCTGGGGAGAGGGACGATACGCAATATATATGTGGGCACTTGATTAGGCCTATAGACTGCCATCTGAGTCTCAACACTGTCTTACACTAACGCTAGCCCAACTTTGTTCCAGTCCAATGATAGCTAAGCACGGCAAGCACGAAGCATTGAACCAATAATGTTTTAACGCTGGCTCACCGCTTGCGATGCCGGTGCCAATGCGTGTGACTGAATGAAACCGGCAAGTGTTATGCTGGTGATAGGCCTATGACTGGCAATGTTTTTTTACCACAAAAAAAAGAGGCATTCAATCCCATGCTTGTGTTAAAGTTAGGCAAGCGTCGTAGACAATGACCCAACATTAAAATGTTTTTGGCCAGCTATAGGCCCACGTGTATTCATAAAGTTTTATGATGTATTATCGCGCCAATCCATGGCCACCCAGCAAACAAGATACGTCGGGTGAATGCTGGACCAGCGTAGCAGACGCTGAGCCAACATCACTTGGTAGCCAGGTTAGCATCACAGTAGGCCTATATAAGTTTCCCGAATGTTATTATTATACAAAAGTTAAAATTATATAAACAAACAAAAACATTTTCAAAATTAGGTCGAGGGTCGAGGGTCGAGTTCCACCACTGTCTTACATTAACGCTGGTCCAACAGTGTTCCAGTCCAATGATAGCTGAGCACAGCAAGCACTAAGCATTGAACCAATGTAGGATTTTTGCTGGCCCAACGTCTGTAACGCTGGCCCACCGCTTGTGACTGAATGAAACTGGTGAGTGACTACACAGAGCATTGTGCAGCCTGTTCCAACCAGACACAGACGGTATCAAAATGCGGACAGCTCTCCCAGCAAACACGAGGACTTGACCCACTGTTGTTTCAATGTTGTTCAGCGCCGTTGGCGGTGGGCCAATATTGAAACAGCATTGGGTCAAATCCTCGCGTTTGCTGGGCTCCACACAGGTGTCGTCTACAAACACCCCTCCCCCACCATAATATTCTCGCCAGCCGATCAGGGTACTTTTAGCAAGACAGCTGGCCAATCACAAGCTTACTACAATACTTGAAATTGAGAGCGGGGGACATATGACGTCAACCATCTGCACATTTTAACATGCGAAATAGCAGTGTCTAGGGTGAGCAGTGTAGTGAGTGACATGCCGGTGATATGACTGGCAAGTGTTTTTTTGCGCACCAAAAAAACAAGAGGCATTCAATCCCATGCTTGGGTTGATATTAGACAAGCGTACGTTACTAAACAGTGACTCAACATTAAAATGTGTTTGGCCAGCTGTAGGTCTAGGTGTATTCATAAAACTAGAATCGATGGCCACCCATTAAACAAGAGACATTAAACCAACGTCGGGTGGATGCTGAACCAGCGTAGCAGACGGTCAACCAACATCACTTGATAGCCAGGTTAGAATCACAGTAGGCCTATATTATAATTTCCCGAATGTTATTATTATTCAAAAGTTATAATTATATAAACAAATAAAAAAATTAGGTCGAGGGTCGTGGGTCGAGGTCGTGGATCGAGGGGCGAGGGGGTCGAGGGGTTTTCGAGATACCCCCAATCTTGTATCAAGTCATTTTTTTTATTGTGGGATAAATGTATTAATTTTTAAAATACACTTTAATTTGTGGGTGAATATAGGTCATATACACACACCCAGTGTGGAAATAGAACCACAATAGTGTGTTAATTGGGCCAGCTTATCTGTACCTTACTTTAACATAAAGCAGTTTTTTTTATAACAGCTTTATTGATTCTCATGTTAAATAATTGTTCATACAATACTAGCTACTAATAGAGTAAACATATAATATGGGCTACAATAGTTTATCTATTATGGACATTTTTAAACAAATTGAAAAATTAAACCAAACATGACAAGGAAATATTTATGTGATTTTAATTTTTACGAAATTAATTTTCTAGATATGCCTACCAAATTATGTTTTCACACTTGCAATGTGTTCTATTTCATTATAATATTAAAGGGCCCCCTTGGGATGAGACATTTTCAATGTTGTCAATTTTGAAAATTTAATTTATATGAAGCTATATAGCCTACTGATCTTAGCTAAAAATACGAAAAAGTAAAAAACACAATTTGAAAGCACCGAAAAAGAGCGAAATAGTTGTATTTCCAGGTCGTATATTGCCATGTAAACAAAACAAGTCAGCAATATTAGGCACTTTCCATCACATATTCCCACGTATCAGACAGTAAGATCAGAGCAGTTGCTGCTAATTGGTGTCTCATAGTCAGGACACGGGAGGACACACCTGCAGCACTGATTGTCTACCCAACGCTGGGCCGATGCCATCAGCATGTGGCCCAATGCTGTGAAAACATTCAATCGTCCTTCAGGTATACAAATAGTTTGTTTGGGTTTCTTCTGGTTTCATAGAAATGTTGATTAAAAATATTTGTAAAAATATGAAAATTCTGAAAAAAATAAAAACATGATCCGTGGGATACACTACTTCAGTGCGGAAGTAAAAACGAAAATTGATGTCATCCCAAGGGGCTGCTTTAAAGCAGCTCCTTGGGATCACATCGATTTTCGTTTTTAGTTTTGTAATGAAGTAGTGTATCACCCAGATCATGATTTGATTTTTTTCTGAGTTTTTAGATTTTTTAAAATATTTTATATCAACATTTCTATTAAACCGCTTAAAACCCAAACAAACTTTTTGTGTACCTAAACACTTGCTAAAGGACAGTTGAATGTTCCTACAGCATTGGGCCACATGTTGATATCGTCGGCCCAGCGTTGGGCAGACAATCAGTGACGCAGGTGTATCACCCCATGTCCTGACTAGGCCCTAGAAGACACCAACCAGGCCTGGGAAAATGTGCACTAGTTAGGATAGGCATAGGCCTACGCCCACATCGCCCCTCAGGGATGTTGTGTAAAGATCAGTTATATACCTCTAACCACTGGCCTGTATAATTTATAGGCCTGTGCCTCTAACTCTCAGATTCATTCTTGATTGGATCAATTAGTATAGGTCCATCACACTACAGGAGTAGGCCAGGGTGTAGGCCTAGCCTACACACCAGTGTACAATCGCCACAAGACCCTCCCTAGCATTCAACCATTGCTACAATGTTGGGCCAGCATCAAAGATGGTGGGCCAACAATGAAACAGCATCAGGTGAATGCCCCGTGTTAGCTGGGATTACCAAAGATTGTTTCATCGTTGGCCCATTGCATAGGACGTCGTCCCAACATTACAACACTATTGGGTCGATGTTTCATGGAGGTACCAGCATATCTGGACCTTACCTGCACCCTTGTCACCTGCCTGTAGTCCCCCTCCCCTTTCCCCTCCTCCTTTACCGCTGACGAATGTAGTAGGCCTAGGCCTAGGCTACATAATTGAAGCAGATCACAGGACATGAATTGGAAGATAATTATTTCGCTGTTGAACTTGAAAAAGTGAATATAGTCTGGTAGCAGAATGTAAATTTATGGCCTAGGTGTGTTTCAGAGTACATACAATGTTTTTTTGGTGATTCTGGTAGAACAGAGCCTACTGAACCCAAAACCGATTGATGCCACTTTCTCACCCTTGAGCATTTTTTGTTATGGGCAAAATTCAAAATGGCCGCCAACGTAAACCGTAAAAATCGTTTTTTGACCCTAACCTTATCAAAAATTGACATAGGAAACTAATTTTGGTGTCTAAACATATGTTTTAGGGGCCTGTGAAGACAATGGAAGACACCAATATGATCTTGTTTCATTTTTTGTGCTGATTTCGTTGACTTTTTGTTTTTTAGAAACGGTGTTTTTTGCTGTGAACTTTCATTTATTGATATAAGTTATGTTTCGGATGTGTGTTGTGTTTTGCCCTTGTGATGATGATTTTTATATGTTTACAGGGTGTGAGAGATGGCTTCCGAACCTAACCTTAACCCCTCTTGCCTTCTGAAAAAAATGCATGAACTGTAGTGATAGCACGCTTATTAATCCACCAATAATTGCTAGCTCTGCCAGACTCAAATCCATTGTAGAATCTAGTAAGCTTAGCATATTGATTTGGAGCCTATGTTGTATTTATCAACACCATTGCATGTACATAGAAATTGTGCATCAACGTATACATCCAAAACCCACATTAAACGTTTTTTACAAAAGCAGCCACATTCAACAGAAGAACCCGTTGTCAAGAGGTCGTCGATCAGACATTACACCTTTCAAGTTCAAGGACCAGTGTCTGATATGTGGAGACACATGTTTGAAAATAATGTATGAAAAGAATGTTGTTGTCTACATTGTCTATATTGTCCTATCTATTCTGATATTGCATAACGTTGACTATTTTAGCACCATTATAAACCATGTCTTTTCAACAACCTATCATTTATTTTAATCTTGTTTCTTCATAGCTGCAACACTTTAATATGTTCATTTACTTGTATAAAAAAAACTAGTCATATATGCTGTACTGTTTTTCTCATTGTTGCCTTCTGTTTTAATGCATAGCCAAACAGCTAGTCATATCCTAATTACACTATTTTTTATTTTTTTATTTTTGCCATCTCGGTCTCTGTAATCAGACAACCACTCAAAAGTTCACAGCATATTATCCACTTTTGTTACAATATTATGTACATTCTGTTGAAAAAAAATAATTTATATAACAAGAGGTGGCTATTAATATAACAAATATATTTCTGATATTTTTATATGTACCATTTCTAACCTTATCTAGTATTGAAACCATGTTTTATCCAAATTTATATGTAACATGTAACCTTTCCATTCCTCTCATATTATGTCCTTTTTTTGTTATTGTGGTTTTATCTAACTTGCCATTTTTTAGTTCTTTACTTACTTAAGTTTTATATTTTTTGTTGGCATCAAGCATTTGCCAGTCATCCAATATGTTATTTAGTCAAATAGTTAATATGTTTTTTTTGTTATAGATTGATATGTAACTCATTATTTTTTCCACTTGTTTTTTTCTGTTTCTAGTTTCATAATGTTGCCACCATCTGGCAGTCATATACAATATCGTCAGTTAATTACTTGGACAAATGCAAATAATTAGCCATATATGCACTTTTGTTGCTTTCATTCTTAGTTATCACCCTTGCGTAAATATCACATTTCCGCCATGCAAAGCCAAAAGGCAATATCTGATTACTTTACAACTAAGCAGATACTGCCTTTCAGCTTTGCAGTGCAGATTTGATTTCTTTTGTCATTTGTATAAATACATTTTGTGTTAAACCTTCAAGTGGGTAGTTGGTGGAATAAATATTATAATATGTACCTTACATTTTATTTCACTATTTTATATTGAATAAATCTTGTTACCATATCAAATCTGTTATTATTTCTATACTGACAATATTTCCATTCATTCTAGCCAACCTATACAATGTACACAACAACATTCTTTTCATACATTATTTTTATTTCACTCCCGTCTCTCCCTTTCCACCCTTAAACTTTAACCCCAAAGTACAAATTCAAATCTGATAAATTAGTCGATAATTGATCCAAAATCATATGCAGTTCAAATCTGGGCTAATATTTGAACTTTTGTTGCTTTCAGTCTTAGTTCTCACTCTTCACTATTTTATATTGAATAAATCTTGTTACCATATCAAATCTGTTATTATTCCTATACTGACAATATTTCCATTCATTCTAGCCAACCTATGCAATGTGCACAACAACATTCTTTTCATACATTATTTTTATTTTACTCCTGTCTCTCCCTTTCCACCCTTAAACTTTAACCCCAAAGTACAAATTCAAATCAGATTAGTCGATTAGTCGATAATTGATCCAAAATCATCTGCAGTTCAAATTTGAGCCAAATTTAACTTTTTACAAAATTTTGATTATCAAAAGAAAATGACGTAAATGTAACCAAAAATGGCCTGTAATAAATCCTCAACAATTTGATGATTTTCCATTATTTTATGTCATTTATTCACTGTTATATGATTGGATACGTACAGGGTTTGTACGTTCATGGGAATCCTACAAAAGTCATGGAATTTCACTTTTCGTCTAAAAGCATACAATTAAAAAATAGCTTGTCTAGATATTTTGTAATATATCTGCATTAGTTTTTAAGATCCTCATTGCATGTTGTACAAACTAAGAGGCACACCACATCCTTAATAAAAAAATCCACAGGGTATACAGTAGTGGTACGTAATCTAGCCGATTATATAATATATAGTTTGGTCGTTTTTACGGATAAAAAGTCCTTGAATTTTAAGAAATGACCATAGAAAAAATGTGATCCAGAAGTAATAAACCTGTACGTAACACAAAATTTGGTGCATTTGAATTTGTCGATAATTTTCATTTCTTCAAGTTATTAGCAAGTGCATAATCATGCATTATTTGTCATAATTAGATACCTGAATATAGGCCTATCTATATATTAACAGCAGATAAAAGAATAAAAAATAGTAAGAATATATGTTTTTTCGTGCAAAAAAGTATGTAAATCTCCAGCATCCATCCCATCCCATCATCCGCTCTCCAAGTCATATCATAATTACACAGACTTGGAATATTATAGGGCGGGGGTAGTGGTTAGCACCGCTGCCTTTCACGCCAGAGTTCGGGGTTCGGTTCCCGGTCTCGGCGGTTTGAAAGAAACAAAAATGTTTCTTCCCCATCCACGTGTGAAATCCAGTATTGTGGGGAGCCTCCGTGACCGAGAGGTAGCGTGCTCGGCCTCAGACCGCCAGGGCTCAAATTTCGAATCATGTGTCTGGAGGACAGTGTCATCTCAATCATCTCACCATCCTCAGGAGGTTCTCCTGGCCCAGTTTAGCCTATATGTGCACAAAGGTGGCCTAAAGCCCGATTCATTTGGAATATTATATTTGCAAAAATGGATCATGATTTTGTTTAATGTAGGGATAAGGCTATTGGCCTATTTATATACTACATATGTCATGCTATGGGTTAAGGAAAATGCAACCGGAGCTCACTATCATTGAGTGTGGGTGTAGTCCAGCAGATTTGTGACAAAAAGGCTCAGTTAGTGATAAAAGTACCAAAATTTGCATATTGATAGTTCATTATATACCGAAACATATTAGCTATGGACCCAATTTCAATTTCCATTTTTTCAGAATTGGCGGTCATTTTCCAATATGGCCGCCAAATTTGTCAATTTTGACAGTAGCTCTGGTCTTGTAGTATCAATATCGAAATACAAATCCAAGAAATCTTTCCTATGAGCCCATAAAATCAAAGTAGTGATGTCATAAATTAATTAGAATTAAAAATATATCACCAAATTATGGTTAGTTAATAAAAAATAGTAAAAATGCTTTCAAAATAGTTACCGCGGAGACGCAATATTTACCGGTTAGCTTTAAAAGTAAAAAAGTCACACAAATTTATAACTACAGTAAAACATTAAGTTCAAAAAGAACTATTTTTATTATTTCTATTTCGGTACACAAAACATGCCTATGATATTCTGTCTAAAAAAATTATTGAAGACTCAGTTCCAATAACAAGTAACTACCCCTGAGACTTTAAAAAAGGAGGAATACTTGCTGAGAATATTCATGAATTGTTTCCACTGCACGAAGTCTCAGCATATTGACAATGACAGCTCCATCTAACAGTAACATATATCAACATCTGGTCTGTCATTTTGTGAAGGAAACACTTTCTCTAAACATTATAATATATCTGATATTGTTCCTGTACGTATGTCACCATAGGTTGAGAATGATGGAGGGAAATCTTGGTTTTCGTGACTGAAGAAAGTATCCAAATTACCGTCACGAGCTTGACAAGACACATACAGTAGACAGAACAGGGACACATTCTTTTTTTTTTAATACAAAAATTCCCCTTTTCGAACTCAGCAGCTACATCAGGATAACACTCTTCAAGCAACATTATGTCACTTATATGCATAGGCAACCAGCGAGCGTAATTAGGGTGATCAAGTGCGAATATCAAAGGAGCTATTGTCCGCAGTACCTGGATGTACAAGTGAAAGTCCCCTTCTCTTAATGATCTGACGAAAACAAGAACTGATAACTGAATCTCGAGTATCAGACTCCAGAATTTAAATTGTGGATTTTTGTCTTCTTTCAATTGTCTCCACTCGTCAAAATTATTAGCAAGATCATAATGTTCTTCAACATATGATGAGTAAGCCTTTTACAACAAAGTGTAAAATGCTGCAGCTGGGACCTGGTGTGCATGTCTTGTTCTGGATACACGCCTTTAAAAAAGAATCAGCCTTTCCAGGAGTTGCTATGTCCATCCACTGCTGTCCCACGATTTTCCAAGTGCTTTCCAGGCAGCCATTTCTATATGAAGCCCGCCGAGCTTGATAACATATAAATCCTCTCCATAACTGTTAGGACTGATCCACTGTATTTGCTTCGTTATGTCAAACAATGGCTGATCACATGCCATGACCGGAGTTTGTCCAGGGTTTAAGTAGTGGACATCCATTGAATGACGGCACATGGCTGGTGATGCAGCTTGCTCTTCAAACAAAGGAAGCAATGATGAAATAGCAAGGTTTAATTCACTGGTGCCTTTCTCGTGATGTGCATGGAAGGCAGACCATGATAGATTCATATCATCTGAATCATTATCTAGGCAGAATTCATGTACTTAATCCAGCCATCTGAAACAAATATGTACCACCTAGGAATAGCCTAATATAATCGACAGAGAAGCCTACATAAAGGCATAATGCATAGAAAATTGTACTTCCTCTTACCTTGGCTCCTTCTTCATTGCTGATACAGCTTGATCGCCGTGACTGATTGGAGCACTATTGGTCTGGTGGAACATTTGTGTACTCTTCTGGAAGTGGCGCTTTTCTTGGTGAGACGAGCAAACATGTGATTCAATTATCCTTGCCTCGCCGGGATTTGTGTGGCATGGATGCTGGAATAAAGATATTGCTGTTCCATGAAGAGCTCCAAGGGCTGTGTTTGATGATGGGTTGGGATCTATATTATCATATGCAGCTGTTGTAAACACTCAATGTTTACGCTAAAAACGGCTTGAATCTTAAATAAATTATTTGTCTGTGTTTGAATGTTTGATCCTCCTAGTATCACTAATGATCTCAAAGATTGAGGGGTGTTTTCCTGCTGACAATTAATTTTCCAATGACTTCTGAAACTTCGACTCTTTACTAACCATGTCCCGTAGAACAATTTTCGCGGCCTGTGACAAAATCCAGGCTTCGTCAACAAAATCGCGTTCATATGCTTGTCGTAAGGCGGCTCCCACGTCTTTGCTGAATGCGAGGTGAACATCTCTACCTTCTCTGTAAACTTGAAAATCTTGTTGATGTGCTAGAATTCTGGTCTTTAAGTGAGTGTTACTAAAACGACCCGAAACATCACATCCAAACAGTTTTAGACGAGTTTTATATAGTCTTCCTAATTTTGCTAATTTAAATACGGGAGCTGCATCACTTTCGATATGTGTATCCTTCATGTAAGCAATCAGCTCAGCCAAAGCGACACCTTCAAACCGTTTTTGGCCTTGATTCTTGATCTGGCTCTATTGTACAATGCTACGAGACAAGCTCGATAATATACTGCATTTTGTGAGATCACCAGCAGCAAGTTTAATTGCTAATAGAACAGTGTCTTGTAGCTCCATGGTACATTTTCTAACGTTTCTAACTAAATTCATGGTGGAAACCAAGTGATTTTCTCCAGAACTTTGATCACAGAAAAAACAACTTTCCTTAGATATATTATTTGAAGTAAAACTCTGCCTTGTTGCCTTCTTGATGTCAGAAGAGGTGTAAATGTCGCCGCTTTTCCGTTTTTGTGACTTATAAATTTCTTTATCCAGCTTTCTGAAATGCTTATGCCATTTGGCTTGATTATCAAGACGTGTTGGAGCTATTCCTTTGCCTTTGTCCAAAAAACGCCATATTTAATCGCATTGGTAGTGACCCTATATTGTCAAATTCTTGAATTGCAGAAACATCTTTTTCATATGTCTTTAGTGGATCTATATCTGAACGCCTTCCCCCCAAAGGCCACTGCAGAGCCCCGTCTTTTTTATCTTAACAAAAGATACACTTATCCCAATCCACGGATCCATTGATCGAACTTTAGTGGCTGGTCTACAGACATTTCTGTCAAACGTTTCTTTGACATGATGCAATAGCATACCATACACACGCCAAGACTGTACACTTACTGAAACTAATTCTACTACAACTTTATTATATATCACATTTCGCCCTCAGTTATGCACGTTGGGCCAACATTATAACATGAGTGTTTCAACGTGTCGTGTTTGCTGAGAAATAATGTAATTATTAATGAGAAATTCATTTTGCAGGAGAAATATTTGTATTTAGTTGGTTGAATATATAAAAATAAGCTAAAAATGGCGGCCATTTTGGATTGCACACTGTTTTATCAAAAAAATTATTAAAATTGTATTATTATTTATTTGAATAGATTTATTCTAAGGTGAATTACGGTCAAATAAAGTGTGTCTATTGCAGCAGATAACATTGTTATAATATTTATTAAAATATCATTATTTTTATTTAATTGGTCGCCATCTTGAAAATAGCGGCTATCTCGGATTCCACCATTTTGACCATTTGTCTACATGTATTTGTATGTGTTCCTGTGCAGCATTAACTCTATACATTCAATTTTAAATTATTTTTTAATGATCACAATACAATTTTGTGATTTTTTAAAAAAATGGCCGCCATCTTCAAAATGACGGCCATCTTGGATTTTTTTAATTTGGGTCCATAGCTAATTTCAAAGAGTATCATCTCAGCTAACTTTCTGGAAATTTTGGTACTTTTATCACTAACTGAGCCTTTCGTCTGATTTTCATCACAAATCTGCTGGACTAGTGATAAAACGTGAGTATATAGGTCTACACTGGTTTATGTCATCGCTAACGTTTTAAAACTGAATGACGGGCACATCTGGTCGTGTAGCCAGTCCGATGGGTTTAATATCACTAATATTAAGGTCCGAGTTGGCTGGGGTGCGAGTTGACCCGGATCCCACACATTTACGTCTCAGGCTGTCACTGTCAGTGTCACTGTCGGGAATAAGTGGTTTGTGAATGTAGGGCCTAGTCTAAAAGTCTAAACTTAGACTAACTACTACTACTACTACTACTACTACTACTACTACTACTACTACTACTACTACTACTACTACTACTACTACTATTTTTGTATATATATTTATTATTACTATCATTTTTAAAAACATCGGTTGATTTATTAATATTATTAGCCTCTTTTTTTTAAGTTATGTCATCACTAACGTTAACTGAATGAAAGGCAACCCTAGCCCTGTAGATAGGTTTAATATCACTATAGGCCTACTGTCAAGGTCCAAGTTGGCTGTGGTGCGAGTTGACCCGAATCCCACGTAAGTCTCAGGCCAATGTCTCAGGCTGTCAGTGTCACTTTCGGGAATAGACTTGTGGTTTGTGTCAGACTGTAGTATGAAAATCAAAGCTGAGACCAGCTACTAATAGTAGTAGGCCTACTAGTCTACTACTAGGCCTAGCCTTACGAAATTTAATCACCAATGCTTACGAAATTGTCAAGTAATTTATAATAAGGTCTCACGCAATTAATTAGACTACTTTAAATGTAAGCGAGATCGGAAATATCATGTGATCACGATGTTTCAGAGCAATAGTCATTTATCGCAAGGCCCGGGCAGCCCGTTTACAGGGCTGGCTTTTTGTGTAAACTCTGCCACAGTCTGGCCCAGAATGCACTGCGCATCACATCATGTCAGCTCAAGGGGCCACCCAGAGATAGCCAATACAGTATGTCGCGGCTGAGGCCTAGACAATCAGTGTCACTAGACCAATGGGAAGTGTTTATGAACAACGAATACAAAACAGTCTATTTTAATACATTTATTGCATAGTAACACTGTAAACCTGTCCACTAATAAAATAATGTGAAACGTACTCTTAACTCCTTCAGGGTTTTTGTCAAGTTAAAAAAAATCCCCAATTCCGAGAAAAACTCGGAAGTATTTTTTTAATTAGTTTTGCTTGACAAAACACCTTTGCCAATAACTTTTTAAAATTAAACAATATAAAAACAGCTAACATAAACTTTTCGGAAAATTTAATTAACTTAAAAGATATGTCCCCTTCATGTCAAGGTACTGTTATTCATACACATAGACAATAAATTACCAACACTTTCACAGGCTTATGATGCTGAACCTTAATCTATCTGTGATAAATGAATAAATAGATAAGAGACAAAATAGGAGATAAAACATACGATGACGCGTATTCTCGGTGTACTTGATGTGTTCAGGTGATCTCGAATCAAATCTACTTAGACATAGAAAAACAATATATTCCCAGCAACAAAAATATCTATATTGTTATTAACTGTTCACTTAATTATAATGGATACATTTCAGAAGGAGATTACTCAAAATTGCTAATAGAAAAGGGATATAGGAGTCTTGCATGTTTGGATGGGTCGATACTTATCACGAATGTACTGGGCTTCATGTGGGTGGTGGTTGAATGTCTTGTGTATTATAACACATAATCCTTCACAACTCAATGTCCCCAGGTCCTCTTGTCTCAGATAGGTTTACTGTGTCGTACTGAAATTAACCAATTGTACGTTACATTAATCGTCCTTTATTAAACCACGTGTCTTCCTAATTTTTCATCTCGAAATGGAACACAAAGCCTTATTTTCTAAAGAAATGAAAACAAATGATATGCTTAGAATGACCTCATTGCGTTGTATTATGTTCCCTGTTCTATAAAAAGATATAAAGACATTTGTTCTTTAAAATATGCATATTTATGAAGTGAACAATGTCAGCTTCATATGTATACGTTTCCAAACTGGTTTCTAACAAAATAACGTTTTTCATGAGATCACTTAAATAGTTTATGCTTGATTATCAGTTAAATGGATCATTCAATTTGGTCAAGTACTAATTTTCTATAAATTTACACTTGAAGCACTAATATATATAAATATACCGCTAACCAAAACTTCAAGTGGATAATATAGTCAGTTGGCCAGAAGGTGGCCAAGGAGGATTTCGTCACCACTTGAGCGTGCATACCTAAAACCTTTTTTAGTATGTCAAGGGGACCTATGGGCATAACTAGCACCCGGTTGTCGGCTTGCAGGTGTGTGCATGAGTTTTTGAGAGGCAAAGATTTATTACGACACCGCAAAAAAAATAATTTCGTGAGAATAAATTATTTTTTTGAAATTAAACAAAATGTTTTAAAAATGACACAGAATAGACCGGATATATGCACAATATCATTTAAAACGTAGCTTATAATGAAATAAATCACATTTGTTAAGTTATTGGATCACAACAAAAAATAGTAAACGGTAAACGGTTAAACCGAGTGCTTTCCCTATGCACGTACAAATTTTGCAATTGATCGAGGATCAGCCTATTTTTAGAACCAGAATTTTGAGGCGATAGTTATTTAAAGTATGCAGGATACTACTTTGTTGTGATATACCATATACTGTGCAGTCAAAATAATAATATTAAACTCGATAGTATATAACACATGACACCTGGGAGAATGCATATGTATGCAAATACATGTGAAATTGATGCATAGAAATAAAGTTAGGGAGACCAGATAAGTATACATATTTAACATGATTATACATGTGGATACTGTCGTATCAGCTTTTAAAAACTAATACATTTTCAAAGCCGATTGTGCTTAACAAATCAATAAAATATGATAAACTAGTAGCTCATAATCTGTCACTTCAAGTACATGTATGAAACACGATACTGTGCTCTTGACATGTAACATACACAGAAATAACATATTAGTATGTTGGCAATTCAGTAAAACATCAAACTTCATACACTGAGCTATCAGTGAGTGTCACAGTCACCAACTGAGATTTTGTGTGGCATTTACACATATCCAGCACCAGGGGTCTCTGTCGTGTGTTACGTCACCGTCTGCCAACCAGCAGCCAGCAATTCATAAATCAGGCACCAGCGGTGAGGTAGATCGTGATTGGCCAGTTGTGTTTAGATGCAGACCTGCCCATCCGCTGCCAACACATGGGAATTTGTGCATGCAGTGCTCGTCATACAAACCTGAGGGTATCCATGAGTGTTCCACTTTCAATTTTATATTTATTGATAATCAATTTATTGGAGTTTTTAAAAGTATGAGCTAAGCACAATTTTTACTATATACGGTATATATCATAGTCCAGCAGATTTGTGACAAAAAGGCTCAGTTAGTGATAAAAGTACCAAAATTTGCATATTGATAGTTCATTATATACCAAAACATATTAGCTATGGACCCAATTTCAATTTCCATTTTTTCAGAATTGGCGGTCATTTTCCAATATGGCCGCCAAATTTGTCAATTTTGACAGTAGCTCTGGTCTTGTAGTATCAATATCGAAATACAAATCCAAGAAATCTTTCCTATGAGCCCATAAAATCAAAGTAGTGATGTCATAAATTAATTAGAATTAAAAATATATCACCAAATTATGGTTAGTTAATAAAAAATAGTAAAAATGCTTTCGAAATAGTTACCGCGGAGACGCAATATTTACCGGTTAGCTTTAAAAGTAAAAAAGTCACACAAATTTATAACTACAGTAAAACATTAAGTTCAAAAAGAACTATTTTTATTATTTCTATTTCGGTACACAAAACATGCCTATGATATTCTGTCTAAAAAATTTATTGAAGACTCAGTTCCAATAACAAGTAACTACCCCTGAGACTTTAAAAAAGGAGGAATACTTGCTGAGAATATTCATGAATTGTTTCCACTGCACGAAGTCTCAGCATATTGACAATGACAGCTCCATCTAACAGTAACATATATCAACATCTGGTCTGTCATTTTGTGAAGGAAACACTTTCTCTAAACATTATAATATATCTGATATTGTTCCTGTACGTATGTCACCATAGGTTGAGAATGATGGAGGGAAATCTTGGTTTTCGTGACTGAAGAAAGTATCCAAATTACCGTCACGAGCTTGACAAGACACATACAGTAGACAGAACAGGGACACATTCTTTTTTTTTTAATACAAAAATTCCCCTTTTCGAACTCAGCAGCTACATCAGGATAACACTCTTCAAGCAACATTATGTCACTTATATGCATAGGCAACCAGCGAGCGTAATTAGGGTGATCAAGTGCGAATATCAAAGGAGCTATTGTCCGCAGTACCTGGATGTACAAGTGAAAGTCCCCTTCTCTTAATGATCTGACGAAAACAAGAACTGATAACTGAATCTCGAGTATCAGACTCCAGAATTTAAATTGTGGATTTTTGTCTTCTTTCAATTGTCTCCACTCGTCAAAATTATTAGCAAGATAATAATGTTCTTCAACATATGATGAGTAAGCCTTTTACAACAAAGTGTAAAATGCTGCAGCTGTGACCTGGTGTGCATGTCTTGTTCTGGATACACGCCTTTAAAAAAGAATCAGCCTTTCCAGGAGTTGCTATGTCCATCCACTGCTGTCCAACGATTTTCCAAGTGCTTTCCAGGCAGCCATTTCTATATGAAGCCCGCCGAGCTTGATAACATATAAATCCTCTCCATAACTGTTAGGACTGATCCACTGTATTTGCTTCGTTATGTCAAACAATGGCTGATCACATGCCATGACCGGAGTTTGTCCAGGGTTTAAGTAGTGGACATCCATTGAATGACGGCACATGGCTGGTGATGCAGCTTGCTCTTCAAACAAAGGAAGCAATGATGAAATAGCAAGGTTTAATTCACTGGTGCCTTTCTCGTGATGTGCATGGAAGGCAGACCATGATAGATTCATATCATCTGAATCATTATCTAGGCAGAATTCATGTACTTAATCCAGCCATCTGAAACAAATATGTACCACCTAGGAATAGCCTAATATAATCGACAGAGAAGCCTACATAAAGGCATAATGCATAGAAAATTGTACTTCCTCTTACCTTGGCTCCTTCTTCATTGCTGATACAGCTTGATCGCCGTGACTGATTAGAGCACTATTGGTCTGGTGGAACATTTGTGTACTCTTCTGGAAGTGGCGCTTTTCTTGGTGAGACGAGCAAACATGTGATTCAATTATCCTTGCCCCGCCGGGATTTGTGTGGCATGGATGCTGGAATAAAGATATTGCTGTTCCATGAAGAGCTCCAAGGGCTGTGTTTGATGATGGGTTGGGATCTATATTATCATATGCAGCTGTTGTAAACACTCAATGTCGGAGTAGACGAGGACAGACTACACCTTCTGATTTGTAAAGTTCAGATACATCGTTTCCCAGATCAGCTGATATGCTAAAAACTGTGTCATATGATACTGATAATCCAAGGTCGTAGAATTTATCAATCAAGCTACGTTTGCGGGTTCCACCATGTAACAACAGCCCCACATATATTGAAAGAGGTGGCTCTCTCATGGTGTTGTGGTATGTTCCTGTTGCTTGCTTGTGATGACGAAAAGTGCTGTTATAGAAAATACACTGAACAACGCTAAAAACGGCTTGAATCTTAAATAAATTATTTGTCTGTGTTTGAATGTTTGATCCTCCTAGTATCACTAATGATCTCAAAGATTGAGTGGTGTTTTCCTGCTGACAATTAATTTTCCAATGACTTCTGAAACTTCGACTCTTTACTAACCATGTCCCGTCGAACAATTTTCGCGGCCTGTGACAAAATCCAGGCTTCGTCAACAAAATCGCGTTCATATGCTTGTCGTAAGGCGGCTCCCACGTCTTTGCTGAATGCGAGGAGAACATCTCTACCTTCTCTGTAAACTTGAAAATCTTGTTGATGTGCTAGAATTCTGGTCTTTAAGTGAGTGTTACTAAAACGACCCGAAACATCACATCCAAACAGTTTTAGACGAGTTTTATATAGTCTTCCTAATTTTGCTAATTTAAATACGGGAGCTGCATCACTTTCGATATGTGTATCCTTCATGTAAGCAATCAGCTCAGCCAAAGCGACACCTTCAAACCGTTTTTGGCCTTGATTCTTGATCTGGCTCTATTGTACAATGCTACGAGACAAGCTCGATAATATACTGCATTTTGTGAGATCACCAGCAGCAAGTTTAATTGCTAATAGAACAGTGTCTTGTAGCTCCATGGTACATTTTCTAACGTTTCTAACTAAATTCATGGTGGAAACCAAGTGAATTTCTCCAGAACTTTGATCACAGAAAAAACAACTTTCCTTAGATATATTATTTGAAGTAAAACTCTACCTTGTTGCCTTCTTGATGTCAGAAGAGGTGTAACTGTCGCCGCTTTTCCGTTTTTGTGACTTATAAATTTCTTTATCCAGCTTTCTGAAATGCTTATGCCATTTGGCTTGATTATCAAGACGTGTTGGAGCTATTCCTTTGCCTTTGTCCAAAAAACGCCATATTTAATCGCATTGGTAGTGACCCTATATTGTCAAATTCTTGAATTGCAGAAACATCTTTTTCATATGTCTTTAGTGGATCTATATCTGAACGCCTTCCCCCCAAAGGCCACTGCAGAGCCCCGTCTTTTTTATCTTAACAAAAGATACACTTATCCCAATCCACGGATCCATTGATCGGACTTTAGTGGCTGGTCTACAGACATTTCTGTCAAACGTTTCTTTGACATGATGCAATAGCATACCATACACACGCCAAGACTGTACACTTACTGAAACTAATTCTACTACAACTTTATTATATATCACATTTCGCCCTCAGTTATGCACGTTGGGCCAACATTATAACATGAGTGTTTCAACGTGTCGTGTTTGCTGAGAAATAATGTAATTATTAAAGAGAAATTCATTTTGCAGGAGAAATATTTGTATTTAGTTGGTTGAATATATAAAAATAAGCTAAAAATGGCGGCCATTTTGGATTGCACACTGTTTTATCAAAAAAATTATTAAAATTGTATTATTATTTATTTGAATAGATTTATTCTAAGGTGAATTACGGTCAAATAAAGTGTGTCTATTGCAGCAGATAACATTGTTATAATATTTATTAAAATATCATTATTTTTATTTAATTGGTCGCCATCTTGAAAATAGCGGCTATCTCGGATTCCACCATTTTGACCATTTGTCTACATGTATTTGTATGTGTTCCTGTGCAGCATTAACTCTATACATTCAATTTTAAATTATTTTTTAATGATCACAATACAATTTTGTGATTTTTAAAAAAAAAATGGCCGCCATCTTCAAAATGACGGCCATCTTGGATTTTTTTAATTTGGGTCCATAGCTAATTTCAAAGAGTATCATCTCAGCTAACTTTCTGGAAATTTTGGTACTTTTATCACTAACTGAGCCTTTCGTCTGATTTTCATCACAAATCTGCTGGACTATCAGTGTATATTCAGCCTAGATATTTTTATCTCATTTTCAGAAGCGTCAATGGTAATAACATGAATCGAGTTATTTTGCACTCTGTGAAGCCATCGTTCTGAAAGAAGCGGGATTTTTCCCACGCACCCAGATGCGGCAGTACAGAGAGTGGCTGTGAAATCTCTGTCCCCTGGTGGTTAATATTAGCTGATCGGGGGAAGATAACCAGTGTCTGAAGTAGAGATAGAGACACTGGTGACACGAGTGAACAAACTTCAATGTTTGAATAAACCATATTATCCAATTAGCAATTAGGAACAACCCATCTGACGTCTAGCACAACTACACCAACTAAGCCAATGTGTTTACTATAATTTCTAATACACACCACAGCTGGCATATTCATCCTCTCATGTGCTCTACATGGGTCCGGGGTCATGCTCAACCGGAAAAATGTCAAATTCTAAGGCTTAAATTGGTGCTTTCTGGAGCATATAAAAGCCCAAATTAGTAGTTTTTTTCTGCGGGGGGGGGGGGGATACTGGAGGGAGGGCGCCGCTCCCTCTGGATCAGCTACTGATGGGTTGTATAATTCGATTGGGTTGATTCTTCTGGAGATGATATATCAAGGAGAGCAATATGGGCACACCACATACCCTAATAAACTGTTTCGGGTAAGTCGTCCTGTGGGTGTTTTTTTAAGATCTGCTGCTTTTTATCATGGAAGTGAATTGACTTTTACACCAGTTTATGATAAAGGGATAGAACAGTTTGATCACGAATTTCTCCGCTTTTTTTAATTTAAATCTGCCATTTTCAACGCTTGAATAAATGGTATGACATTACTCATATCAACAAAGTTAGCTGATGAAAATATAGACATATTTGCTGTGAGATGTCCGCTTCAATTTGCCTAATAAAATAGTAAAAGCGTAAAGTAACAGATCTGTGTCACGATATGTTATGAATGCATCAGGATGATACATTATGTCAGTAGATCTACATGCATATATGGTACAGTACTATAAAAAGTGTACATGAACGATATTATAGAACCATAAAATTAAAATTTAATGTTGAAATATGGCATCACAATGTAGGCACATTACATTATAATGTCACTAAATGATGGTATAATCTTGTCACTAACATTAACATTTCATGTTATGGCATGATAGTGTCGATATGATAATCATAGTAGGGCCTACCATAATATTATAATGGCAATAAAATGTCGGTATGCTTACATTAAAAGTACAATGAAATCTATGTTTTCATACCCAGCATTACACTGAAATGGTGAGATATACCACATTATGCCATACAATGATGGGATAGAGCACTACACTATCAGGATGTGTTACCTTAATAAACGAATAACACTAAAATATTGCACTAGTAGATGTAGTGTAAAAATATTACATCCAGATCATTGTATATGGTAATAAATGTTATCAGTATTAAGATATGATACTAATTCCCCACAACATGCTATTATAATGTATATATATCACATTAACTAGTCGATATGACATTTTGTTTAACTTTACATGACAGTGTGAGTTCTGATAATAAACATATATGTGGAGATATTGTATACAACATCAGCATATAATGGCAGAATATGGCTTTTTAAAGTGTGAATATATCAATATAATTTGCAATACAGTAGTGAATAAAACCTGCGGTGAGCATTCCCTCTTAAGAGCAGCCAACCACCTATGCGAGGCCACTTGGTCATTCCCAAAAATGACATTTTGTATATAAATTAACCTCCTATATGTGCAGCCACCTATATTTAACTGTGTCGCAAGGGTGGCGTGATCAAGATCTGCTGAAGGCAGGTCGGAACGTTGCAATTGCAATCGTTTCACACTAATTTCCAAAGTGAGTAAAATTTAATCACAGATCTGACATTTTAGTATCCTAGATCAAAGCCATTATAATGCCATGATATCGCTGTATTTTGGATATACATGGCACTTAAATATCCGCATATGTTATTATATACTGTGAGATATTAGTAATATAATTGAGGGATGTATTGCATAATTTAATGTTTTTATATCAGGTGTGTGGAAATATGGTATTGTAATATTAAGATAAGATTTCATGTAAATATCAGAATGTCACTTTACTGTGACGATATTGCATTATATATTATATGTTGACATATATATATATATATATATATATATATATATATATATATATATATATATATATATATATATAACCCTCAGGGTTTTAATGTGGCATAGATATAAGAAGAAACCAAGGTCATTTAAGAGTCATTTCAATGTCGAGGTCAAATAAACTTTTTCTTCTTGGGTGGCTACCAAGGATTCACATTGTTACGAACTTGGGAGAAATAATGGTTAAAGCAGCCCCTTGGGAGGACATCAATTTTTTAATTCCGCACTAAAGTAGTGTATCCCACGGATCATGTTTTTATTTTTATCAGAATCTTCATATTTTCAATATTTTTATTCAACATTTCTATGAAACCAGAAGTAGCCCAAACAAACTATTTGTATACCTGAAGGACGACTGAATGTTTTCACAGCATTGGGCTACATGCTGATGGCATCGGCCCAGGGTTGGGTAGACAATCAGTGCTGCAGGTGTGTCCTCCCTTGTCCTGACTATGAGACACCAATTAGCGGCAACTGCTCTGATCTTACCGTCTGATACGTGGGAATATGTGATGTAAAGTGCTGAATATTGCTGACTTGTTTTGTTTACATGGCAATATACGACCTGGAAATACAACTATTTCGCTCTTTTTTGGTGCTTTAAAATTGTTTTTAAAATTGTTTCTTGACTTTTTCGTATTTTTAGTTAAGATCAGTAGGCTATATAGCTTCATATAAATTAAATTTTCAAAATTGACAACATTGAAAATGTGTCATCCCAAGGGGTCCCTTTAAAAAATTTTTTTTGAAATTTCTCCGAAAGTAAAGGGTTTCTGCCTTTAAAAACCATGTTCAGGTATGGATTATTAGAGTATTCTAATCATTTTAACTGGTTTTTGGGCTCAGTAGGTGATTTCGAAGACGATGTATAGAAATGTTTTTTCTCAAAAACTTAGAGACAAAAAGGCGCTGGATTATACGCATATTTGTCATATTTTCAAATTGAAGAGTTTGAATGGTATGCTTAAATACAAAGTTAATATGTTTTTTTACTACTCCTCTTTTGATCATTGATGAAAAATATTGCAAAATTCAAGTATATTATCATAAAGCTATATAACCTCCACATTATTTTTTATTTTTAATTTAGGTTTTTTCTGTGTATAGTAATGTTGATTGACTGGTAAAATTGACAATGTAAGAGTGAATTTGGCGGCCATTTTGAAAATAATCTGTAGCTCTAGATCAAATAATATTGTCCCAAATTATATTAGAGTAAAGCTATATTACATCCAGATTGTTTTTGATTTTAATTGGGAGTTTTCTGTCCATAATAATGTTGATTGACTGGTAAAATTGACAATTTAGGGTGAATTTGGCGGCCATTTTGAAAATACTCTGTAGCTCTAGTGCACACACATGAAAGCCGACAACCGGTCGGGGTTTCATTATAAGAGGTCTGAGAATACATCTAGCAAGGTTTTAGGTATGCACAGAAAAGTCGACACGAGAACCTTAAATAAGCTCTTTTCTGATTCCTGGCCAACTGACTAATACTAATCACTCATTTTAGTTAATCTGAGACCATTATATTGGCCAATGGTGTGATGACTAAGCACCCATTTCATTCCAAATAAATGTGATTTGATCAGCTAATAAGACGGATTGAAACGACTATCATTGTGCTTAGGGCTTGAAGGGTTAGGTATTTGAAAATGAAAATTGTGCTAGCAATTCCATTTGCTTGAAAAGAATGAGACATAAAAACAAACAATACTGCCATACAATATGGCTCATTTTTATGTCCATGTACATTATTACTTACAGTGTCAGTCCCTCTGGTTTTGATTTTCCTAAAACACACTAAAATAAAAATGATACCATCAATTTTCTAAACGTTATTATATAACACAGATCCTAGCTCCTAACTGCCGCTCATTTGGTGTTAAATAATATGATGTTGTGTTGTGTTTTTTTTTCACTTAATTATACACAGATGACAATGACTAGTCGTTAACAGCAGCAACATCGAAATTATTTATATTGCCAATTTCACGTTCCACGTGACTACATCTATTTTCCTTCTACAAAAAGGAGATCGCGGTTGTTGTATTCGTCAAACTTATCTGCCCGTGGTAATTTAAGAACAATACATAATCATAAACCCGATAGGACCTATCACTAAAATAATCTCTGAAATATAACATGGAAATCGTTGTAGCTGTTGTACGAGTATTACAATAGCGAGCAATTTAAAAGAACGATTTGATTTGAGGCCCGGGTTGTGAAATTTGAAATCTATCAGGGTTAGTTGACCTCGATGCTGAGGCTATAATAAAATGGCACTGGTTAAACATAAGAGGAATCGCCTAAACTCAGCTCCGACAGACGCGCTAATACTACATTATCACATTTCCATTTACGCCCTGCTACTGACCATTTACGCCCTACCCCGCTCTGCTACTGACCATTTACGCCCTGTTCCTATATAATAGGAGCAGGGCATAAATGGTCAGTAGCAGGGCATACATGGTGAGTAGCAGGGCGTAAATGGAAATGTGATAATAGTATAATAATTATGTGATATAAATACAGCCTGACGAGCTACTTACATGTTACTCCATAGGACATAAATGTTGAGATCACTGACAAGAGATATCCAATGGCCACGTACCAAACGTAGGACAGCTTACCGAATGTGAAACTGCTAGAAAAGAAAAAATGCAATACATGTGTATATATATTTCTTAACACTCATTAACCTTTCAAACTCAAGAAGTAACAAAACATCGGTTTGCATCCATGATAGCTGACTTCATTCCGTATACCTGGACATTTTAGAACGAAACATTCAATGATTTTTTTGTCATTTTCATCCATCTTGTCACCTACTACATTTTGTCATCATCATCAGCTAGTTTCGACAACAATTCGCGGTTTGTAGTCTTTGAATATTTCAAGCTAACTTCAGGATTGGATTAAATACAGACCCCAAATTAAATGAAAGTGTATTGCATGGGGAGATGTAAGATAAATTTGCCCACCTGTCGATCTGCACTGGAGAATGAGTTGTGATAGCAGAATTGTTAAATGTTTCAGCTTCACAGCCGTGTGTCACCAGTGGTAGCTGTGGTAAGGTGAAGTCAGATGTCAGGTTCTCTATAATCAACCAGGCTGGTACTGCGTTTCCCACAATAAACCCGATAACTATGTCCTGTGACAAAATATTCAAAAGGATGACGTGACGATGGTGGTAAATGTACAGAGTCTGGTATCTTATCTCTTGACTTGCTGAACTGTTCGTTTCCATTTTTAATTCATTTGATAATGGAAATGCTACCTCAATTGTCAGCTCCAAATGATGAAAAATATGGGCCCTATGTATGTAAAACAGACATCTCTGAAATCATTTGTGCTTAGCCATATTAAATGAGCACTTAGGACAAACGATTCAAATGTGGTTATATGGAATTAGCATCTTGCCAACAGCACGAACAGGCTCATTTGAGATCGATCTCGGAGGATTGACTAGTCTTGTGTTAGGAAGGTTTTAATGTGGTTTTAATGTGTGGCAAATAACCAAATTATATATTGAGAACGACACAATGTGGTTCACAATTACGATGTTGTGATTATATTATTGGGTTTTTTATTGGCTTCTTTATCAATTAACATGTTGTTAATGACGGAGTATCATTACCATATCATGTAATGAAACCCTGAAATGACGGGTCATCCATGGGTTAGAAAAAAACCCAGCTTCTTTATATTCTGGATCCGCCCCTGACAATAATGACTATTTTGATATTCATTAAAATGTTTGTTACATCAACATATTTTTTATCATGTTCAAATTTAAAAAGTCCTAATTCACAATTAAACATGTAAATCATTGTTTCCAAAATATTTTTTGAAGCCAATCAGTGAATAAAATATCTGCAAACTATATATTTAAATATGTTTTACATGCGTTACGTGACAAAAAAATATATCTACCTGTGTTTGAACTTTCGAGAAAAAAACAGCGAAGAGGAACAATGCAGCGGTTGGTCCGGCCAAAACTCCCAAGAATTTGTATGTAATGGTGAAGATATTTCCTTTGATTTGTAGAACAATACACGAGAGCAACATAACAAGCAGTCCAGTGACCAAACCTAAAACAAACACATGCCTATATAACTCAGTCCAGTGACCAAACATAAAGCAAACACATGCCTAAATAACTCAGTTCAGTGACCAAACCTAAAACAAACACATGCCTATATATCTCAGTCCAGTGACCAAAGCTAAAACAAACACATGCCTTTATAACTCAGTCCAGTGACCAAACCTAAAACAAACACATTCCTATATACCTCAGTCCAGTCACCAAAGCTGAAACAAAGACATGCCTAAATAACTCAGTCCAGTGACCAAGCCTAAAACAAACACTAGCCTGACAACTGGCCCTGGGTCTACACATTGGGCCAGAAACTGGGCTCTGACTTTTAGGTTGTGATTGGCCAGCCTCAATTTGATTCAATTTGGAGGTGTGGCTTGGAGGTTCTAGTCCCATTGGCCGATTGAGTTTAAGGATTCCCCAACGTATTTCCTCAAACTGTCATTAGGAACAAGTACGATTAGTGATGCGTAGCACACTAGGTTTTTTGTACAGGGGTATTTTAATCATTTAGTTTGACACAAAATGTTATTATCATTAGGCTTATTAAGCCTATTAATTTTATTTTGCCTGAGTTTGTGTCCTATTTAGGGGGAAAGGGGGTACTTTGTGTGGGAAACGGTTCACATTTCTGTACACCAGTCCTTATGTGCAAGATAACGTTTCAGGTCCTTAGGTTAACTACTTTTGTGTTCAAAAAAAAATATTCTCGATTATATTTGTGGTTCAGAGCAGCAGCAGTCAGAAAACACGGTACAATCACCCAATTATATTTTAATGACGGGCCAGCGTCGAAGACTCTGGGTCAACATTGGAACAGCATTGGGTGAATGCCACGTGTTTGCGCAAAGTATACAGCAGATCCAGTCATGAATTAGTGCTGGGCCAGTGTCGTGGACGATTCACCGCCATTGAACCAGCAATGGGCTGGGACGCTGGCCGAACATTAAACCGGGATTTGGTGGGCGGGCCTTCATCCTCTGTACGATGTACATCGTAGCAAGGTTATGTAACCTCCTTGATCGTAGGCAAGTATTGAAACTATGCAGTTTATACATATATAATCAAATTATAATAAGGGATTCTGGGCATGTCTAGGGGAACTACCCCCAGACATGCCCAGACAGCCGGAGACTTGGGTTTCGCTGTGCAATTTAATGCTGAAACCTAGTGGCATTTTGCGCAGCTCTGCTATCCTCGTGTCGGATAGTCCCCAGAGTAACAATAGAAAGGATAACTCCCACTGGTTAGTGTCCAAGTGCTAGTCAAAACTTTACAACTTCACAAGCTATCATTTATTTACATAGACTTATATTCTTATACAAACAACACATTTAAGAAAAAAATAGCACCTACGGCTATTTTGTTTGGGCAAAAATTGGTATAAACTATGTAGTTTATAAATGTATAATCAAATTACTATATTGACCATTTCTAGGTGATGCTCTGCATCACCAATCGTACTTGCATTATCGCTCTTAATAGCTGGGTGACTCTCACGTGTCCGTGACGTAAATAGGCCAGGTGAACCGGTAGGATTTTCTACCGGTAAAAGAATGTAAAATGGAGCCCAGTATCTGGCCCAATATCAGTGTTCAGGCTAAACAAACACATGCCTAAATAACTCAGTCCAGTGACCAAACCTAAAACAAACACTTACCTATATAACTCATGTGCAATTGCTCATAATACATTCAAATCTGTTAATCTATTTCTATGATATACTTACAGCCCATCTTAGCCACAACTAGGCTCATCTTATCAGTCATATCTTTGTCTGTCCATTTCCTGTATAAAGGCTGAATGATGTCCTTCAACACGTTGACGGCCACGGCATTCTGTCCTGACGATATCGAGCTGTAAGAGAAAAACGATTTATCGTGCATATATCTTAACTTTTTTACTTACTATGTTTGTGCGGTGAAATAGGATGAAAGTTAACATCACTTTTTAGCAACTAACTAGAGGAGAATTGTGACTTTTCAAGTAACAATAATGTTTGGACTACATTTTGTGCATTTTTTGGCGACCTTTTTAAATATTGTTGGGCTATTTGTATTACGAGAGATTGATTGGAATTTTGTGACCGTGCTGAGAGCTGAAATAGAGGTAATTTTTTGTGACCTTTTAATAAATATGAGACATTCAATGAGGTTTGAATCTCAGATACACTCCTAAAATGACCACATAGACAGATATAGTATAGGTAAGTACTCGCATAAGACTGGCCAAGGGAAGATGGGTCGATGAGGTGTGTTCGCTGGAGAGTCACCATTGTACACAAATATGCTTACATAATATAAACTTATCAGTATAATAAACCAATTGAATTGAATTGGATAATATTTTTGCCATTTTAACTCATCAAATGAACACGGTGACGCTATTAATTATGTTTGGACCTTTTGGTCCAAATATATTAAGTTTTGAATGGATCTCGACACTTTTATTATTCTATGTCGAGGGCTATTACTCCCTGAGTTTTTATCTCATCGACTTCAAACCTTGGCACAATGATTTTTAGGTTTTGGGGTTTTGCTATGACTTTTATAAGTCATAGGTCATGATCTGGGCGGGGGCCCTAGGGTAGTGGTTAGCACTGCTGCCTTTCACACCAGAGTTCGGGGTTCGGTTCCCGGTCTCGGCGGTTTGAAAGAAACAAAAAATGTTTCTTCCCCATCCACGTGTGAAAGTCAGTATTGTGGGGAGTCTCCGTGACCGAGAGGTAGCGTGCTCGGCCTCAGACCGCCAGGGCTCGAATTTCGAATCCTGTGTCTGGAGCACAGTGTCATCTCAATCATCTCACCATCTTCAGGAGGTTCTCCTGGCCCAGTTTAGCCTATATGTGCACAAAGGTGGCCTAAAGCCCGATTCATTTCATTTCATTTTTAGGTCATGATCTTCGGGATTTCTTTCAGGATTTTCTGGATCACTATGTGGATCAATGTTGGTACATTGATGTACTTGTCGGCAGGAGCCCATGAGTGAATCTTGGCCAGTCAATATAGGGGCCCATTGTCAGGGGCGACACGACTGCCGTGCACCCTTTGAAAACCCTCTACATTTAATCAATTAAAATTCAGAGGCCTATATCCAATAATGTTTCAATGTGGGGCCAGCGTCGCTGAGGGTTTAATCTCAGCTTTGAGCCAACATTGGGTGTTTGATATGAACAATAGAATCTTTAAAATGCTACATTTTAACATAGAACTAACAGTTGTATTTGCATCAAACACGAAACGTCGACGCAATGTTGTTTTAATGTTTGGCCAGCGTCAGAGACAGTGATACAGCATTAAACGAACAAAGAAGTCAGAATACAGAAATCTAAAATTCCAATCAATATCTCATAATAAAAATAACCCAACAATATTTAAAATGGTGGCCAAAAAACGCACAAAACGTAATCTAAACATTATTGCTACTTGAAGAGTCACAATTCTCCTCTAGTTATATTTGGGCTATGCCCAAATATATTGACTTTACAACGGAACTTTAAACTGATTATTCTTGACACGTTTTTGTAAGACGCTATTTCTCCCTGAGTTGAAAACCGAATCAACATGAAATTTTGACACAACATTCCCAGAGTAGTCAGGTATTCTGCTATGACTTTTCTAAGACATCCATCGTGTTCTTCTGGATCAATCCAGGATTTTCTGGTTCACTATACTCTTGAATGGCAAAAGGCAGTTTCTGCTTACTTGTAAAGTGAGCGGATACTGCACTATGCTGCTCTTCAAATGCAAAAGGCAGTATCTGCTTACTTGTGAAGTGAGCAGATACCGCCTTTTAACTTGCACGGCAGTAGCCCTATAATCGGGTCCAATGCTGGTTTAATAGTGGACATGTCAGGTGATTCTCCATTCGGATAACGGTTGAGCTCCTGTTCCCACATAGAACAGGGGCTCTGGGGGCGCCGTTCTGTGTGACATACCAAAAGCAGTGAGTTCGCTATCACTCCACTGCATGAGACGAGAACACGGTTGACGGTTGACGGTTGACGGATATCGGTTGAACTCCTGAACTCCTGTTCCAACAGAGAACAAGGGCTCTGAAAGGAGCCGTTTTGTGAGACACATAAGGCAGTGGGCTTTCAATCATAGCACTGAAGGAGGCGGATTCTGGTCTTAAGCAATGAGCTCTCTATCATTACATTGCTAGCTTGGGTGATGGCACGGCGGACACGGATGGTTGGCTAACGATGACGGTTCATGATGGTGGTTTCAAACACACTGCTCGGAAAGCAGAGCACATCTCAAAAGGGTCAGTCCTTGCCCTTACTCTGGTGGCTGGTCGCTCAAACGGCTGTTTCTTTATGGTTCAGCAGCCCTGCCCTGGTTCCTTGTCTCCTGGACTTCTTGCCATTGCTTGTACAATCACCTACCTCACCAGGTGAAAAGAGAGAGGCACTATAAGGTTTATACCAGAACTAGTGCATAATCTCGCGTCGGCCCTCGCGCTGCGCGCTCCTCTAGATTCATTGCCAGGAGAGTGAACAGGGTGCCCCTATGTCTAGACCTACTCCACCCTTTAGTCTCCAGATTTGATAATAAAAATACATTTATCCAATGTTTCAATTCAGTATTGAACCAATAGTGTGTATTTGGTATAGACAGTTGAAACCTTTCAAATGCTACAAATAAAATAACAGTTGCAATTCTTTTTATACGCAAAACTTTGAATCAATGTTGTTTTAATGTTGAGCTAGCGTCGCGGATAGTGATACAACATTAAATCAAGAGAAAGATAAGTCAATGTGTGCACTGTGCACCCTGAATGCGATTCCATTTGACAAACAAATATATATCTATTTAAAACTGCAAAAGCTCAGTGGGAACTTCTGAAATTTGAAGCCTGAAGTCCGAAGTCTAAAATTACAGCTCAGAATGGCTGCCAAAATACTCATACGCAAAATTCCAATCAATCTGTCATAATAAAAATAACCCAACCAAATGCAAAATGGCCACCACAAAAACTCATAAAACCTAGCCCAAATATTATTGTTACTTGAAAAGTCATTTTCAAGTAACAAAATTCATGTCTAGTATTATATTATATTATATGTTGTGAATCTCACATTTTGGAGAGTCACTGCAATAGTACCGAACTTCCTCATGACGGCCAGTAATCATATAGTGGCCGCCATCAGATAATTTGTTACACAGTGACACCAGCGTAAGGTGCCAAGCTTTTCTATGTCGGAAACAAGCAACCTTTGATCTCAGGCAGCTGTCAAGTGCTGTCTGATTGACAGATCTTGAAGCGCAGTGTGCGCAACATTCAAGGTATCTTGCTATTTAAAACATTTGACAGCTGGTCTCGATACAGCAAGGTATCGCCCTGCGGGCTCGTTGGTAAGATAACTTGTTTGGGAAGATGCATCGACCCGACCTTAGCAAAGCGACAGTCCAAAGTCCACAGTGTCGGTCCGTCTCTCAACCAGCACCGTCTCTCAACACGTCTCTTGTTTGCCGGATTCTAACAATAGATCAGGTGTATTCAAACGTGAAATGATGAAAGCCACCGCTGGTTCAACCGTGCTTCAATGCTGGGCCAATGCTAGCCGCGGACCAAGCAACTCACTCCGCTTACCGCTTGAGACGTTGTCGCAGCACTGAAGCAGAGGATTATAAAAATTCACACCAGTTCGGAATATAATCATAAACATCTATTGAGCCAGAACCTGCTGCACCTATTACACAAAATAATTTATCAAAAATAACTAGAACAGGAGTTCCCAAACTCCGAGGCCCGGCTTTAGTCTGTTTGAGTGCTATAGACAACAAATAGGCTTAATATTTTTTAAACATAACAGTGTAATGGTCTTCCTCATAGGCCAGAATCCTAAATGTCGTATGTGAGCCTATACGGCTCATTGTAGTAAAGCACAGCCAGGACGACGTACTGCCCGGTGTTGAATGTATGCCGGGAAACGCCATCGACGCTGGCCCAGTATTTAACCGACGTCGGGTCGGTGTCAGCGTATGCTCTATTGAGACACTGACACCAGCATAAAACACTGCTCAGTATTGACCAGCTGTTGGCCGGCGCCGACGACAGTGGACCAGCATTGATCCGGCATTGGGTTAGTGTCATGCTGACTTGTAGTGGACTGAGACATCAGCCAGAAATTGTGATGAACATAGAATAAAAGCCAAATTACGGAAGAAAAAAATAATGTAAAAACGTTACAACCAGGTCAGTATGTCAAAGATTTGCGTGAGGTATATACATAGTGAGTGGAGGGAAATAACGATATGGTCAGGGGATTCGTTAAACAACGACACACGAAGCCTAAAATCCTTATTCTATTATAGTATAGATTAAGTAACACACATTTATTAATTATTTAATCTAAAACTGAAAACAATCTGACCTTAAAGCAGCTGATGTGACACTGGCGATGAACAGACCAGGGATTCCTGGGAGAGAATGGAACACTTCCATGATCATCAAAGGTGTCATCTAAACATATGGTTGGAACACTTTCTCAGCAGACACAACATGCTCAAACAAAGGTGCTTTAATATTGGGCCAGAGTCGCATACGGTGCGCCAATGTTAGATCAAAGACCCTGTACAATAAGATGATCAACTTACGGATTTCACCATACAAATGCGTGTAATACATTGTGCAGTGCTGTCCCTTTTTAACGGGAGTTGGAACTACGCTTTAGCAAGTGTATCATCATATAAAACAAGTGATAATTTCACCACTTTAGCCTCCAAATAAAAAATAATGTTTTTCTAGGTTTGACAGTTATGACATTATCTCTGCAATATTTATTTTTGGAACGAAAAAAACTGCTAATATAGCAGAAAAGTCATGTTATATGATCATACATTTTTAGAAATTAAAATGTCTTTATTTAAATAACAGAAGAGCTGTGTACAGAAAGTACACAAATTTGTGGGCACAGAACGGGAGGGGAGTGACCATAGATATATTACAGGAAATTATCCGTTATAGCACGAATCGTTACTACACGAATCGGATATAACACGATGCAACCATGGATCCCAAAATTTTACACTATCTCTTTTACCATTTTTCTGGAAAAATAGTGTTATAAATATTTTAACATCCAATTAAGCATGAAATTGTCCTCCAACGTCACATGTTAATCGTGCCGTAGCGGTAGGCCTAATCCTTCACGCATGACGCTCACGCAAAGTCGCCGCGGCAAGTAGTATTGCACAGCACATAACGGCACCCTTTTACAACAAGAGTATCTCATTTCGTATTTGAGCTTAAATTCAGTTTAAACACGAATCGTGTAATAGATAATATAAAACGAATATGACGTGCACGATTTCATCTCAGAAAATGTATTTACTTAATCAAATTAACTTAATGTGGCGTGTTTAGCAAAAGAACATGTTTATTTAAATCGTGTAATAAGTAGGGTAAGTACGCCTAATTTGAGCATGGTCCTAATATGAGCATAGGCCATATTTCTTATACTACATATCACCAGGCGGCAGTACTGTTGATATCAATTAACAGTAACCCAAACGTGATTAAAATAAAGCAATGATATGTTAATTTGAATAGAACAACATTTCACAAAGAGCAGATGAAATAAATGATGCTAAAAAAGCAAATTTTTTAGCATGTTAAAAGTGATGAAAAGTATGAAAAACACAATGTATTCAAGTTATGGCGATTTTTTCTGCACAATAAACATGTCGGCTTGTCATAAATCGTGTGATAATCAGGTTAATTTATGATTAAAGTTATGGGAAGCCATCCCGAACAAAAAGTGCATTATTTCCTAATATGAGCACCCACGTTTTTCCTAATATGAGCATATGCTCATAATGGGAGATTTTAGGGAAATAATGTGATTTGTTATGTTAATTGGATATATTTTCAATAAAAAAAAATTTGGAAACATTTATGCATAATCAATAATGGTATTAAAGGTTAAAAAAATAGTTGATTTGATATGCCTATGTACGCTCAGCAATGCCTTATTTCACAATCGAAAGCTTTTTTTACAATCAAGTTAATGATTACTTTCATGTGGTGATATTTTGAATCAATAGTCTTAATAGTTAACATACATGCTCATATTAAGATCGGTAGTGCCTATTATGAGCCATTTAGCACAAATATTATTTTTGTTTTATATTTTTATTTTTGCATTGAATCAAGAGAGAAAAACTGTTTCAGTTAAAGAGTATGCATATGATATCATATACATCAATTTAAAATGTCCAGATAATATAATAAAGTTACTGGTGGCTGTTTTCCTTAAGGTGCTCATATTCGGGCACTTCCCCCTACATATTTTTTATCGCAGCATTGAACCTGCTTTTTGTAGTGGGAATATAAAGTGTCATGAATAAGGGTGATTGTGTATTTAGGTATTTGCATACTTAGCATAGTTGCTGTATTGATAGGAATATTCTGTTTGAAGTGACTTTGAAGTGCTCAAACAGGCTCAATATTTAAATTCCATCAATTAAATTATTTTTATGCAAAAAAGGACCCTTCAAATATCAAAAGAAAAATAGGTACGTCATTAAAGTGCATAAATACCATTCCAGAATTCAAATTTGTCAAATTTAGAAGAAAAAACACGTAAAAAATATCTTTTTGGTAAAATATCTTATTCTTGTGGTGAAATATTATTTAAAAATTGTGAATAGACCAAAAATTTCCCTACAATATAGTCTAACCTATCACGATAGTTCTTTTTATTAACTAATAGTAATTTATTGAAAACCAGCGGATTTTATTAATTTTCTGAGGGGGTGGCAAAATAGCCCCGGGGTAGCGCAAAATTGCCCCGGTTTACGGTACGTCAAATTAGAAGATGGTAATGATCAGATGTAGAGTTTATATGTTATCAAACATTTTCATTTCAATATCTTAGAAAACACCACCAGGTTCCTGACAGAGGGCTAAAAGCTGAACTTGACTTAATAGGAGGTATAACATGTATGTGTTACAAAATCTTGTTATTTTTAATTGTGGAATTATACACCGGTTGCTGTTAATTCTCTTTGTTTGGTAAATATTATAAGTTCCTTGAAGCATCAGGCTAGCCTTGTGAGGCGTTTGGGTGCAAGCCCCAACAGGATCTTTATAAAAAATCAAACACGTGAAACAGAGCAGCTTGTGTGAACATTGGTTTTATTTCTGAATGACACAGAATGAGAAAAACAGCTCTAGTCCAATAAACAAAGTGTTAGCCCAAAGGCTCACTCCTTATTCATTGAAATGTCACTATATTTTCTATATCAAACTTAATTTAACACTGCTTTCATTGGAGCAGAATTTGAGGTTCCAAATTGCTGCATATTGGTATAGCAATATGCAGTGTATATAAAGGTATTAAGAATACTAATTATTTCGGACATGCATGTCCAAAATAAGAAAGACGGGAATTTTGTCTCTATATTTCGCTTAACTGGTAAATACGCCTGCAGCACAAAATAAAAAAAACTTTTACAGTTTTAGTCTATGTTTACATCATATGGTGAAGCCAAGATAAAATTACCGATTTTTTTATGATTTAGTCTGATTGTGTCACTTTAATACAGAAATGACAAGGCGATTTTTACCCTATATTTTGTAGTTATGTATTAGGCCTACAATAGGCCTACATGTCAGAAAAGACGTCCACCACAGCGGAGTTCAGTCTGCTGAGTAGCCTACCACCACCCACCTCGGAAATAGTTACTGACTAAATAGGCTACCACACCCACCGGAAATGTGTCCATAATTATTGAAACCAACCACCTACTCCGAAAAAACACGATTGCCGTCATGGGGGGTGCCCGGATTTTTGCTGAAACAGCCCTAAGTGCCTGTGGCTTTGATTCTGACTGCTATCGTAAAATCCCCCGTGGGAGGTACCAGGCGCAGATCCAGGCTTGAAGGAACGAGGGGGTTGCGGGGGGGTCTGGGGGCCCTCCCCCAAATTTTAGATGCTCACAGGCGCATTTTGGGCCAGTCAAGGGGTGGGGTTGGGGGATGGGGGGTTGCAACTACCGCAACATCCCACCCCCTGCGCAGACCCGCCACTGGGTAGATCTACATCACAAAAAAGTTGTTTTGATGGGGTTTTTTTCCTGTTTTTTTCAGTATTTATCATGTTTATGTGAATTTGTGAGAGACACTGCAATAAAAGGCATAGTTTTTCCTTGTTCAGCTGTTTGTTTGTTCTTTTTGCTCACTATTACTGGTAAAAATGAGGCCATCGTTGTAGAATTAAAAATGTTATTTGTTTTAAATAGCACTTTTATCACCTCAAATAGAGGTTCCCATTATTAGATTTCTCGCAAATTTTACGAAAAAAGATGCCAGCTCTCGCCTTTAATTTCAAAAATTAATTTCAAAAAAATAAAAAAATACGATGTCCACAGCCCTATCAGGAAGTTCTGGAGACCACCATTAACCCTTACAGCGCGGGGATAGACTTTAGTCGTCATAATCTGACGTCTGTAGGCCTAGACGACGACTAAAATGTATCCCCGCACTGTAAGAGTAAAAATATTTCTAATGGTCGTAGACCCATAACCATGATAACATATTCAAATGAATCAGAAAGAGCTAACTAAGACATTTATGATGATTTGAAATTGAAGAAAACCCTTTGGTCTCCATGGTTTATACGAAAGTATTTTAGCGCTTTAACTTAGTTTAAGGGTTAAGGCTGTTTGGACAGAACAATGTGGGAATCTCTAAGAATTGACATAGAATCTACCCGGGGAAGGCTAGACTAGTTTGCCCAGGGTAAAATCAGGATCAAGCTCTGTTTGCCGTCCCTGCCGAGGGTAAAAATGGAAGTTTCTCAGCCATAAGAATGAAAATCCATCAAAAATTTTCTTCTTCCATGATCCCCTCGTGGACTTGAAAAAAAGTTAAAAGAGTGGCCGGAGGCTATGCCCAAATTTCTGATTGTTATGTGCATGCATATGTGGTATATAAATTCTACTATTACTGTATTGCGGGACACTCATTGTGTACCCCTGTTGTATCTAAAAACTAAAACTCTAAATATTATTCATCTCCGTATTTTTTTAAGCTAATTCAAAATGTTCAAGTGTCTGGGTGATTTTTTTGATTCTGTATCCCTTCTGAAATTTGCAACATTGAGGTTACAACTTTTAGACGTTTTAACATGTTTAATCATATATCATGATCTAGCACAGGATTTTTCTTGCTCAGTCAAAACAGTAGAATGTGGTCAAATATTTATTTTAGCATGTCGGCAGTTACGAAAAAAGTGTCAGTATAATTTTATAGAACAATTTTTTTTTATCCTAGGCATACCCATCCACGCCCACGGGTCCATTTTTTTCGTTATCAGGGGCACAAGACGCATCTTTTGAGCTTATTTAGCTCTTGATCAAACTTTTCAAAATTTCGCTGGCCACCCTTATATTAGCCTAGGCTTTACTGCCTTTAGGGGCTAGGCTATAGTCTAGGTCTTAGTCTAGAGAGCTTTTTTATTCACTTTATGTGTTCCGTGACTGCTAGCCTATTGACTCTTTGCTAGTCCTAGGCTTAGGCCTACTTTACCATAAAATAACGGGGTAAGGCATGGCTTTACTTTAGGCCTACAATTTACAAAAAAAAACATTGTGACTTTATGAAGTTTATCAACATTGTCAACCAGTTTGACTGTGATACTGTCACGGTAGCGCTGATCGGCCTTACGGTAAGCGGAGCGAGTCGCCTGGTCAACGGCTAGGCCTACTGTCAGTGTCACGTACTCACGGCACTGTCAGACTCAGTCAGTCAGTGTCAGACAGGTGCCCCGGCTTGTAGTCTAGACCCTACAATTCAATAAATAACTTTAATTTATCATTTCCAACCAAACAGGATTATACTATACCAATCCGTTTCATCAATTGAACAAGTTAAAAAAAATGACACATGCAATCCGTACTTGAAATGATACAAAATAAAAATCCATCACAACAGACTGCAGTCACATGTCATGTTTGTTGACATCCTGTTCAAAGGTCCAAGATGGCGGCGCTATTTCCCATCATGCCACTATACCAGATAGAGGCGAGGGCCTATCTATTCTCAGGATATCTATGGGAGTGACGATATGTCGTCAAGCATAGCGACCACAAAGGAGATCGGGGCAAAACATTGGTAACAACCATAACTTGGCAGACGTGTATTTTGACTCAAACTTTTATTATTTAAAATATTTATATTTAGAACACAAAAGCAATATTATAAAATTATAATATGTGACCATTCTCTCACGGACCACTGCCATCAATGTCACTGAAGACTGGAGCGTTAGCAGTACCGTATACTGATATCTTGAAAACAAGACACGTTCATTTTTATGACAAAATTTATTTATAGTTGAATTTTAATAATTTTCTATTTCTCCTGCCGTTACTGGTAATGAGGTGTTTATTGTTTTCCCGCAGTACATGGTGTAGCCGAATTGGGACATAAATATGTAATATTAGCGTGAAACATTCACAACTTGCATGTGATTTAGTGTCTTTGATGATGGTAATAATTTGATCTCTGTTGTGACTCCTATGTAGAATTTGTTCAGGTATATTTCCAAAAATTCGTTCATTTGAACCAATTAATTGTATTGAGTTTTGACGTGAAACAAAAGCCCCACACATGAATATTCAAATATTGCTTCTTAGACAAAAATGTATGCAATTTATTAGTGGCACCAAAATTACTTTACATTGATCACATGCAGATCGCAACACTTTGCGACAAAGATATCCACTTATATATAATATTATACAAGAATATTCTCTTCCTCAATGGTCATACCTGTTTGTGGCGTGAATGATTTCAGCATTGAATGAGCTAATTCTGTGACAAAATCAGCAGTAGCCGTAACATGCTTTATATCAATAAAATATTTCTGTTCAGGTATATTCCGAATGGTAAACATGACAAATGATCCATGTCATTAGACTATAATATATAGTAATATTATATATATTATTTCCATTGCCCTTATCTTGGTTTGTTTGCCCTTGTACCCATGTCACATGCCAGCAGATACGAGAAGATGAATCAATGATGGGGTAATGCTGGACCAGCATTACAAACCTTTGACCAGCATTACTCTATAATTGAGTCGACGTCTCGTCTTAGCTGGGCGTCACCTGTTGTTTGTAAACAATGAATATGCATACTTGTTTATACGGGGCATCAACCCCTGAGGTACCAAAGGGAAGAAGACAATTTAAAAGTATTGATAACTAACCAACAAATTATTGGATAAAAAATAGAAGTAAACCTCCGTCAATACTTATTTTTCTGATTTTTGTGATGTGAAGTATGTATTGTTTTTAATAGGATCAATGTCATAATTACTCGTCGTAATATGGTAAAATCATACTTGATAGATGGTAAAAGCATTAGTTCCAACTCCCAATACCGGGGGACAGCACTGAGAGCGATTTCACGTTTTGGGGAGAGTTGACTGTCTTATTGTACAGGGTCTTTGGTTAGATCACCATTCGTTGGTTCGTGTCAGCTGGATTCTTCTGAGGATGGTAAAATACTGTTTTTTTACTAAACATATAGTATCGCTTTACTAAAATATAACACACTACATTCACTTGGAGATTATTATTTTCCAGGAATTGTTGTATTCGGTATATCAATTTGTAAAATCATTGCTAACGACTCGCGAATAAGTCATCAAAAATATAGGCCTATTTTAAAAAGGATATGCCGTACTTTTCACATGTCAGCTGAACCTTCAAAAGCAATCAAATTATTATGGCCGATCATTTCACACACTCATTGCATCAATATTTTTGCACCAGAATCACTACTTCCTTGCAATAAACTATATACACAGAGCTAAAATGTATCGACACATTTGTGCAAATAAAATATTTGGATATGGCATATACATGTATCTTCTCAACTGCTATTATATAAAGCCACACAGCACGTTTTAATAACTTACCTGATCTGGTTTTTCTATGCGACCTGCCAGAAGTGGATCACAATTTTTAAAATAAGCCGAGAACATGATCCCTGTGCAGCCAAAGAGAAATCCTACAATGGCGAACAGTGGGATGCACAAGTAAAGTGCTCTGAAATGGTAAAAAGCGAACATGTTTTTGCTACACTTAATTCTTTATAGACTGAACGTATTCCCATGGAGAAATACCAAATGACTATCCACTGCCATAATTAACAACCTTATAGCCATCTTTTTTGAAATCCCGTCCAGTCTATTAGGCGTTATAAGGCACGACAAAAATCGTGTTAAACCGTTTATTATCATCTCAAATAACATTCTTTGAATGTGAAATATGTCTTATAACTGTAACATTTGAAGACATGAAGACAACGTGCCATCTATTCTGACACACATGAATACTTTTCACTCACTTGAAACTGTTAACCGTTATGCTGCCGGAACCATATATATGCGTTTTCAAGCAAATTTTAGACCAAATAAATTCAATGCAAGCTGTTAAAATGTTTCGTGGTAGATGATCAGTAAATCTAATAATTAGATTTTGAAGACGTATATTTTTGCAGAGATATAATTATTTTTCGTCATTTAAAGCTGGAAATTGCGTTAGCAATTCCAGCTTCAAATGAATGAAAAATAGTCCTAAACAATCCGGCAGCATAAGGGTTAATCGCCTGAGAGTGAACTCACGCGACCAAAAGCTTCAAATTTAAACTAAAAAATATAATAATCAAATGGTTAAAACACCATTATATTTCGCACATGCTTATTCACTATTCAACACAGTTGGAATGAGAAACATCACTTACATTGATGCTTGACGAGGTGTCTCAACAATGGAATATCTCTGTACTAAATACTGGTTGGAGCACAACGGGCCAAACAAAACAAAGAAGAAACCTATGGCATAGCCCCAAAAGTTTGTTCCTACAAAATCCACACCAAAGCTGCAAGTGCAAACATTTATCAATTAGTGTTAGTTTTACTTATAGATTATGTAATTGTTGGAAATACACTGTTTATGATCATTCAAATGAAATAGAATTTTAAAAAATGCCTAAAAATAAAACTAATTTAAGAAAATATATAGGGAATGGAATTGCTTATACCGAAATTTTAATTTAGGAACTTCTAAGATTAAAATTTTTTGTGAATCAAATAATGTATTGCTTTAACGTGCGTCTCTATATAATAAAGTTAGTCCCTTATGAAGTCATATACGAGTTGTATCTGATGAATGGAGAATAATAATTATGTATTTATGTATTTATTCTGTTAACCTATATTTGTTTTTGTTTACTATTTAATTTGTAAAATGTGATAAATTGAGAGATATATATTTATTGACGAAATAAACTCTGTGTAGACGTATACGTCATTTAAAAAGAACAATACATTATATTATACAGTACATAATATAATAAAATAGAAAATGACGTAAATATATGTACAAGATATTGATAATATACATACTAGATATATGTTTCCCGCACCAAAACCAGAGATAAAATGGCTGCTATTACTATAAATAGTAGCAAAAAGACACTCTGGATAGCGTACGAACCAATGTGTTATATAAAATTAGATAAAAATCGAGTGTATATGAAATGATGACATTTTAAAATAAACATAATTTCACTAGTGTACAATAAATACTAACTGGTAATATCTAATATTAATAGATGTGTGGTCGTTTCAGATAAAATGTACGTATTAATAATTATGATGGCGAATTAATAATAATTTGTATTAAAGATAATCATGATAATTAGCTTTTCATGGAGTACATGATATTAGCACGACCATTTTGCTATTTGTTTTTAATTGAGGTGATTAGCGATTATTTCATACCATTTTCACTCATGACCTAGTTAACACCACATAATCGGAGCTGCCATAAAACAAAAAAAAAACATTTCCGACCTAAAAGAAAAAGTCAGCTGACTTAGAATCTCTGGAAACCTCCATAAGGCCCCACTCGTCTGATAACAAAGGATATATGACCCTGTTTATGAAATAAAACTGTACCGTAATCAAGGGACATTTATTTAATGCAAAACCAACAATTGTAAAAATAAATTTCCCAGAAGAAGACGTTTAGATGGAATATGATTGGATTGATTAGATTATGATTCAGATGTGAAAGATTAGGTTATTTGTAATTATTATTCTCTGATTATTACAAGTATTTTCAATTTATTTGAAAAAAAACTCCAGTACACAACATGAACTACAATTTGAGAATGACATATCAATCAGATTTGCAACCTAATGGCTGTAAAGTTTGCGGAAAAAGTGAAATTTAAAACTCTATTCAATTTGACATGTTTTTTTAATTTAGGAAAAAACATGTGACAAACAAGCACTCGCTTCCATGGTTGAAGTCTCCCTGTTTCGCGTGCTGCTTCAATCACATTTCCAACTCCTCCACACAGGCGGGTGCCTTGAATAAGAAGAGCAATTACTCCAGAGAGCATAACAGCTGACTGAGCTGTATCTGCCCACACCACAGCTTTCATACCACCCTGAAAAAGAACACAAAAGTCATTAAATATTCCCAAATAAATAGCTGGATACATTGCAATTATTTGACAACATTTACATTTTAGTAAACTAATTTCAAAGTGTTCTGTAAGACTACAGACCCCTCAAACACGACACAATGAACCAATATTGTTGTCTCCGATAATGGCTCAGGGTGTTTACTGCAGCCTCCTTCTCAGGGCCACACTAGCACAGCTAGGTGGCCTTGCTACAGTGCTTTGAGAATCTGTTCTGCAATTGCTGCGTTCTGATAGGGCCTCAAAAACTGGTGTCTCGTGACCCACACCTGACCCTTAAACTATGTCAAGTTTGAGATTTCTTTGTACCTAGGAGAGACAAGTTCATATAACTATGTCTCCCCCATACTGGGCTATATGGTTGGCATTATATGTCTAGTATTATTATGGCCAGTACATGCAATCAACCTGTGTTGTACTATAGTTGGTCCATCCTATATAATGTCGGCCCGGCATAAAACAACATCGGATCTGCATCTTTTATCTGTGTTATTCTAGACTTGCCTTTGTGTAATACCAATATACCAGCAGTATTTGCAAAGTGATTGTGATGTTGGGACATCATCTCAGATTGTGGATCAATCCAGCGCTGGGTCATCATTCTTACTGGTGTTCAGTCTCAGTCAGTACGACACACTGCCCCAATATCGGTTTAACGTTGGTCCATCGTTTGCGATGTAGGCCCAACATTAAGAAAACATGTTTGTTCGTCGACTGCCAACACCTACGTCAGCATCAGAACCATCCGTCAACCTCGCTGTCGAGTTTTTGGAAAAAGTCGGACATGGTGGTTCGTGGACTGCCAACACCTATGTTAGCATCAGAACTATCCGCCAACCTCGCTGTCGAGTTTTTGGAAGCGTAGCGAAAAGCTTTCTCCCATCAACTCAGACAGTAAAGGTTGCGGTGATGTCAATGTAGAGCATATGTTTCTCAGACCAAGTATTATCGTACATCACACCCAGAGCAGCAGCAGATAATACCCCATGTACAACGATTGTTGATATCGAAATCAATTAAATGTGACTTATACAAAACACCCAACTGTCTTTTAAATGAGCTTAAACTATCTGACATGCGAATGTGTTGTGGAAGCTTGTTCCATAGACGAGCTAATCTGTTAATGTTCATATATTGAGCTTGTACATAATTTCATTTACCTTGTACGGAGACCACAAAGGTGTACAATATTCAAGTAAGCTTCTAACATGAGAAATATACAACTGCAATTTTATTGCCACAGGGGCATTAAATCATAAAGTACGTTTGACCAAGCCTGACATACATTGAGCCTTTGAGACCATTTTTAAAATGTGATTTCTAGAAGTCATACTGGTAGTCAATGTGACTCCTAAGTCAATCATGGAATCAACCCTTGTAAGTGACTGACCGTCTACATATATTCAAATTCATATACCAATGCGCTTTAGAATTTGACAAAACTTTACATTTTTCTCCATTAAAATACATTTTCCAATGTTTCGCCCAAATCTCTAACAATTTTAGATCATTCTGCAATACATCAGAATCAGAAGTGGATTTTATTTTTCTAATTATTTTAACATCATCTGCAAATTATGATACAGTAGAAGAACATCCACCAGATAATATCATTTACATACAGTATAAATAGAAGTGGTCCCAAAATAGCACATTGTGGTACACCAGATGTGACGGGCAAGTTTTCAGACTGTTTGCTTTCAACAATTACAGATTGGCTTCTTTTTGACAGGTGGTCAGCAAACTAGTTTAAAAGTATGTTGTTGAAACGAAACTTCTTAAGCTTATGCAATAGGAGATTATGTGGTACTTTGTCGAATGCTTTAGAAAAATCTAAAAATATGATATCATTCTGTACACCTTTGTCAAGATCATTGCCAATTATGTCATAATTACTTATTAGCCGAGACTGTACTGATCGTTTTCTCATGAAACCATGTTGATTTGGTGAAATTAGAGGATTCACAATTGGATATAACTTATCAAAAATTAATCGCTCTAATATTTTGCTAACACTGTTCAATAGTGATATCAGTCTATAGCTATTTACCAAGTTTTTGCTCCCATAAAAAAAAAATGGTGTGATATGTGCATGCTTCCATTCAGATGAAAATGAGCCTGTCGATAGACTAAGGTTATACAAACCATTTAGTGATGGTGCTAATTCCACGACACACTCAGACAAGACAAGACTTGGCCTGACCATGTGAATGTCAAGGACATCATTTTTTGTGCACATTTTACAGTGCAATCAATCAGAGCCACTAGCTGACGCTAGTGGGAGGATAGTGGATCTAATGAATGAAAATAGTGGGGTCCTGACTCGGCTTGTAGGGGACCAAGGCAGAGTCCCGCCGTTGCCCTTACGATGCACAAACGGGTCTCGGTCGGGACTCTTAAATAATCTCCGGGGGGGGGGGGGGGGGAGGTTACATATATATAGTTACTGAGATATGAATTGATCAATGTTCAATCGAGCAATTCATAAATAAAAATCAATCAATCGATCCAAAAAAATTAGGTAACTTCTCATTTTACAAACTGTGTTTGTCACTTAAATCAACTTAAATCACAGTCATAATGTATACAAATAACTCAGTCGTTAAATCTTCCTTACGTTTAGCACGAGCCCCGTCCGGGCTGTGAGCACAGCCGAGATCTGGCGGGCCCCGGACACTGTGGTCACGATCAAAATAGTTTTACACATAGGGGCCTACTTTGCCAGAGCCGCCCGGCCGGCTATCGGAAGAGACTTGTTCTCATATCTCTGAAAACCTTACAGGGGCACTTACATCAGATGGCTGATAGGGATCCTGCATGTCCACCTCTCTGTTATGCAAAGGCAAAACGCAGTAAGTGATTTGCAAGTCGCAGCATTATTAATTTTGTCACCAGGACATGATTTTATTGCTACAGGCGTGCTTCTAAAGAAAACCTAGTGCATTTTAATTTGCGTCTATTCAGATTTATTAACCTAATAATTTACATTTTAAGAAATGATGTATATTTTAAACACTCAGTGATGGTTTTTATAATATAATGGCAATTTTTTTTACGCATCAAGTCGATTTTTATGTGATATTAAATAGCAAATCCTGTTATAAATACATGAACATTAAAAGTTTTTACTGTTCAATTTCATGACGCAAAAGTCTACGTAGACATTATATCTGTCTATATCTGTAATATGTGTATTGAAGATGGCATTTATTTTTGTTGTTCCCCATCGCACACAGAATCTCGAGCGTCGACCAACATAAGACTAGACCTATAACTCCACACTGTGACCAATACAATATTTCAGCATGGGAAAGCGGTAATACAGCTTATAATGAATCATTACACCACAGCTTTATCATTTAATTTTCTGAACACCCTTATCACTATCAGTGATAGCAGAAAATTATCATAACTATCATATTGAATTGTATCACAAAAAAATAAAATACATTTCATGTTCTACCAACCCATTCACACATCATTTGTCTATCCTGCTCCAGCAAACACGATAATATTGAACCAGTGTTATTTTAATGTTGGCTCACCATCTGCGACGCTGGCCCAGCATTAAACCAAAATTTGCTCTCGTGTTTGCTGTGTGGTTGAAAATAAGTAATATAATATATAGTATTTTTACCACTGTTGTGTAGAATGTACTGATCGCTCCGACCAGCAGAATAGTCATATATACTGACAAACCAGTAACTGAAACATAAAAAAGAAAAACATAAATCTAAACACAAGTCTTGTGCTACTATTAAAATCGTGGTAAGTGCATTACCATAATCATGATAATAAAACACTCGATATTTCGCTAATGTAAACGCTTCCTATTTGAAATGAAATTAAATGGCATTGCCATTACTTATATGAAGATAGGGGCCTTTTCATTAATTCAGCTTTTGTGTATATATCATCTTTACAGATAACATTACTGACAAGTAAAATATTCTACATCAGCTGTTTTTCTTTCTACATCAGCTGTTTTTTTTAATATAATAATAAGTTGTAATAATGTTATGAAAAAAAACGATAGGCCCCTACACTCGGATAGAGACAACAGGCGACCAGCACTCAGTGAAGTAATATATTCATAAAAAATAACGTTACCAGTTTATAATAATCTTTCTTTTCATAGTAACACGCCCCATGGTCGTTTTACAAGAGACATGTGGAATTTTTCTTTGTGGAAATGCTATGATTTATTTGAAGTACTGCCTCCGTGACCGAGAGGTAGCGAGCTCGGCCTCAGACCGCCAGGGCTCGAATTTCGAATCCTGTGTCTGGAGGACAGTGTCATCCCAATCATCTCACCATCCTCAAGAGGTTCTCGAGGCCCAGTTTAGCCTATATGTGCACAAAGGAGGCCCAAAGCCCGATTTATTTCATTTAATTTTCATTTATTTGGAGTAACGTTACTACCAGAAATAGTTTATCCAGTGAAAATAACATCAAAACGAGGTATCACACTGGCTGCTATTTTCCTTTAGAATCACATATTCGCATTTTGTTCCCTTGAAATTGACCTTTTGCCCTTGCAGATGACCTTGAATTACAACATTAATACCAGAAAAAGATTATCCAGCTAAAAATTTATACTACACATTTGAGCATACGTCTATTTGACCATTGAATTGACCTTTTGACATTGAATATAACCTTGAATCATCATAATATTACAAGAAATATCATAGTTATTACACTTGCTCCTATAGCTATACCTGATGCAAAATCATATATAAAATGTACTCCGCAAATGGAGTGGTGGCCATCTTGGATTGATGTAATTTATGTAATTCCCACCGATTGGATTTAAGCAGATTTTCTATTGATGAATCTGAGCTGATTGGTAAAAAAAAAAAAAAATGTATGCAATTTGTGGTGGGTCTTTTCATATTTTATTTGATTAAGATAGACAGATGGCGTCTAGAGTTCAATGTTTTAATTGACTGGAACGCTCTCAGTAAAGTGTTCTAGATATTACATTGATTTATATAGTGATGTGCATTATATAAATTGACAATTTGATAAAAAAATAGATATAAAGGCATTTTACAGCTAAAAAAAATATTCTTCTTGAAATCAACATGTGTTAAATGTGAGTCAAAATGATGATCAAAATATTTGCTTACCGTGACTTACTACAAGAGACGGCGCGTAAAGTGCTATTCCCAGAAACAGGAACTGAAAAAGTACACAAACAAGAAAATACATAAATCTAAACCTACACAGTCACTGAACGTATATACATTAGCTAAAAAAGAAGAGACCGAATTAAAATTATATATATTGTGTACATTGAAATGGTGTATCACTGTCTTCTTTTAACATAAAATATATGAAACGATCTGACTATATTGAGTAATAATAGTTTATTACAGTACTGATGTATACTAAAACTATGAAGGTAAAAATATTACTTTGTGATGCTTCGTGGGGTAAATGACATTTTGCAATGAAATGTTTTTAATTATGATGTCATTAAAACCACATATTTTACTTGCATTGAATATAATCTGCATTATTAGCTCGAGTGTGATAACATTACCGTCTGCAAAATATCAGCCTGAATGTCATAATGAATTATGTATATATGTCTTTATATTAAATTCTCAAAAAAATATTTCATAAGTAAGAGGTCTATATAAAGATCAAGGTAGAGAATATTGTGATGTTTTCTATGTATACAATTGCTGCTATTTTATCAAATATACTTAGTGTTTGATAATTATTCTTAGGGCATCAGCGACTTTACTATATTTTTAAGTAAGTCGTCCCCTTGGATATGAAAGGGTGTATCTGCCACTTAACAAAGTGATTGATACACTCTTTTATATCTAAGGAAGTAGCCTACCATATACGTCAACTGTCCAATAACGGCTATCACTCTGGCAGTTTTTCCCAATCTCAATTCCAAAAACTGAAAAACATATTGTACCATAGCTATTTTTGTTGGCATGAGCTGAAACACTATGTTATTTTACCCTTAACCCTTTCACCACTGAAGCCCGTTTTTATGTGCTGAATGCTATGGCATTCAGCACATAAAAACGGGCTTAAGTGGTGAAAGGGTTAAAGCACTAAACAATATCATTTAAAATTTCACCCACTTGAAATTGTGTCTCGCTACCGCGACCCTCAACTTAAAGTGGATAATAAATACCCATACTTGTCTAATTTGACACTAAACCTTTGAAATCTTTATGTTCAAACATTCCAAAACAGAGATTTTTCTTCTTAATACAACTAATTAAAAACGACTATGCACGTGTTTAGCGGTGTAAAAATAATATTCATGGTAAGGTATCCCATATAAATCGCCTGTGTATCATAAATCTTTATCATACACAGGCGTAAGTATATGGAATGCCTTATAAGAAAACATAAAATCTTCAGAAACATTTACCACATTAAAAAAAAAAATTGTTAAAAAAACGTTAGAAGAGAATAAATATACATAACATTAAGCAATTCGCCATTACATATTTAGCCTAAGCATATATAATGCATAGCATATATTGTTCAGCAAATATGTTATATAATTTAAATAATTATACATTGTAATTATTGCTTGTACATAGCGTACACTGCTCTCTAAGGGCAATAGAGTTGGATTTACCAGATATTTAGTGGGGTTAGTCTGAACAGTCGAACTAACCCCATTTAATTTGTTCTTTGTGTGAACAAACCCCACATGGACGTATTTAAAAAAAATATCTTTAGAACTAACATCATAAAAAAAAACCTAACATGTATAAAGGATTATGAACTTCAGTTTTGGGTGCAACAACAATAGGAGTTAATACTGTCAGTTCCAAATATTCTGTGAAACTCATTAACCTTGACTTCCGTTGCTGTCACCGAGCTAGCTAATGCAATGAAATATTGGGGAGGGGTCTTATATAATTTTATTTTCACCGCGTTCCCATTCAAAACGGTTTCCGGTGACGCCACTGTGCTTCACAGAATTAAGCAAAATAAAGTTTTGTGCGATTGCAAAAAAATACTTTTGACCCCTCAAAATGAGAAAAGTGTTTATATATTTCATAATTTGCTTTTGAAAAAAACTTTCCAACATGAAGTCAAGGGTACTGATACAGTCCTTCACTAGAAGGCAGCATAGAACGAAAATACATTTACTGGCAGAATTATGGGCACTGTACTGACTAACCCCTGTGCGAACTAGCCCCGGTCTCTCCTACGTTTGAAAAAAATAACTAATTAAAAAGTTAAAGCTCAGCAATCTCGAGACGCTGAACGAATGTTGGAATAGTGTTCGCATTTCGTCTTCGACGCTAGACCATCATTAAACTGGCATCGGATCAACTTGTGTTTGCTGAGATAGTTGTTACTGTCAGAATTACATATGGGTAATTAAAAAAATATTTGTACCTCGTATATGCTGGTTAGACGCTGCTCATTGTATCTTGGAGCAAATAGGAATCCGGCAACAGCGAGTGCAGAGCAGTACCCCACCTGGATGGACATCTGTATGCTTCCCTTCAAGTACACCTCCACCGGATCACCAAGAAAAGAGATGGCTGAGATCCAGGTGACGTATATGGATATGGCCACAGGAACGATCGGCATGTTCCTACCGGCCATCAGGTAATCGTCTGTATTCTTACTCTTTTTCACAAACCCATGGTAAACCCCAACAGAACAAGAAGCCAGCAGCACCAGCACAAACACCAAGTAATCAGGCCAACTGAACAACACGCGCTCCATCATTGCTGCTAATAGATAGTTGAATTAGTGATGCATAGGACCGGGGGCTGACTTAAATAGGTGCGACTTGGCTCCGCCCCCGCACTTGTCAGCAAAATTTATGCTTTTGTAATTACTAAGATATTGTATGTGTTTTTTATGTGTAATTTTGTAGGCCCCTATAACCGATAATAAGTATAAGGTATAGCCAAGGATCTTATTAAGTTCCGTGGGATTTTTTAACCGAATTGTGTGAGTGATAAAAGTATGCTGGTTTGATATGTATTATGTTCATGATTGTTTTACTTGTTGACAGTATGTTTTAAATGTTTATGTTTGAAGACAAGTATATCCAGTTGGTGGTTTTATCTGTATATTTATGGTTGTATTACATGTTGACATTGTATTCGTATTTGAAATGTTTATGATTGTAAACAAGTATATGTAAGGTAGCTAGCCACCTTTAGACCTGTGTAAGTGTGGTGGATGATACTCAGCAAACTTCTGAATGCTCAGTTGTACATGTTGACTGAAAATTAAAAAAAAAACCGTTTTAAAAAAGCGTTTACTAATTTGGTTGGGTATGTGTATTGTCGTAGTTATTTTCATGTTTGCAGTATGTACGTATCTCAAATGTTTGACACAATTCGACATTCAAGTTGTCGAATTGTACTTTAGTATTTATTTTTATTTTTTGGGGCAGTAGGCCTACATACATATCTAATTTTTTTATTGAAATCAAGTAATTTCGTGTTGTTTTTGTGTGTACTTTAAAACATAAAAATGTGTTCTGTAAGATAGCTAACTGTTTGGAGCAGTACGATACATGTTACACCTATATAGAAACAAATATGGTTGTCCAATTGCAAATGTTGAATATAGAGGGAGGTTGGTGCCTTAGTTCACATATCTCGATATAAATGTCGTGTTTCTTACTTGTTAAAGTGTGAACTTGGTAGATTTTGTTTGTATGAGTGAGTGTTGGTTAGTGATTGTATGTACCGGAGTAGTAAAGTATTTAGTTGGTTCAAAGCTGTAAACCGCTAAAGTATTTTCTTTATCTTTTTGTTTCAATTCACTATTTGACTTGCTATCAAATTCGTACAATTCTTTAGCTGACATTCTTTTTCTTGTGATGGTGTTCATTTTTTATCTTATTAGCGTTCTAACTGTTTTTTTAAGGCTAATGATTTGTCTTCGTAATTCGGAATTTTTCTGGCAATACATGTTACGTTGAACTATTTTAAATGAAACTGTCTGTAACTGATCTGTTTATAGTTCTGCTAACTGTTCTTACGATTTAATCACCATGAATCGTCTTAGTTGGCTGTTTTATTAGCGATTTATTAAAGCTGACGTCATCATTATTTAGTTGAATGCACTGTGCTGTACTTTACCAGGTTATATTGAATGTCGTGAGGGATTTGGTTTAGATAAGGCTCACTGACGCAGCATTCTTTCCAATATACACGCACACACTTTCTATCATAATCACAAATTGTATCAGTTTTGTGATTTCCTCTCAATTTATTTGTGGCAGAAATGGTTCTTAGATTTGATATACGCATGCGTGACAACTAAGTGACACAAATTGAAGGTTCCCGCTTATTCAATCATTTAAAGATATAAAGGGCCAGGAGTTCACCCCAAAATATTGCTACTGAAGACTTTTGACATATAGCTACATCCTGTGGTGAAAATGGCATCAAAGATCACTAAATTCTTCACAAAATCACCACCTTCGGTACCTGGGGTAGGCAGTTCCAGTTCCAGTCAGCAGGTAATCAATACACAAAATCCTCCTGACCAACAGTCTGTACAGCAAACCATACAAGCATCTGTCAATACGGAACCAGCTGATGAACCGCTCAACCATGACATCATGACTCCTGGACAACACAAGAAGAGAGGCTACCCGTATTCACCAGGGGAAGCCGCTACCCCGCATACCAGCAACGATCAGGACTCAAAGAAACAACGTGAGTTGTCACCTATCAATATTGACCACCATGTTGTAAACACTGAGACAAATGTACAGGACACGTCCTTGACCGCAGACATAAACAATGACCACAATGACCAGTCTGTACGTAACATCACGTCACCTGGTACTGAAAAAATCAAGGAAATAGCAGAATTACAACAAGTTATGAGAGAAGTAACATCTTCACAAAAAAACGTTCTTGTAAGTAATATTCTTGATGCTTTGCGCCCGAAAGTGGAAGAAGAAATAGAAAAGGTACTGTCACAAATATCGCATCGGCTGGACGATATAGAAAAGAGAATGCACCACATTGAAGAAAATGAAACCACGACCAATAATAACAAGATAACTGTACTGGAAGATAAATTTGCTGGTTTTGATTTTGGCATGGATGGTATTAAACACTCTATCAAAGATGGTTTGCAGTCAACGAACGATTTGCAGCGTCACGTGACAGATCTAGAAGACGAATTAGACGACTTACAACAATACACTCGACGTGACCAGATAATTATTGATAATATGCCGGAGAAAGCTGATGAAATCACAGACCAAATTGTACTTGAACAATGCAAAAAATTGAATGTGGATCTATCGCTAGAGGATATACATCGGTCACATCGTCTAGGACCCCAGCGTAATCCTGGTAATCCTCGACCAATAATCGCCCAGCTGTCATGTTACAAACTAAAAGCAGCAGTGATGCAAGGAAGTAAGGACGAATGGATGCAGCGTAGACAAGTGTTAAGAGACTCCAGGGCACGTGGTGAGCGCGCTAATTTAGGAACACCTTCTGTATATGTACGAGAACATTTAACATGGCGCCGTCAACAACTGATGAAGGAACTGTTACAGAGGAAGAAGGCTGGACATATTCTGTCAGTGTGGACTGTCGATGGAGCCATCTTTGTCCGCAAAGCACCTGGTGCACGACCAGCTCGCATCGTTAGGGAGGAGCAGATGCGCTCATTCCTTGGCACTTAATTAGTATAATACTAAATACTCATTAACTCATGAACTATATAACTAATTATTTAACTATTCTGACATTATTATTATTATTATTATTTTAGTCAATACTTTTCATTAATAGCTTATTCATAGGGGTAGTTGTAACTTAATTATAACTACATTGTTGTTGTTTTTTCTTTAAATTAGGGAACCTACCGATATCAATCGATTTATGCAGAAACAGGACATAATTTATAATGTGTGCACGAACATTTCACTGTATTACTGTAGGCCCAGTTTTTTGGTTTGCATTTTTCATTTTGTGTTATCTCACCAACGTCAGTATTTTTCGCCTTTTGCTTTGACTTATTGTATTATGTGCCATTTTTTTTGTCATCATCGTATTTTTGAGGTGGATGTTCACTTTTCTATGTTGTTGCCGTAACACTGTATATTTTACATGTCACATTCACAATGGAACAGGTTAATATTTTAAAAGCTTTTGGAGGCGAGGACAGAAATTCATTACTTACCGTACTTAATGTTAATAGCAATAATGACAATGACTTTTCACCAGATGTGGAACAGCATTCTCCAACAAAATACTATAATGTTGATGACACAATAGATACAATAACATCTGAAAGTTACAATTTTTCCATATTAAGCTTAAATATTCAGTCTCTAAACGCTAAATTCGATCAATTAAACGTACTCGTACATTCCCTTAGCGAACACGGATGTGAATTTTCGGCAATTTGCTTGCAGGAGAAATGGCTTAGCGACATTTCTGATACATCGTTATTTAAATTGAATGGTTACTCATTAATACATCAAGGTAAAATTTGTTCATCGCACGGAGGTTTATGTATATATGTAAAAGACAAATATCAATATAAATTAAAATCTGAATTATACACTAATTCACGAATATGGGAAGGGCAATTTATAGAAATCGAATGTCTGGAACTAAATCGCACACTCATTTTGGGAAATATTTACAGACCGCCTAGGGACATAAATGAAAACTACGAAACATTTATTGAAGAATTAACTCCAACATTAGATAAACTTAACAAAAGAAAGACTGAAGTAGTAATCGCAGGGGATTACAATATAGATTTACTAAAAAATAATGAAAAAACTATTTTATCCGAGTATTTTGACATGCTAACTACAAATAATTTCATTCCTAAAATAACATTGCCAACTAGAATATCATCACGATCAGCAACTTTAATTGATAATTTTTTATGTAATATTTCCCCTTTATCATCAGAAACTCTTTCAGGTATACTTGTATCAGACCTGTCAGATCATTTCCCATATTTTATATTGTTAAATATGTCTGCAGTCTCGAAACCCACTCCTAAATATATTGAATTACAAAATATGAATTCGAATTCAATGACACTATTTAGGCAAACAATTACCTCTGCTAACATCTATAGTAAACTAAATAAAGATGCATCATCAGATCCCAACGTAAACTATCAGATTATTTCAGATATTATTACTTCCTCGAAATCTACGTCATTTCCTGTAAAGAAAGTAAAATACCATAAACATAAACATAAAAATTCCACGTGGATAACTCAAGGAATAATTCATTCCATAAAATATCGCGACAACCTTTATATGAAATTAAAATCAGCTGAAACTAATGATGATAATTATAACACATTAAAGATAAATCTTAACACTTATAATAAAATTCTCAAAAAATCTATCAGAGAAGCTAAAAAAAACATACTTTTATAATTCTTTTAAAAAGTATAATGGTGATATTAAAAACACATGGGGAGTTATAAAAAATATATTAAATAAAAATAGAGAGAACAAATCGTTTCCACATTATTTTAAAATAAATGGTAAAAACATTACAAATAAAACTGATATTGCTGATAGTTTTAATAATTTTTTTACCAACATTGGTCTAAATTTAGCACAACAAATACCGCATCAAAATAAATCATATAAAGACTACCTCACCAATAAAACACAACGCACGTTTAAATTCAACACTATGTTGGAAGACAGTGTAAATAAAATTATTACCACTTTACACACTAAGAATAGTTCAGGCCACGATGGTATATCCACAAAATTATTGAAAGAAATAAAATCAGAAATAGTGAAACCGATGACCTTATTAATTAATCAATGTTTAAACACAGGTATTTTTCCCGACAAGCTAAAGTTAGCTAAAGTCATACCGCTGCATAAAAAAGACAGCCAAACAGACATAACCAATTACAGACCCATATCATTACTTCCATCTATTTCTAAAATTATAGAACAAGTAGTATTTAAACAATTAGCTAATCACTTTACATCTCACAATCTTTTTCATAACAACCAATACGGATTTAGAGCCAAACATTCAACAGAACTAGCCACACTTCATTTAGTAGACAATATGGTACAAAACATGGATTCCGGCCTCATTCCTTTAAATATATATTTAGACCTATCGAAAGCTTTTGATACATTAGATCACGAGATTCTTATTGAAAAATTAAAATATTATGGAATATTAGACACAGAATTACTTTTCTTCAAAAATTACCTTTCCGAAAGAAAACAATACGTGCAGGTGGGAACAATGAAATCAACTGAAAGAAGCATTACCACAGGTGTCCCTCAAGGCTCCATTTTAGGTCCCTTATTATTTTTATTATATATTAATGACATATCAGCTGCTACATCGTATTTTGATATCATTCCCTATGCCGACGACACCACCTTAATTACCAACATACACTTAAACGATTTCAATAATGTTCATTCACTTTCGCAAACAATTAATACACAACTTTCGCACATAAGCAAGTGGCTCAAAGTGAATAAATTATCTCTTAATACCTTAAAGTCCAAATATATGTTGTTCCGTAAATCTCATCGAAAGTTACCCGTCCTTTCAATATGTCTGGATGGAGTGCCAATTGAACATGATACTTGTTTTAATTTTTTAGGTATAACTATACAAGAAAATTTAGGCTGGGAAACGCACACTAATAAAGTAGCAAATAAAATATCTAGAGTAATTGGAATAATAAATAAATTAAAGCATTTCGTCCCAGCATACATTCTTAAAACATTGTACAACAGCTTAATATTGCCACATATCAACTATAGTTTATTGCTTTGGGGATATCGATGTGAACGAATTTTTAAATTACAAAAGAAGGCAATAAGAATCATCACATGCAGTAAATATAATTCACATTCCGAACCGCTTTTTAAATCTACTAAATTACTGAAAATTAAAGACATAATGAAAGTACAACAACTAAAATTTATCTATAAATTAATGAACAATTCGACTCCTGCATATTTTGAATCCATGTACCCTGACAACAGACGAAACATACACTCTTATAATACGAGGTCGAGACACCATTTCCAAATTCCCCGCATTAAACACGAGTTTGCAAGACATTGCCTAAGATATGAAATACCTATTGCCATTAATTATCTTTCCACTGCAGTTTCAAGTAAAATTCTAACACATTCTTTATATTCGTTCGGCCAATATGTTAAAAGAACTATTATTGACAATTATTCGTCAACCTGTTCCATTGTTAATTGTGTCATTTGCAATATAAACTCATAATATGTATATACTGTCCTATATTTTTAGTCTTTAATATTTTACTCAATATTTAAATATTATGCTTATGCATTGTTAGCATCCAACCATTTATTATTTTATAAGTGTATATTTATACGGTTATAATGTACAAAATATTAATTTTCTTGTTATGTTAGTGAAGTGAATGTTCACCCCAAATAATGTAATATACCAACGGTGGCCCTCATGATAGCGATACATACAGTGTCTTAATGGGGGTCTCCTGTCCATAAAATTATATTATGAAATTGAATTGTTTTTCAATGTTTATACATGGCGAATAAATGTTTCTTGACTTGACTTGACTTGATATATGTAGAATAGATGTTTTGTGATTCAAGTTATTTATTCGGCTCTACGTTTTAAATATATAGCTGCGTCGTGTTAATTAAGGGGGAGGGGCAGACACAGGGGGATTATGTCTGGCCAATGCTGTGTACAGACCATGTTGGTTACGTTATATATCCAGCTTACCTGTCTTAGCGCCCAAGGAATTCGCGGGATTCTTTGAATTCAATTGAATTTGCGGCATTCAAATGGCGTCCGTTTTGAAATTCAATTGAATAGAATTTGCGAGATTCGTATGTCGACCATTTTGGATTTGACAACTTTCTGTGTAGAATCAATTGTCGGCCATTTCGAATCAAGGCAGAGCGGCCATTTTAATTATGTCGGCTGTCTTGGATTCAACATCATTTCGTGTAGAATCAATTGTCAGCCATTTTGGATTCGACTACTTTTTGTGTAGAATTAATTGTTGGCCATTTTGAATGAGATCGAACATTTTGATTATATCGGCCATTTTGAATTTGGGCAGGGCGCCCATCTTGAATTTAGGTAGGGTGACCATTTCGATTTTGGTTGCCGGTTTGAATTTGGACAGCAGCCATCTTAGATTATGAAGTAATAATCAATTACGTAATGTCGGCTATTTTGGATTATGGCGGCTATTTTGGATTATGATTATGACGGTAAATTTGCTTATAAGTCATTTTGGATTTTAGACCTCGTTGCCGCGGGCAAAATAACTGCCTTTTGTCCTAGCCCATCCTATGCTACTGGCGAACACGTTATTAGTTGAACATGTCCTGTAATTTCACATATCGCACTAAAAAATGTACAGCGTTTTTATTTTCTCACACTGTCAAGCCACACATGACATAACTACCATTTAATTGTGTATATTAGGTTCAATCTACATCCACAGTTAAAATACGTCTCATAGTAAAGACCACAGCACAGAGTGTGATCACAGCAAACCCTAAACATGTTTATAACATTGTACAACGTCGGCTCAACGTCGAAGACATTGTACAAATGTTTATTGGGTACGAGGAAGACATTATGCAGGCTACGTATATAATAAAGAGGAACCTTAATTACATTCTTATCTGTGGAAAAGGTCGAGGCCAAAGGCCGATGCTTTTTTTACGGCTAAGAATGTAGCACTCCGAGGGTTTAAATGACGTAAAACACATCCGACCATAACGAGGATCCCTCATAAACAACAACTCTGTCACACCTGATTGGTTATACTACCATAGACCTATCATGACAATTGGTCTGTACTTGGTCAACAATAACTCTCCATTTCCGGCTTAGAATGTAGAGGTCGGACAAAGAAATTAATGTAGTGGTGTGTTTTAAAGGTATCAGAAGACATATAGTCCTGGGGCTGATTCTGAGAACTAGTCTAAATCCAGAGTTTGCTGCACTCCCTCAAAGAACATAGGTTTCGCACTTTTTTCTTATTTGGAATGTATGTAACTAGTGTCAAAACATCACCCCTCTAAAAATGTGTCCGAAAGGGAAAAAAATCGCCTCTTAAATTTTTTTATGATTTTTCATTTTTTTGCAGAATTTTTTTTTAAATTTTTATTTATGCCTAGGTAAACACCAATTATTACACTGCAATATTTTATATATATATAAGTATACTGTTAAATACGTACTGGGTGAAATTTGAAATAAGTGTTATGGTTTTTGTCAGCTACAAGTGTACAAATGGCAATATTATCATTTTCATCAGAGCACTATGACCGACTGCAGGAAATGGTCCTCAAAGGGTCTTTCGGACACATTTTGAAAGAGGTAATATTTTTAAAATGGAAGCTGGTGAACCAAAGAAACAAAATATACCATAAAACCTATGTTCTTCTAGGGGTGCAACAAAATCTAAGTTTTCAGAATCAGCCCCAGGACTAATATACAAACGTATATTTTATTGACAGAAAAAAAATCATTAGAGACGTATTTGTCATAGAAATGAAAGAGATATATGTACATGTATATAAAATATTGTTTTTTTGTTAAAATCATATGACAATATACATGATATTACAAACATAACTGAAATCATGTGAAGTGGCATTGCCATATAATAGCAACTGGGTATTTAGATACTATAAATGGATATATACTACTTAAAATAAAATTAAAAGGCTTTGTCAAGATAACACAGGGGTCTATATCTTTAATTCCCGCACTAAAACCAGAGATAGCAACTGTGTATAGCATACTAATTATCTGATTATAATTATATAGCAGCAAAAAAGACACTCTGGAAAGCGTAGAAAACTTAAATATATACAAGTGCAAAATTATGCTACAGTAATTCACGTATCGTAACGGTCAGAGTGTAGCGGCACGAGAGAAAGTATGTCATTTTTTTTTAAATTCATTACTGGGTCACTGTCATCAAGAGAGCCTAACCCTTTAACCGCCAAATTATTCAATTTAAATTTCACCCACTTGAAGTTATGTCTCGCTGACGCGATCCACAACTTCAAGTGAGTGAAACTTATTCAGATTAGACACAATGGAGGTAAATTATTTTCAAATCTTGCTGATTGATGTCACATTTTATCTTTAACATGTTTGCCAATAAAACATGAAACCCCGAATATATTCGGCACCGGCAGTTAAAGGGTGAATATCCACCCAGGCTTGCGTCTCTTTCTTCTAATATAACATGGATAATAAGTATTAGTTTTAATGATGATTGGCGGCCATTAAGGCAGCCAATAATAAATAAATAAACAATAAATAAATGTTGCTTTCACTGGTGGTTGAAGGTCATCAAGGTCATCAAGGGTGAATGTTTATTGTAACATCCTATCAGGCCTGCAATCCTTCTTCTAATATAATAAGTATAACTTTTAATGATGATTGACGGTGATCAAGATTGCCTCAGTGGATTGTAACATCCATTCAGTCCTGCAACCTTTCTTCTAATATAGTAGACATGCTGAGGGATTTAAAATGGCTAACCACTGCACTTCTTTAGGGCAAGCATGCCATTTATAATGTATGATCCTTAGGTCCAAACACAACTTTTGATCCAAAGAGACAAGCTGTATACATATCTAATTAGCCCTAATAATTAGCATAAATTACGCTAATTGCTAAAAAATTGAGATATCATGCTTTTTTAACAATTCACTCAAAATGAATGAAGTATTGATTTGGGATATCTGGAAACTGGGGTATCTATTTCTGGTATTAGTTATTCATCCAGTCACGACCTTGACCTTCAAAATTAGCAGAACTACCATACCTTATGTTATTTTACAGTGAAATTTAGATCATTTTAATTTTTGTACCAGTTTACACGGAAACACAAATAGCATCATCATTTTACTAATTTGAGAACAGGAGACTCATTTGTCATGTTACTTCATGATTTAGGGACCAACGTGATCTAAAAATCCAAGATGGTGACTAAATTGCCACCATCTTCAATGTTTTGAAGATTGCAAATTTGGAAACGATGGAACTACATACATGTTTCTCACATTGATTTATATATATTTTGAGTGAGAAATCCAGGATAGTCATTCAATGTTATTACTGCCATGTATAAAAAATAAAAAAGTATTATAACATTGGTAAGTATATTGCAGATGTTTACTATACTGGACAAAATGCAAACAAATACATAGGCCCTAGTCATATATGACTTTGCTGTAGCAAGAAGATGTTCATCCTATTTGGGTATACATGTAAGCTTTTCCTTTACACCCGCATTTAGAAATGCGAGCTTTAATAAAACATTTGCGGGGAGACTTACAGTCCCGTCTGCAGCCGCATTTGGAACGTACAGGCAGTTTGTGTGATATGGGTGGGCTGGTGATGTAGACATGACTTGGGACATGGCTTCGTTTCTCCTGCGACCATCCCCATGCGGTGGGTCAAGGGATGTTGGCAAGGGCTTAACAGTAACTGTATTCTTTCCCATTTTTTTATCAAATACATTAGATTTCGGTGTATTGTCCTGATCATATGTAAAGTGATGTAGCTTACTGATGCTAGTACCTTGCAACACAAAATCCGGTGCTGCTGTTGTTAACGAGGGGTTGTTTTCTATCCCTCGTGTGGCGAACTTTTCTCTTGTGGCTTGGGTGGGTAGGCCTATTACCTGAAAGTGATGACTGGGTTGACCAAATCTGTACTCAGATGACGCAAGCAGTCATAATTAGGGATGCTTAGCCCATGCTTAGCCAGCATATTTACCAATGACTCATTGCCTGTTTTCATATGAACCTTCATGGATAATTATAGTGGCAGAAATAGAAATAGCCAATTATTGTTGCTTGGCAATAAATTAACTCTACTACCTCACAGGCTTGGGGCGAGTACTGGACAAAAGTACTCGAGTACAAGTACAAGTACTTGAAAAAATGACGAGTACAAGTACAAGTACAAGTACTGGATTTTCAAAAGTACTTGAGTACAAGTACAAGTACTTTTAAAAGTACTTGAGTACAAGTACCGAGTACTTTGATTGTAAACTCCGGGTGTAAACTGTAATTAATTACATTAAATTTATTCAATAAATAATTGATTATAATATATTTTACTTCATGTTGATATATGTGACCCGATCTGGCGAAATGAGTCTTAAGTCACACTTTGGCAAACGATTATTGAGAAAATGGAGTGGAAATGAATATTTTTCTATTCAGTTTATTCTAATACAATTGTGTGGTATTTTCCAAAAGTGCACAAATTGCCTTTTTGAACTTCAAATGCCATTTTCACAAAATAGTTACACACGCTACAGAGTTGTGTGATATATACCATTTTAAAGGTAATTTTGTGTAGGTGCGGTATATCTTAATAACCCCAATATTTAAATATGAGACTTAGACTCATTTTACCAGATCGGGTCACATATATATAAATAATATTAGTGATGAAAATAATATTTTATGGGACAGGCCTATTATTGATATTGCATATCTGATGCCATGTCCCAGCCAATAGTATAATAATGCATTTTCCTAATGCAATAATGCTTTTCCGTGTACAAAGTATTGTATTGTATGCTACATGTAGGCCTACTATGTGACGAATCATAATAAATAAATAAGTACATACTAGCCGATGTAGTTCTGATACTAGTATATAAATTGTCTGTGTCTAAAGCTTTACGTTGCAAAACACGCTAGCTTGAAACTTGCCGTAGTCCTAATGATTGTAAAATTTTAGGCCAGTGCCGCAAAACATTTGGCCGCCACTGTAATAAACGCTTCAATGAGCCTGAACACACATTGTGTCATGGAAAAGATCAAGGCTATTAAGGGTACACGATCACAATTCTGCCCTGAAAAACCAAAAGGCAGTATCTGCTTGCTTACTTGTAAAGTAAACAGAATTGTCTTTTGGCTGTGGAAGGCAGAATTGTTTTACGATAACAGGCACACTTTAGCTGCTGGAGACCGTGATATCAAATCAAATGTATTACCATAATACATGTATAGCCGTACAAGATTCAGCCCGGGCATCCGCTGAGAAATTAGCCTATTATTAGTTTAAAAATTTATTTTTTTGAGGAGCACCTCACTGTTGTATTTATTTTTATACTCGGTCCGTCATCACATTTCGGGGACGGAAAGGGTTATAGAAAGCCGTCGTAGGCAGACAATTGACTCATTATGTAACCTCACACCTTTAACCCTTGCGCGACACTAACGTGTTCAATTATATTTTTCACTAATTTGTAGCTATTATTGCTGACTCAATTTGTATCTTCAAATGACAAACTACATAATCCCTTTATAAAAAAATAGACAAATAAAAAAATTGCCTTACCTGCTGCTTACTGGTGACCTGACATAATGTATATAGTACGTTTTAGGGTTGTTTAGTTCGCTAGACACCTGACGTCTTGAAACAATTGTGCATAATTTTGTTTACTTTTATTTTTTTCTTGTTTTCAGCATATACAGGGGGCCAATTTTTTTTGGATGAGCCGCATTATAAGTGATTTGTAATAGGGGCCTAATAATATATAAAAAATAGTGGTGTCCGGCAGTTAAAGTGTGATGTTTGCCGTCTAATTACCTTGGTCATTTTTGTTTGAAAAGTACTGTTATATCATGTGTTAATCCTATGTACTTCTCGGTACAATGCTGTTTAATTCTTGGCGAATTGTCTTGGACATTGGCCCGGCATTGTAAGGTCACTGTAGATAAGACGTCGCGTTGTTTCGGTCGTGTTTTTTGGTACTCGCACAACATTGGTACAGAGTTGTATGAGCTATGACAGTTTTAAGATATCTTGGTCCACACATAGTCTCAACTGCTTTATAAGATAACAGTTATAAACTACATGTTCACTCAAGTGACATTATTTGTCCGGTGCTGGGGAAATGTCGGCTAAGTGTCTACGCATTGGGCCAATATTGTGCAAATATTATGCAAATACCGATTGATCGTCCCAACAAACACGAGAAATTGAACCTATAGTAATCTTGGTACACCGTCTTCAACATTGGCCCAAGATTATACCACCATTGGTTCAATGGCCCGTGTTTGCTGGGGTTTAGCTGCGAAGAACAAGGTGTTGTAAGTGTGATTTTAAAATGGCGCGACATCATTGTTGAAATCACACCCCCCCCCCCCTTCAATGATTATTAGTCCTACTGTATAGTATAGTCACTTGTAAAAATTATACCAACATGTATTCCTGTTTTCCAAAGACACGTATCTTGTCTTTTATTCTTAGTCCATTTAATTATCTTGCAAACTACACGAGGATGCTAGTATATACAAGGCAGAACAATAAATTAGCATCATGATATTGTAAAAAGGTGCACTTCTGTTATAAGTTGGTGTAAGTAATTAGACTGGTTTTGAAATAATTTTAAAGTATTAATTAAATCATTTTTCAATATAATAGCTAAATGGATGGTAAACGAATCATTAACTGAATGTTCATATCCCGCTAAACTGATTTGTGGTTTGCATGTGAGCTATTTTGAATCAATTTAAGATGACTAGTACTCGTAAAGTACTCGTAAGTACTCGTTAAAAGTACTTTCATTTTTAAAAGTACTTGAGTACAAGTACGAGTACAAGTACTTTTCAAAAGTATGAGTACCGAGTACCGACGAGTACTGCACAATCGGTACTCGAGTACTAAAGTACCGAAGTACCGAGTACATTGACCCCAAGCCTGCTACCTCATGATGTTCCTGAACGGTGGGTCTCCACAGGATGGGTATGGCTCTGTGTTTCACCTTAGCACTTTCAACCTTTTGTTTGTTTATTCCATTTCTACAGTTTTAGTCCAGGAACTAATTTTCGTGCGACCTTTACTTCAAGGACCAGAAAGCTGAGAGGAAAGCCAATGACGTTAGATACTGGCTTTTTAATTCTATCAGAGATTCCGGGAGGATGATTCCTCATTCCTACATCAGATAATCTTCTCCATCACACCAAGAGAGTCAACTACCAGGCCCTGGTATGGAAGCAAGCTCTCAATCCAGTCCAAGATTTGCCACCACCAGAGGAGCATGGTTGGATGTGCACAGATGACTTCCTGACCCTGTTAATGACTAAAGACCCAGCACCAAGTGGACTAGTAGAAATGACATTGTGCTTGCATGGCTGGTGAAGACTTTTAGAACCCAAAGCTATAGTTCAGCTTATTGTAGAAAACGATGATCAGAATGAGGAATAAATTAAGAATTAGTATGAGTTTTCGGTTCAAACGACATAATGACAAAACATATTTAAATATTTGTAAAATGTATTTGTAATACCAGTAAACTATTTGTATAGGGGCGGAATCAACAAAATGTTCATTAAAATATTGATTGCGTGGCTGTAAGGAAAATGAAATACGTAGGTAGGAACTTTATAAAAAATAAACTCTTATATTTGAAAGTGACATTGCGTCATTATTAATTTTCAAACAATAAACTATGTGTCCATATAGTGAACATTTCTGAAGAATGTGGAACGTTACATATTGTATCTGCTAAATTTTCTCAAAACAATATTTATGTACATTTAAATGTTGGAAAAGTTATATATAAAATACTGAATACATTGATAATAAAATAAATAGAATTGGTTCATTGTAGCTATTTGCTGTTCAGATAAACAGGGAAATGTTAATACTAGGTGACTTAGTGAAATGTCTACAAAATATTTCAATAATTACCAAAAAATGTATAGAACATGAATTGAGCACGGCTCCGGTAAACTTACACCCAGGGACTCAGCTTCGCTCTCACTTATGTCCCCGGACATTGTACATTTTGGTAGTATAAATTTTTTTTGGACAATACACTGAGTATAAAGTTTGTTTCATTTCTTAGAGAAAATTAAGAAAGTATCGATAATATCTTATATTTCGGCCGCTGAATAAGCGAATGTTCAACACAGCACAGCGGCTGGCCGCTGTATAGCCTCTTCCATATTTAATAATAAAATGACACCTGATGAAAGTTGATATCTTTTCACAATAGTTGGCCGTACGTAAGGTCAGATTAAGCCAAATAGTCATACCAAGATGGTAGGAAGTAGCTATATTGTATTACGTAAAGCGACTGTATTGTATTTGTCACCATCTTACTGCTGGTACGAATGAATTATTACCTTCAAATGGTGACCTACATTTATCATATAATTCACATGTTCAAAAGTCAGCCAATAAGACAAAATATAGCAAATCAGCCTAGCATTAGTCTAGAAATAGGCTTCCCACATAAGGGAAGTAGCTAATCGAATGTATCACAGAAATGTTTAGCGTAGTCTGTATAAAACATAATATGTGTGTACATAATATTAGATTAGAAAGTCCAGATGTTCCCTAAATGTAAAAATGATATACAAAAAAATATATTTCCCACTATTAAATTAACCCAAATAGTTATTTCTCACATGTTTTTGGCTTAATTTGTGTAAAAACTATAGATATCCATTTGTTTTCGCTAATTAGGACAAATTACGCTAATTAGGGCTAATTAGACATAGAGACAACTTGTCTCTTTGTATCAACAGTTTTACTTTTATCTCAAGAGCAACCATGCCAAGTGTCATGCTTGCCCTAAAAAGTGCAGTGCGCATGCTCTTAGCATGTCCACTAATATAATAAGTATAACTTTTAATGATTGCCTCAGTGGATTGTAACATCCATTCAGGCCTGCAACCGTTCTTCTAATATAATAAGTATAACTTTTAATGATTGCCTCAGTGGATTGAAACATCCATTCAGGCCTGCAACATTTCTTTTAATATAATAAGTATAACTTTTAATGATTGCCTCAATGGATTGTAACATCCATTCAGGCCTGCAACCTTTCTTTTTATATAATAAGTACAACTTTTAATGATTGCCTCAGTGGATTGTAACATTTACTCAGGTCTGCAGGCTTTCTTCCAATATAATAACCGAGTAAACACGAGGCGTTGGCCCAATGTTACATATTTTATAATTTCGTTGGAAGTAGCTGTTAATTTATTTTTGATGTTGATGCATTTTTGGATACTTTGATGTATCTTAATTCTCACCTCAAGATGAATAAAAATGATCTTAATTATCTAAATGAAAAATCCGACTGGCTGATCTCGTTGACCGCCAAATTATTTAATTGCAATTTCCCCCACTTGAATGGGTCAATGAGAGCACGAATAAATATAAGCCACGATAAATTTACCCCCATCTCAATAATTAATATCTAACACATATGCTTATCATTACAGTTTTTTAGGAATTTTCATGTTTGACTGTCTTGTGTCTTAACCCTATTCCTGCACTACATGCTGAATCGTTTATTACTATTTTTCATTCATTTGAAGCTGGAATCGCTGACGCAAATCTAAAAATGACCACATGTTTGCTTAATGTTTGCCCACCGTCTATGATGCTGGCCCAATATAAATTCAACATTGGCTCAATGTCTAGTGTTTGTTGGGTTTAGTGAATGTCAGGTCACTGTACTGTCGCGGTGTAAAAAACAAGCCGCATGGAATTAGGAGAAAAAAGACAAACGTAACAAATGACGGATTACAAATAGAATCATTATGTAACAAGGCTACAGAAGGGCTGAGCTTGTTTTCTATGCAGCGATAATTGGCCAACCCTGTCGTTTCGGAGGTCTGATATACATGTCAATTAAGGTGCAGGTTTACCATTGCATAGCAATTTTCTTTAATTTTTAAATCACATCAAATCATTTCATCCACTACAAGGCGAGAATTGCGACAGCAATTCGCGGCTTGTAGTGGATGAAATGACAATGACAATGAGAAATTCAGGCTTGAAAGGTTTAATATAAACTAATTCATCAGAACTACATGAAAAGTTATGCGTTCAAAATATATTAAAAAACAAACAAGTTGTGGATTCTAGTGATACAAATCAAAGCAAGCAACTGAGCAACGGTCACTGGCAATACGACCGATTACGAGGCGAGATATAGCGTGTCAATAGAAGTAATAATCGAAAAACTGAATGAGCGTGCATTGGTCAGCTTGCAAGTTCAAGTTCAAGTGTTTTATTATTTAAGCCTCTCTATGAAGAATTCAAGAAAAATAACAGTGAGTATATAGCACAGAACATACAACATTACACATTATAATACATGCATTATCAAACAATAAAATAGTTTACAGTTTTTCAATTCATGCTTTCTAACATAATCTAATAAAGCTCGCTAAATTCCGTAAGTTTGTATCATTCATTAGGTTTCTGGACATGTTTACATATGGTCATATTAAGAAGCCAAAAAAAAATCCCCGATTTTTAAAATATTTTTAGCCCGATTGAGTCGCTTTATAACTCAAGGTTTACAATCTGCATTACAATCAGCATGGTCGAATAATGTAAAAACAGTCATGAAACTTTGTATGACCCTCCTCTATCGGCTATTATTCGAATCATGCTACCATGACGACAGCGGACACCACTGTGATTCACGGTGAGAATTTATCTTTAAACCATAAAATACATTGACAACATGAACATGAAAGTGGCATACAGAATACTTTCCTGGCCTGAAGTATTAGTAAATCACCATAGCATAAGACAATAGGCAATATATCAATAACGGTTATTGATATATTGCCTAATGATATATTGCCTAAACTTTGATATTTTAACAGATAACAGTAAATATTTTATTATGCTGCTCGCGCGCGCTAAGTTAAGATTTTTAAGATAACGACCGGATGATTTGTTTTTCTGTGGGGAACCCTGAATAACCCTTTAAGCCCTCACGTTGCATCAAAGCATCATTTTACATCCCTGAAAACAGACTCAATTTCCTACAATAAAGGGTTTTAGAACGAAACTTTCCATGAAACTGGTTCACCATTACAAGGCAATTTTCTTTAATTTTTAACCCACATCAAATCATCTTCATCCACTACAAGTCGAGAATTGCGACAGCAATTCGCGGCTTGTAGTGGATGAAGATGACAATGGTAAACTCAGGCTTGAAAGGGTTAAGTCCAACATAGGCCTATATTAATTTTTCTTACTAAAATGATGATGACCATCTTCAATTTTGCCTGCTCAAAATATTAAAGGTATAATCAACATTTCACAGCCTCAAATGTTTAGAAATAATCTCGGCTACATTTTTTCAGTTTACTAACTATGCTATAATACTATTATGTCATAAATGAAAAAATCAACGGCTGCCATTTTGTGTGGGTGAAATATTGGTCAAATAAGCTAAAAGACAAAATACATGAATTTCTCGACTCACAGTTACCTAGAAACGGTGAACTATATTATCTCGGTGATAAAACAAGATTATTTTTCAAAACTGAAAAAACACGGCGGCCTTCTTGGATTAATGGGTGAAATATAGGTTACTTTATCTAAAATAGACGATTAATGAATTTCTCCATAACAAATCACCTAGAAACCATAGATTACACATATCTAGGTGGCAGACCAAGATTATTTTTTAGAAATAAAAACACGGCGGTCATCTTGTATTTGTAGGCGAAATATAGGTCAAACTACAGTGTATCCCAAAAGTCAATAGATGAATTTCTCGATGCAAAATAACCTAGAAGCCATAATTCGCACAATTTTTTTATTACATTCTGGCGGCCATTTTGAACTTAACGTTTTGTAAAAATGGTCTACAATCTGGCACTCATCGGATTTGGAATTGGCATGGTCGAATTACGTAAAAACCGTCATACAACTTATATATATCTCAAAACAAGGTAAAGTGCCCACTAGCTTGGATTAATAGTGTAGTCTAATGGCCCGTTTCCATTGTTAAGGTTTAACTTTTAAAATAATTTGGCAGAAATAAAGGGGCGTTCACCCACACTGCCAGACACTTGCACGTATCTCAGCTAAGGATGCCTCGGTCACTGTCATCATCATCACCATCAATAGCATCATCACCCACCATCAATGGCATCATCACCACCAATACCATATTAATCACCACCATAAAAAAACCGCCACCAACACCACCATAAACACCAACAACACGACCACCATCATAACCATCATCATGGTCACCATCAGCATCATCTTCACCATCAACACCAACACAAATACCACCACCACCACCAACACCAACACCGCCAACACCATCATCACCACTGCGGTGACCACTATCATCAACACCATCACCACTACCATCACCACCATCACCACTACCGTCAACTCAGCAACCATCATCACCATCACTACCACATAGGCATATATACTTGTTCTGACAATCACTCTATACCTATTTATTTGGCAATATATCTTTTTTTTCATAGATTTGTTTTTAAGATGCGTGAATAAGCCCACATATTATGGGTTTTAGCTGGTCGAATAGTCAATAGCTCATATATCGACTAGATAAGTCAGCTCTCATTGTTTGATGATATCACACTAGAGGGTGGATGTCTTGTCATCAGATAAGAAATATTTTGTTTTTTCAAGATATTGATGCTCTTCAATAATTTACATAGCGTATAATCAAATAAAACGAATGCATCCAGGAGATGAGACATAGCTAAGATCACTTATAATAGTGGCTGAGATAACTTTTAAAGTGTATGTGGTCACTTCTTCAGTTGCCAAGATCACTTTTGTAGTGAATGAGACAATAATATTAACAGCCAAAACAACCACCACGTTCTGATGGGTATACCGGAAGCCTGGCATACAGAAAGGCTATGAACCGTAAATTAATTTATTGACTCCTGTGTCCTGACCAAATTAATTGAACACGAATGCTAAGATGTTTTGTGGTTAATTGCTTCATTATAAGAGTAATCAGAATAGACCTATCAAGGTCTTAAGTATACACGGAAAAGTCAACACAAAAACCTAAAAAAGGCTTTTAGATCAATTTCTGGTCATTTATCTGTAATAAGGCATCACCAGAAGCACACAAAGGCATGTACATGTATACATATACTTGTTCTGGCAATCTGCTTATTTGGCCAGATATGTTTTGCATAGAATAATTTAAGTGGTGCGTATATAAATCCGCACATGTCTCTATTGTAGCTGTTTGAATAGTCAATAGCCCTGACATCGTATTTTGAGTGGATAATTCAGCTGTCATTGTTTGATGATATCACGGTTGTCTTGTTGTCACGTAAGATATATTGTTTTTCAATATATTGATGTCCTTCCATAGTTTACATAACGTATAATCAAATAAAGCTAATGTAACCAGGGCATGGGAAAGAAGAAAAAAACACCATATTTAAGCCCTTAACTGCCGGTGCCGCATATATTCGGGTTGTATTTTCTTATTAGCACATTAAGTACCATACATCACAAATTTTACTAATAAAATGTGGCATCAACCAGCAAGATTGGAAAAGAGTTGACCTCTATTTTGTCAAATCTGAATAATTTTCACTCACTTGAAGTTGTGGATCGCGTCAGCGAGGCACAACTTCCAGTGTGTGAAAATTTTAAATTGAATAATTTGGCGGTTAAAGGGTTAAGGAAAACACACACAAAGCTACATAACATGACTGTGTGTACCAGGCTCAGAAACAAGAGAATACGATTGTTCGCGGGTAAGGTGGAGATGCAGTTTTAACTGAAAACCTCTTGCTTCCAGATTTTGTGTTTTGTCAAGGCTGGAACTGATAAGAGAGCGACATGTAAAAACTGACTTAATTTGAGCGTTTACTATACAGAGCCCACTAAGGCAAATACGCTAAAACTAAAAAATAATGGTTAGAGACAGTTGAGTTTGAACTATATAATAATGCGTGATCATGCAACTTCTATCAGGCAGAGTTTTGTGCCACTGAGGCAAATCGACCTAACCCGTATCTTGCTAATTTATTTTTTGAATTTTTTAACCACTTGAAAATGTGTCTCGCTACCGCGATCCACAACCCCAAATGGTTGAACATTACTCACATGTGCCTAATTTGTAAGCAAACATTTACAAATCTGGATGTTTAAACACATATTTCATTCTATATATCTGTGATTTATTCGGCTGACAAAACGGAATAACAACGACTTTAGTCGTGATTATCAGGCAAATGTTTAAACTAAAAAAAGAGTGGGGTTTTTTTTCAAGCCAGATACACCAATTAATTAGAAATGTATTTCCGAGGGTCCACGCGTGGACCCTATTTTCCCACTAGACTAGGCCCCTATAGCCTACACGTCTCGGCCCTGATTTGCTTGAAATGTGGTAATAACGGTATGCACATACACAATTGTTTTTATTATTTGCTTAAAGGTAGTCTATGCCAGCTGATATATCGATTTCTTGGTACAACACCAGCAACTCGTAACTTACAAACTGCCGGCCACTAATAAACATGATCAACGGCACGGCTGGGCAAACATTCTCATATTGTTCTTTCAAAACCATGCGGTTTTCATTTGATTATAAGCTCTTCATTATAAGCCATTGTTTATTTTCAATTTACACACGTGCTTGCTGGGATGTGCCCTGCAAACTTGATATGTTTACCCAGTTTATTTGTCAATCTTGGCCCAGTGACGCAAATGGTGGGCCAGCATTGAAAGAACGTTTGATAAACATGACGTATTTAGGTGTCGAAGTTATCCAGTTTTATCATGGCAGTCGCCAGATGTCACTCTTATCATATGTATTTCTCAGATCGACGGTCAGCGTTGCTAGGCTAATAATATATTGACTGATTCTGTAACTTATTCAATAAAAAGTTAACAAATCATTTTCGATAAGCACATTAATCATATGTGTCACCCTTGGACAATTTTAGTTATTCACGTTTTTTTAAAATGGCCGCTAAAAGCCCCAATGGGAATGTAACTTTTTCACTTTCTGCCCTAGAAATATGTATAATACCACTTTTCCAACTAAATTAAACACGAGAAACTCATTTCCGGCATTATTTTTTTATTCAGAATCTTAATTCGGACATATATCCAAGATGGCCACCGACGCTATATTGGCATTTCACATTTTGCATCATTTGAAGCATGTTTAGGTACCTGGTACCGGTGTCTGATTCATCCCCCCTGGCTCTCGAGAAGGGGGGGGTGAATGTTAACATCCGATTCACCCCCCCCCCCGGCTCTCTGCTACTATCATTTGCCATTGCTGATTATGAACATGACATCTATCATGACGACAAACATGAGTATTTACATAAAATATATTACAACAAATGATAGAGTTCGTGTTTGAACAAATGATAGAAGAAGTTTAGCAGGAATAATCAGATAATATGTCGTCGCTGCTAAGTTTGGGTTTGAATTGATCAAATATTTTATTTATATAAACTAACGGTAGTCGATTGATCACTATAAAAAATAGCGAAGAGTTGCAATTCTTCTGGGACAGGGGGGATAGACTGGCCTGGAAGTGCAAACCAGTGAGATGCAAACAGTATTTAAAATACTATGCTGCAAATGTCAGGTCACCTGTGATTGGCCAATAATACAGGGGGAATGAACAATTTGTACTTCAGAATATGGATGCCAATGTAACAATTCAGATTCAAAATAAGCATAAAGGAGAGTTTTCAACAAGGAGTTTAGATGACTTTAAAAGACGGTTTGCTTCACGAAAAAAATGCAACTATGTTTCCACTCATCACAGCCCACATCACCAGTAATATAATATCATTACATGATAAAAACTAAGATAGAGCTGTAGAAATTGTCATACCATTCATGCATATATTTGAAGCTAATTGGCCTGAATGTTTTCTTGATCGAATCACCAAGTAGTTGGTTGGAAAACCGTTGAAACTTGGTACTGAAACGATGTATGACCTTGAAATAATTTATGGGCGGGTTCTTGGGCTTCAATCACGTCCCAGAAGTATCAATATTAATGATATATTGATACACGAACTGGCTCCATTCGCAACTGCTATGTTTGACACTCCATTTGAAACGAAGATAACTAAATCAAAGTGTGACCTTAACAGCTCCAGGTAGACATATGTCGTAGAACTGTGAATGCCACTAGCTTGGTGGTCGATGGTTCAGAAGTGATGTGGACAATAGCTTGGCCTACTAAATGAACTGTCGATGACTTCACTACTACACAATTTAAGCCATTTCTTTCTACTAAGCTCATTTCCGCCAAAGTTTTTGCGTATCTAATATTTGATAGATGCTTGAATGGAAATGCAAGATTATGCGGTCCACAAACTGGCTAGCAATGCACTTCTTCCTGCTCAAAATGTGGTCCTCACGGTCAGTGAAAATTAAATAAAAACTAATCAGAGCCACCATCAAATACAGTGAAGAGGATAAAGTGTTCCAGGGCCTGTGCACATCGACACACCAACTTGTAATCAGTGGTGATGATAATGTGCCAACAGAGAGAGGGGTCGGTCATTGGGTAAGGAGTGTTGTTTCAGATGACACAGGTGCTTTAATTTTGCTTCAGCGCCATTTTACGCAGAGGAGAAATTCTCAACTGAGATGTTCATGGAATCTCCGATTGGGAATCGCAATATCATAGATAGAAAAGTTGAGAAGTACAAGCAAATCGTACCTGATAATTATATTAGTCGGCATGTCATATCAGTGTATGGTACATGTACAGTTATCCGTTGGTATGACGTGGGAAAGTAACTGCACTGAAGATAAATACGTGTTCAAGCTGGTTATTCTTTTAGTTGCATATGTGACCAAACTCGTTTGATCACATATTTTTTAAATAAACAACTACATTTGCAGCATGTTATGGTCAGCCACAATACTCTACCATGACTGAAGGTAGGCAGAATCAGTGGGCTGGCAAGCAAGCACCTAACCACTGCCCCATAACTGTGCTCATTGCCTCCAACAACGGATGCCTTTACAGAAAAACGTTAAAACAGCACATCTACAGATACAGCTTTGAAAATGTGCTCTAAAATCCCCTCCTAATTTTGACCCAAATGACTTTGGCTTGCAAAATGGTTTTGGGCAGATTGCCAGCGGTGTACCCTGGTTCCTCCGCTCAACAACGGTGCAAAGGCAGCTCTCGCATCTTCGCAGGCACTAGTGTTGACCGTGGTAAGGCCTTAAGCTATCGGCAATAGAATGTTTGACATTAGGTCTATCAACATGATCAAGTGGGATGAATGGAGTTACCCTCAGCTATTGCTACACTGGGATTATCATACCCGAGGATAGCGGAGCTGTGTTTTGTATAGCTAAACCCAATTCTCCGAGCGTCCGGGCATATCTGGGGGTTAATACTCTAGACATGCCCAGAACCCCTTATCGGGCGAGTGAAGGAAACCACTCTCAATAACCCACCATGCTCTATCACCCCACCCTCACATCATCATATCTACATCATTGATCTCATCAATGGACTGCACTAGTTTTAGTGTGTTACAATGTCACTTAAATGACATTTAAAAATGGTGTCGAAAAGTGACGATAAGCATTATTCTGCTACTACAACTATGTATGAACAGCCATTATAGATTGATGATAATTATACAGCACTACCTATGTTTTTCATTTATACATAAATAGGGTAGTCTGTATGGTGAATGCATGAGTATTTGCCTGACTGCATGTCGTTGCTGCAGTCAGTATTTTTCTACTAATATTATTGTTTTTATTACGTTTTTGTTTTGATCGTACTCTCATAATGTTTATTATATATGATCTTGCTTAATCCACGTACAAAATTATTCCACAGACAACGTTTGGCCAGCAATGTAGTTTCACAATTGTGTCTGTTCGGAAATGTACATTAGTGGTTGAGTAGTGGCGGTCATCTTGAATTTGTGCACGACGGCGACATCTAAATTGAAAAAATAATGCCGGAAATGATGAGTTTCTCGTGGTCAATTTAGTTAGAAAAGTGGTATTATACATATTTCTAGGCCAAAAAGTAAAAAAGTTAGTTTTCCACTATGGCTCTTGACGGCCATTTTGACAAACGTGAATAACTAAAATTGTACATGTATATAACATTGGGCCAACGCCTTGTGTTTACTGGGTTATTATATTGAAAGAAAGATCTGAGTGAATGTTACAATTCACTCAGACAATCTTGATGACCGCCAGTCATCATTAAAAGTTATACGTATTATATTAGAAGAAATGTTGCTATCCTGAGAGGATGTTTCAATCCACTCAGGCTATTTTGATGACCGCCAGTCATCATTAAAAGTTATACTTATTATATTAGAAGAAGGGTTGCAGACGTGAGAGGATGTTATAATGAACATCCACCCAGGCTGTCTTGGTGACCTTCAACCATCAGTGAAAGCAACTTTCATTTATTGTTTTTTTTTATTTATTATTGGCCTTAATGGCCGCCAATCATCATTAAAACTAATATTTATTATACATGCTGTACTAAAATAAAGAGTTGCAGGTCAAGTGGATGTTTAGTGTGTTGACGACCGGCAGCCAGCAGTGAATACAAAAAACGACGTACTTCGTCTTGTGTCGTTACACACTGACCGTTGCAATACATGTAACCTGTATAATTATGTCTTTCTCGAAACCAGTAAACACAAGACAGAAACATTTTGATAACATTTATGCAATGTTGGACCAACACTTTGTTCGGCCCCGTATCAAGTGCACTTTTATTGCTGCTGGTTTGATCAATTTAAACAAAGTGATAACTGTGTAGGCTTACATGTTAATATAATAATGACTTCCGAACTTTTTTGGTTTCTAAATAGTTATCACTTTGTTTAAATTGACCGTTTATTCTATGTTTAGATCAATACCTTGATTATATGTTGAATTTTGGTCGCAACATAATTGACGTAAAACCATCGTTTGTTCTACGTACATTACTGACTGTTGCTTCAACGTTGAAATCAAAATGCTGGATCTACATAGAATTCGGGCTGCGATATAACCAACGTAAAAACAACATATGTTCAACGTCTGATTCTAACCTTCTATTCAATGTTCAAATCAAGACATTGATTATGTGTTGAAATTTGGTTGCAGCGTAACTGACGTAAAAACAGCATCTTTTCCACATACACTATTAACTGTCGCTTCAATATTGAATTCAGGATGTTGAGTCTACATAGAATTCGTGTTGCGCTATAATCGACGCGAAAACAACACCTTTTCAACGTCTAATACTGACTGTCTATTCATTGTTTAAATCAAACATTGATTCTATGTTGAATTTTAGTAGCAACAAAACTGCTGTAAAAACACCATCGTCTCCACGTACAATACTTACTGTCGCTTCAATGCTGAATCCAAGATGTTGAGTCTACGTAGAATTTCGGTTGTGATCTTGCCAATGTTAAAACAATATCTTTTTAACGTCTGATACAGACCGTTTATTCGATGTTTAGATCAGTACATTGTTTCTATACTGGATGTTGGTTGTCATGTAACCGTATAAGCGAAATTATCTTCTACATGCTTTACCGACCATCGATTTAACATTGGGATCAAGAATCAAGATTTTAGTTCTAGAATTTTTGTTGTGATATAGCCGAAATGAAAATAACACCCTTTCATGTCTGATAGCGCATGTGGATTCAGCATTAAAACCAAGACGTTTGTCTATTTCTTGCATTAGTTATCCGCATTAGCCTCGCGATCCACAACCTTTGACTCACATCCCTCTGCCCACAACTCCCTCGACCCACAAATACCGCCCCCCCCCCCCCCAGACCCTCAAGGGTATTTAAGTATAGCTAAGGGTAGTTAACCTGTTTACACTAGTTTAGAATAGTTAACGGTAACGTATCAAAGGGGTGATGCAGTTACACGCTCGACCCCTTGAGTTAAAGATAGTTAACGGTAGTTCATTGATCACGGTAGCTACAAGTAGCTAAGTATAGTTACATGTAGGAGTGCGTTAGGATCAAGGTAAGGGTTGTTGAGAGTAGTTAAGTATAGTTAATGGTAGTAATAGGTAGGTAAGAGTATGTAAGGGTGCTTAATGATATGTAAGATTAGGCTACGTAAGGCGTTGAAGTTTACCTAATGATATATAAGGGCTTGTAAGGGTACTCGGTGTATGTAAGGTTACTTACATATTTAACGGTACGTAAGGGTATTAAGGGTTTATAAGGGTATTCCAAGGTATTTGCGTTTACTAAGTGTACTTATTTATCTTCAAGGGTATCAAAGGATTTTAAAGGTTTGTAAGGGCACTCAAGGGTTTTTAAGGGTATGCATGATATTTAAAAAATAAGTTTATGTAATGGTTTGTAAGGGAATTTAAGGGTATTCGAGGGTTTGTAAGGGTACTTAGGAGTTTTTCAGGGTATGTAATATGATATTTGAGTGGTTTAAGGGTATGAACGGGTTGCAACGGTACTTAAGAGTACCCTTATATAACCTTACGCACCCTTGAGTATCATTACGTACTCTTAACACGACATTGCTACGACGTTGAATCAACGTCATTGATGTTGATTCAACGTCGCAACAACGGTGTGTACCTAGTGGAAAGTATCCTTAAATATCACTGAGTACCCTTCAATATCCGTAAGTATACTTACATGTAGGCCTGCCTTCGAATTCCCTTACAATCCCTTACATACCCTTAAACCCCTTTAATATCATTCAGTAAACTTACAAATCCCCTAAGTACCCTTACAAACCAGAAATACCCTTAAAACCCTCGGATACTCTTGGATCTAAAAAAGTAGCTCACCCAAATAGAAAACGTAACCCACCAGGCACACAACGTTGTTGCGACGTTGAATCAGCGTCATTGACGTTGATTCAACGTCGCAACAACGTCGTGTTCTTGTTGGGAAGTAGGCCCACCCTTAAAACCCTTAAATATATCATTAAGTACCTTACTAACCCGGTATCCAGTAATTATTACTCCCAACAAACATTACCCCCTCCCTGTCATTACTATCCATGTTATTGTAGAAATTGCCTACATTCTGTATGATAGGCTACACGAAATCTGAGGCCTCAATTGACGCATTCTAGACCATATTTTGGTGGAAATATGTTTTTTTGGGGGGGGGGGGCTGAAAGGGGGGGGGGCGCTGGCTGCGCCACCCCTCTGGATCCGCCACTGTGGATTCTATGAATAATGTGTTGAATTCAAGCAGCACCGGCTGGATTATTTCAAGGATTCGGTCGATTACATAAATACAAGCTTTGTTAATTTAATGATCACTAGGTGGGGCTGTACCATTGCATAATCAGTCACTAGGTGGAGCACATAGTTATGAGCTATAATATATATTGTACAAGCACGTGCGTGGTGGCCTCATCGTTAAGGCGAACGACTCATGATCGATCATGATCGATAGAAAAATATATGAAGCGTTTCGAATCCGGTCAGCGCCCTGATATTTGTAATAAAATTAAATGTATTTCTATGTTCACAGGTTGGATGTCACGGCAGAAAGCAGGCAATTGAGAGAAGAAAGGAGGTGTGAAAGGAGTTTAAAAAAAAAAACCCACTGACGTTGTGACAATGTAGAAATATGGCGTTGAAACAATGTGGCAGTATGGCATTGAATCAACGTAGAAACATGGCGTTGAAACAATGTGGCAGTATAACGTTGAAGCAATGTAGAAACATGGCGTTGAAACAATGCGGCAGTCTGACGTTGGAACAATGTGTAAATATGACGTTGAAGCAATGCAGCAGAAACAATATAGAAGCCTGATGTTGGGTCAATAAAGAAATATTACGTTGAAACAAGGTGAGCGTCTGACGTGGAAACAGTATTGAATTGTGACGTTGAAACAATGTGGAAGTCTTCCGTTGGTAATATGTTGAAATTGTCACGTTGAAACAAGTAACAGATACAATGTATTTTCAATGTTGTTTCAACATGCTTACCCGCGACGCCTTTTCAACTTTTTTGGTACGACTTTTGCCCGCTGGGCCTGCACATCTCTATATCGTGGGAAATGTGACAGTAAAATTTGCATAATTTCTGTTTTTGCGCCCACAAAAAAACGTAAGAGTTGACCTCTGGTGGTCATTTTGAGTTTTGGTAGCATCTCTAAAAAATCACTTGCACATTCCTATATTGCTAGGAATATCATGTTAAAATTTCGAAAAAAAAAACTTCTCCCGTCCTGGTGCCATGCAGCTGCTGTCTTCTCGATTGAAATTGTGGTGTAGTTTAAAATTGCAAAAAAGTGCAATATTGGGGCCGAATCCACACATTTCAGGAAAGGCTAGGTGCGCTTGATGGATGTGCTTGATGGATCTGTGAGCATGCCACCAGAATATTTATATGATTTTTCATGCATTTTAAGAGCATCTCTGATTATTATTGTCAAAAATAGTGGGGTGCTGTTGCGCCCTCCTAAATTCGTGCCTGGATAGTCATATTGATCTGATTGCGAGATAAGAGGCATGGTTAGAATACTTCCAACATCCATTTGGACAGAAGAAAGTGATGAATTACACCTATATCACTTACTGAAATTCTAAAGGATCTTGCATATTTCCTGCATGTTTCATACAACATTTGCCTGAATCAAGTAGCGACACAAGCGAGGCATTGAGTGACTATTCTTGTACTGGAGATTTTGCATTGACAACATTTGGACACATGGATAAGTCTTATTTTGTATTTGATCGCTAGACGGCAGCACATTCGCAGTGGAGATAGATGATTTTGCAAGACGATGCACAGGTGAATGTGGGTTTGTAAAATGACATAACATGAAAAACACCAAAATTGGAGATATATTGATCTTATTCAGTGGCCAAGATCCCTTTTCTAGTGGCTGAGATAACTTTTAAAGTGGTTGCAATCACTTCTCAAGTGGCCAAGATCACTTTTGTAGTGGCTGAGATAACTTGTAAAGTGGTTGTGGTCACTTCTTCAGTGGCCAAGATCACTTTCGTAGTGGCTGAGATAACTTTTAAAGTGCTGTAATCACTTCTTCAGTGGCCAAGATCACTTTTGTAGTGGTTGAGATAACTTTTAAAGTGCTGTAATCACTTCTACTGTGGCCAAGATCACTTTTGTAGTGGCTGAGATAACGTTTAAAGTGGTTGTAATCACTTCTTCAGTGGTCAAGAGCAATTTTGTAGTTGCTGAGATGACTTTTAAAGTGGCTGTGATCACTTTTTCAGTAGTCAAGATCAGTTTTGAAATATGGCCCCAGAGAATGTAAAAGCAATAACAAATATTTATACCATATGTTGTAAACATATTTATTTCAATTGGATGACCCAAATAGCACTATTAGCGCTAGTCAAGGGGCTCTCCAAAACATAAAGTGATACAGACAATCACATTATATATACAAGATAAAGATTGTTATAAATCACAGAAAGGTTAGATAGGAAAAAGGGAATACAAGTTTCTATGTAGTAAATAAAATATATATTTTTCTTAACTTGCTAAATTTAGCTAAATCTATTAGACGATTTGATGAATTTTTGAACACATGTAAATATAAAAGCATTTTCTATGGTAACTAAATCATCAGATCCTTTTAACAAAATAATAGTCAATCTGTTTGCATCAAGCGTAGGCAAGAGTGAATGGTGTGTGTTTGGCGCGATCGATTCGCGTATGGCAGCCAGTAGCTCAGTCCTTTGTACAGCATAATGGGGGCATTCAAGTAAAAAATGAGGAGTGGTTTCTCTGGCTCCACAGGAACAATAAGGTGTGTCAGATGAGCCGTAGGGAAAGAGATGAGCTGCCAATGATGACATACCAATTCGAAGTCTAGTGTGGTAAATAGATGCTTTACGGTACCCAGTGTATATGTGATTTAGTGGTGGTGAAAATCGAAAATGTAATTTCAGTTTACTTTTAAAGATATTTAAACTGTTTGAATTTCTCACATCGATGTCAAGGCCATTCCAGTGTCTTATAGTTAATGGCAGAATTTTTGAAAAGTGATGTTTTGCACCTGGGTACCCTAATGCTTTGGGAGTATCTGGTCACATATCTACTGGTGCTGGCAATTGTAGGAGGGTATATTGATGTTAAATACGGCGGGGCTATATTATTTTTCATTTTAAAAAACATTATTAATTTATGTAATTTACGTCTACATTCTAGACGCTCCCAGCCCACCTCTGTTAATATTTTATCAGCGCTTGTTAGACGCATGGCACCAGTACATATGCGCGCAGCCTCCATTTGTAACTGTTCCAGTCGATTACTAAGGTATTTAGGACAGTTATCATAGATAAAATTACCATATTCAATTATAGGTCTGATTCGACAAGTAAAAAATTTCTCTAATGCTTTACGTGGTAGAGAGTATTTTAATCGCTTCATTACATTTAAAGTTTTATTAGTTTTTTTAAAAATATATTCTATGTGGGAATCCCAAGTGAGGGATTTGTTGAAAACTACACCGAGATGACAGTGTTGATCAACTTCCTGCAGAGTTGAGCAATCCAGTACCAGCTCCGGATGATGCAGTGACTTTTTTCTTCTTGATATTGTTATGATTACTGTACTGTTTTAATGAAATTAAAAAGCATTAACCACTGAATGGACCACATATGTAAAGTTTTTAAGTCAGAATTAAGACGTCGCGCAGACTCTATCGCATTATGCACAATTTCAAGTAGACATGTATCGTCTGCAAATAACCTTATATCACACAGTATTTTATCTATTATGTCATCCATGTATATAAGAAAAACCAGGGGTTCAAGGATTGATCCTTGTGGGACACCTGGTTGTATGAGTAGCTCATTAGAGGATTGCACATCAATGACAACCCTTTGAAATCGATTCTCCAAGTATGAACTAAACCACTTTAACAATAATCTATCTATCTCTTTCCTTTTTAGTTTAAATATAACACCTTTATGCCACACTTTATCAAAAGCCTTTGACATGTCCATAAAAACAATACGCATATCGTGACCATTATCAAGCGCCTCGTGAAGCTCGTGTGACATAGCCAAAAGTTGATAAAGTGTGCCATCTCCTGAACGAAAACCAGGGTTTTTGTCTGTTAATAAATTATTCGATATTAAAAAAGTATAAAGTTTATCATAAATCAATCTGTCAAAAACTTTAGACACGTTGCATAGTAAAGATACAGGCCGGTAGTTTTGTTTATCTTTTGTATCATTCTTTTTGTGTATCGGAATAATATTACTTTTCTTCCACATTGACGGAAAAGTACTGTTTTGTATAGAATAATTAAAAATTTTGCACAGCGGCTCGGATATTGAATCAGCAACATTTTTAAGTAAAAAATTCCCTACTTTGTCTGGGCCAGTAGCTTTATTCACATCTAGATTTGTTAAAATTTTATGAATGTCTGAAGGAAAGAAAGTAATATTAGCTAACCGCTCGTCGGTTTCGTACCTAAAGGGTGGAAGTGGGTGGTCATTACTACCGTCAGGGAGCTGGCACTGGCTTGCAAAATACTCATTGAAAATATTGGCTTTTTCAATCGAATCAATTATAGGCGATCCATTCTCAATTAGAGCTGGAATGCCCGAGTACACTTTATCACCAGTGACTTGTTTCACTGTTTTCCACCATTTCCGACCTGGCATGGTCGGACTGCTCAACTCTTCCCCCAGGCCACTGTAATAAACATTACGTAACTGCCGATTCAGGGAAACCACTCGGTTGCGAAGCAGTTTAAACGTTGTATAATGATCAGCTGAACCGGAACGTTTATATCACCTCCACAGTAAATTACGACGTCTGATCATCTTTTTAAGATCCGTATAAACCCAAGGTTTTTCTTTTGGGAGAACAGTTATAACTCTATTTGGAATGAAATCCGATGCAACTTGCAATAACAAGTTCGACCAATACATTACAATATCGTTAATATTATTAAAAATATCAAAACCTACATCCCACGGAGCATTTAACAAAGCATCATTTAAAGCTACCATATTAGCATTTTTAAAATCCCACACTGTGTGTTTATAGTTATGATTAAGACATGAAGAAACAGAAAATTTACATATTATGTGACAATGGTCTAGGTTAGAAATAGGTGGTAGTACATCACAATCTAGAACTTTACCGGGGCTGTTTGTTATTATCAAGTCTAACAAGCTATGAGACAGACCGTCAGCTGATACACGTGTAGGTTGATTTACAAGCTGTGACATACCTTTAGTTTGTACTACATCATAAAATCTACGTTTCAGCTCGCTGGCAAAATGGTTATCATCCCATAAAGTATACTCATCGTTAAAATCACCAGTTATTATAATTGAATCCACGCTCGCATCGTTGGCTAGATCGACAGATGACTCAAAGTGTGATAAAAACATATTCCTTTCGTCTGCTGATTGACCGGGAGGTCTATAGTACGTACCAAACAAAACTTTTATATTATCTAAAAAAACATTCGATCCAAACACATTCATTATAATCATCTTCTAAATCGTGTCTTCTACGAGCTGATATGTGATCGGCACAATATATAGTCACCCCACCACCCCGTCTACTCTGTCTATCACGCCTAAATGGTCGCTGATATCCAGGTATTGATATAAGACAGTCAGCGACACCGTGGTCAAGCCAGGTCTCTGTTAACGATAATATATCTATACTATTATTTTTAGCCATTAGATGGAGCTCCGAAATCCTTATGTCACTGTTATTTACATATAAACTTCTAGCATTACTATGTGATATAATTAATCGCTTACGCGGACCTGGGTTGACCTCAATGTCGCCACATATAAAAAGTAACATGAATATAACAATAATAATTTGCTGAACGTTAGGTTTACATATATGCAAAGATAAATCAAATAAAGCATGGGTAAATGTATGAAGGTTGCGGTAAGAGACACCTTGCCTGAAATAGAAGTGGTTATGACATAATATGTTGTTGAATGACCCCACTGCTGCACGATATTGCATTATGTCACACCCGAAGGGTAAACAAGATATGACGTGAAACTGAGACTACTGGTTGCACCACACACTTGATGTAAACAAGACTTATGTAAATATAGAATTGAAAGCATTGCATTCTTTGGAAGAGAAAATACATACAAATAACAGTACAGAAATAACATAAAGCACACGGTAATAATAGAAACCTCTGCTGGTTGGAGGTGATAACGTTGAGGGTTAAATGATGACGACAAATGAATATTAATGATAATAATAAACATGTGTGTCAAATGTAAATTAAACATAATAATTTAAAAAGAAAAAAATATCAAGATGCCCTATGAGACGACTTACATCAACGGGCGAAACACTTTACATTATGATCTCAAAAACTATAAATACTTCAAGAAATATACATTAGTCTGATAATAAAACAATAATTATTTGAGTGCATAATTAACACTCTGATCGCTGGATGCATGCGGGTATGTGAAAAATACAACAACAACAACGACACCTTAAAGTTATTTCTACAGAATTAACGATTCGGGAATAAACTAAAGTTGAAATGCATGTTATTTACTAAGTGTCAACAAGTGCATTGAGTTCGTTCATGCATTCATTCATTTAAACGGTAGCATACAATTTTACTAGACACAAAATAAAAATGAGTTCAAAGGGGTATGTGGCATTACTAGTGATTATGCACAGACACTGTCAATATAAGATGAGTCTTTAATCTTAAGAAATATCTTCCCGTCAAATGTCCAGCATTGAACGCATTTACCTTGGGTCTTCTTTTGGCGGGCCAGATAGAACAAATGGGATCTAGCTTTAGTTAAATCGTCACTTACAAATATGTTGGTTTTCTTCAGGGCGGTCCGACCTTTCATAAAGCGTCATATGAAGCTAACATGAGCGAGAAGTCCTTCTGGTATTCACTAGAAAAACGTTGGAAATTGTTCAATTGGAGGGATAAAATACAAACTTAGCGCTTTGTTGCACATTTCGTACTTAACAGAAATGAAATAGTATGTATCCACGTTAAAGCCCTTGATAGTGACTTCTACTGACATCAAAGATGTTGATACATTTTTAAATTTTGGAACTCATTAGGCAAAAATGTGAAACACAGTCTATTATGAAAAATGGGTAAAATTACGTGTTAAAAACTTAAAGCTCTCTTGTGCATTTTACAATGATCAGACACACAAGATTGTACATCCATGTGAAGGCCTCTGCCAGTAGCTTTCTATTGATATCAAATATATAGATGTAAGTCACAATTTGACTACTCAGTGGACAATAATGTGATATATGGTCAATTTTCCTGAGCCTGAAGAAAAACGAGCTAATTTTACGTCTAACCAAAAAAGCGAGTACTGTGTTCACCCAGCCCAAAAAGTGTGTAATATTTTCAAAAAGCTCATTATTATTTTTATCCAAATAGGTTTATTTTAAGTCAATAATAGTTGTAGAACATTTTTGAATCAAAACTAAACATTTATACTATACAAACATCGGCTGAGAAAAAAACATTTTGTCTATTTACTGAAAAAGTATGAAAAATTGGTAAAATTACGTGTTAAAATACCAACTTAAAGCTATACTGTGCATTTGTCATTAATCAGACGCAAGATATTTTACATCCATGTGAGATCCTGTGTCATTATGTGAGTGATAATACATATTTTACAAATTATTTAAATAGAAAATTACCACCGCTTTAGCAAACAATCACTTCATACGCAATATTCCAAATTGCGGTTTTCGACTTTGACGGTACTAGTGTTTAAAGGGTGTTGACGGTAGTTTTTTACAGGATGATATTTGTAAGACGTACAGATTTGTATTACTGTAAAAAAATCACTATAGGTGGAACTCTTCGATCGTATGGACCTTTCAACGCAAATACACCCCCCCCCCCTTAGCTCTGGGACTAGTAGACCCCCTACTGCATTTAAAGCAGTGTAATTGAGAATATATAACTTTAGTTTCGTTTAAAAAGAAGATTAAACGGAAGCTGACTAATTGGCTCTGTTCCGTCAAGGCAAATTAGGGCAGTAGGGTTGCCTCGGCGGAAAAAAGTCAAGTTGACGCGCACCTGAGAGAGGGGCGTGGCGCATTGATAGATCCCGCAAGATGTAATTTTAACAACATCAATCGTTTAAACGAAGGTATCCACAGCAATACAATTATTTAATTGTTAAATTTTTAAATTGTGAAATGAAACTATTTTATTTATAATGGGCGTATATGTTTGGTACAAAATATTAATCAGCATAAACAGTTTTCTATGTGGCACTATATTTTTGAAACAATAATTTAATTGCTTTAATTGCTCGTGCTTGTAAATACAAGTGTACGTTGAAAGCTAGAAGGCAGTTACTGATGATTTTTATATAAGTAGTTACTGCCGTTTGACATCAATGAGGAGTACGGACATACATGTATAAACGGCACGTGTCACATTGTACAGTCTTAATAATGCACAAAGTGTACACACAACGGAAGAGAACAATACACCCGTGCCACATAAGGCTTCACCTAATTGACGTCATAATCGACAGTTTCCAATAATAATCACGTGTTTGCTTGAGGCAATTATAGAATTACCAGATTACGTCTCGCCGATTGAGGCCAACATAATAAGATCTACGTTTCACTGGTTAAGCCGTAATTATTGTCACCCGTATCCTGGGTGTCAATCGTATATGGCCGACAAGGACACGCCAGCATGCACGATACAATGACAATGCTGGGCTGATGTTCGGCCATTGTTGTAGACGGTGGCTCAGAATTAATCCAACATTGGATCATTGCATCATGCTATCGCGGCCTATTGTCAAGATTACCAATATTGTATGATCTACTACCTTTCCTGTAATTCTAATATAATAACAAGTAAGCTCGACTTACGTCGCATCTACTTCATTTCCCGTAACCCTAATCTAGTGATAAATGAGCTCGATTTACCATACTTACGTCTACTTCCTTTCATTGAACCCGGAGCCAATAATGAGCTTGATTTACGTCTATTTTATTTTCTTAATTGAGGAAAATGAAATGAAATGAATCGGGCTTTATGCCATCTTTGTGCACATATAGGCTAAAGTGGGCCAGGAGAACCTCCTGAGGATGGTGAGATGATTGAGATGACACTGTCCTTCAGACACAGGATTCGAAATTCGAGCCCTGGAGGTCTGAGGCCGAGCACGCTACCTCTCGATAACGGAGGGTCCCCACAATACTGACTTTCACAGTGGATGGGGAAGAAACATTTTTGTTTCTCTCAAACCGCCGAGACCGGGAACCGAACCCCGAACTCTGGTGTGAAAGGCAGCGGTGCTAACCACTACCCTAGGGCCCCCGCCCTCTTAATTGAGGAAGAACCTACGGAGGCCCTGGTGCAGTGGTTATAAGCAGCGATCCCCCACTTCTGGTATGCATGTTTTAAGATTTAAGCCCTTATGATGCATTAAAGGGACTGGCCCAGGCTAAAATCATCAAAAGATCGGTGATTTTATTTTGGCTTCTTAATATGACCATATGATGTAAACATGTCCATAGACTAGAACTGCAAAAGTTTTTTAATTTTTGTGCTGCGCATTCACCAGTTAGGCTAGATATAGAGACGAAATTCCTGATTTCTAATTATTGACAACCATGTCAAAAATTAGAAATGGACATGTTTACGTCAAATGGTCATATTAAGAAGCCAAAATAAAATCACGGATTTTTTGATGATTTTAGCCTGGGCCAGTCCCTTTAAAGCATCAGTTTACATCCCTGAAGACAGACTTTTAATTTTCTTACAACTAAGGGTTTCACAAGGAAAATTTCATTGAAACTGTTTTACCAATATATTGCAATTTTCTTTAATTTACCACCCACTTCAAGTCATCTTCATCCACTGCAAGTCGAGAATTGCGACAGCAATTCGCGGATTGTAGTGGATGAAGATGACAATGAAAAATGCATGCTTGAAAGGTTTAGAAGAAACAAATACTTCCCCGCTCACTCGCAAAGATTTAGCATTGTGGAGAGCCACCGTGACCGAGAGGTAGCGTTCACGGCCTCAGACTGTCAGGGTTAGAATTTCGAATCCTTTGTCTGAACGGCAGTTTCATCTCATTCACCTTACCATCCTCAGGAGGTTCTCCTTGCCCAGTTTAGCATGTTTATGTGGTCTAAAACCCCATATATTCATCCATTCTGAATTGAGGAGGTGCGATTTTCAAAATGAAATATCACGAGTAAGTTTTAAATCTATGGCTCTTATTTACGTCGTACTTAGACCCTGTTTATTTTATAATAGCTTTTTGTTTTTACATTTCCAAGTAATTTTGATTAACCGGGAGTTTTGTAGCCTGGCGGCGAGACATGTGATAGAAAACGTTAATTTATTAGTTGAGATCTTCTCCCCGGGATAGGTTAATCATGTTTATAGCATATGCCATGTTTTGTAGCACCTTTTAACGCTGAAAGCTGTTCAAAGGCCAGGTTTCTACAGTGCTAGCTAAATAGGACCATGCGCACTATACATGTTATAATTAACCCTTATGGCGCGGGGATCGACTTTAGATGTCAGAATTAGCTGACGCCGAAAAATATTTAAAATGGCCGCATACCCATAACATAGATATTCAAATGCAGCGGAAAGAGCTATTAACCAAGACATTCAGGATGATTTCAATTTGAAAAACTCTTCGGTCTCCATGGTTTACACAAAACTATATCAGCGCTTTAAGGATTGAAATATCCTTCATGCGACTGCTATTTATCGGACGTTCAGATGATGATCTGCAGTAAACCTCAGTAATCGCATTAACCATGGTATTCACGTAATGAAATCAAATCCTGACAGGGCCATTTTTGCTCATCATTATGGATTCAAATTGTTCGGCAAAAGGTCCTGTAGTGTGCAGTTCTGACTGTGACATTATTTATACAGTGTGCAGTGCTGCCTGCATGTGATACTGTTCAAAATCCCGCAGTGTACAGAGCTGCCTCCATGTGATACTGTTCAAAGTCCTGCAGTGTGCACTGCTGGCTGCATGTAATACTGTTCACACTGTTCAAAGTACTGCAGTGTACGGTGCTGGCTGTGATACTGTTCAAAGTCCTGCAGTGTGCAGTGCTGGCTGTGATACTGTTCATGGTGTTTAAAGTCCTGCAGTGTGCAGTACTGGCTGTGATACTGTTCATGCTGTTTAAAGTCCTGTAGTGTGCAGTGCTGACTGTGATACTGTTCATGCTGTTTCAAGTCCTGCAGTGTACAGTGCTGGCTGTGATACTGTTCATACTGTTCAAAGTCCTGCAGTGTACAGTGCTGGCTGTGTTACTGTTCATGCTGTTCAAAGTCCTGCAGTGTGCAGTGCTAGCTGTGATACTGTTCATGCTGTTTAAAGTCCTGCAGTGTGCAGTGCTGACTGTGATACTGTTCATACTGTTCAAAATCCTGCAGTCCGCAGTGCTAGCTGTGATACTGTTCATGCTGTTCAAAGTCCTGCAGTGTGCAGTGCTAGCTGTGATATTGTTCATGCTGTTTAAAGTCCTGCAGTGTACAGTGCTGACTGTCATACTGTTCATACTGTTCAAAATCCTGCAGTGTGCAGTGCTAGCTGTGATAGTGTTCATGCTGTTCAAAGTCCTGCAATGTACAGTGCTGGTTGTGATACTGTTCATACTGTTTAAAGTCCTACAGTGTGCAGTGCTAGCTGTGATACTGTTCATGCTGTTCAAAGTCCTGCAGTGTGCAGTACTGACTGTGATACTGTTCATGCTGTTTAAAGTCCTGCAGTGTGCAGTGCTGGCTGTGATACTGTTCATGCTGTTCAAAGTCCTGCAGTGTGCAGTACTGGCTGTGATACTGTTCATGCTGTTTAAAGTGCTGCAGTGTGCAGTGCTGGCTGTGATACTGTTCATGCTGTTCAAAGTCCTGCAGTGTGCAGTACTGGCTCTGATACTGTTCATGCTGTTTAAAGTCCTGCAGTGTGCAGTACTGGCTGTGATACTGTTCATGCTGTTTAAAGTGCTGCAGTGTGCAGTACTGGCTGTGATACTGTTCATGCTGTTTAAAGTGCTGCAGTGTGCAGTACTGGCTGTAATACTGTTCATGCTGTTTAAAGTCCTGCAGTGTGCAGTGCCTTGTGATAATGTTTATCTTTATGTCATTAAAAAGAGTAGGATGTTGTCCCCACTTCGCTGTGACGTGCTTCTTCTGTCGCGATGTTGTCATAATCGTGATAATGCGCAGAAAACAATTAAATCCCTCACTTATTCATTAGGAGCACAATACAAAGAATGAGGTATGCGTGTATAGATATATATATATGTGCTGGTAAACAGGACATCATCTTAACAATTAAAACCAGAAAATGCTTTTCGTTTCACAAAATTTGCCAGAGAGAAAAACCAACTAATTACCTACTAATTACTGCCCTGCTGTTTCACATTGACGCACAATAAGCCAGGATATTTATGGCGTTTGATGTTGACATCACTGTATCCTGGCTTGTGTAATGAGGGACATTATTTGTCTATGCTTAAAAGATTAGATGTCTGCTAAAAATGTTTTACATTTGACCCTTTCAGTGCGGGGACCGTCTTTATACGTCAGAATTCAAATATTTATAATCGGTGTAGAACCATAACATAAATATTCAAATGAAACAGAAATACCAAACTGAGACATTTATGATGATTTCAAATTGAAAAAAACCCTTTGATCTCGATGATGTATACAACATTAATTCAGCGTTGTATGAGACCACGTCACTTCCTCGACATTGATTTCTAGAACTTAAAGTCATGTCATTATCATTTAACTCATGAACCTTAAAGTTAACTTTCATTTCATTTTGACAGCCAAGGACACGGACAATATTCTGCCATAGGTAGGTAGTTCAATCCGCAATTCTAGAATATTGTTACACATGACTACAAAATGTGATTTTATTGGTAAAATACAAAAAAAAAAACATTTTATATTATTAGATAAATATGTATATTTTTGACAAGATGAGAAAGCGATTTGGTCGATATTTTCACAAATCTACATTAACCTCAGATGCATAAAATAAATATAAAAATTAAATGAATAGAAAAATACATAATAGATGCCACCATATCAAGTTTTAATATACAATAATCATCTCAATTGAACTTACTAAAACTTAAAATGTGTATCTATCATGTCAATGTAATAACATGTTTGCTATTAAATACCTATCAAAATTCCGTTTGATTTACTTATTTATAAGGATTCCCCACTTGGCTTTTGAAGTCAAGCTTGTTACATAAGAGTTTGTTGAAGGACGGATTATACGTTATTTGTTTAGCTTTAAATCAATCAGTCTTAGTTTCTGCTAATTCACCCCTAATAGGCTCCACTGAACGATATAACATTCTGGTCACAAGGCTAGCAATATAAACTATTGTAATTTTATTTCATACTCATAAGCCAACAACATAAACCCTTGTACTACTCGATCCGTATACGATAAATTTCAAACAAGTTGATGGAATGGATGGGTTTTAGGCCATCTTTGTGCACATAATTATAGGCTAAACTAGACCAGGATAACTTTATCTTATCACTTTAAATGTCAGCGTCTAAACATATTTATGATTGACCGCGACATCAATCTGGAAGATTTTAAAATGGCTGACCTCCATTCCGTTCAATCTAAATAATTTTCACTCGCTTGAAGTTGTGATTCGTGTCAGCGAGACACAACTTAAAGTGAGTGAAAAAATTAATTAGACCTGGCGATCAAAGGGTTAAAGAGTTAATTATCATTGCACTATCATGACTATAGAACCAACACCTAGGCCTATATCCACATTTCGTTAGCTTTGATCTGCGCCGCCGTGTGTGGTTTAGGTTAAGTAATGAACCCTCATCTCAAATAAAGCTTAGTAGAAAAGCCTAAATAAGCACACCTTGTTTTGATAAAAATAAGTCCCTGTGAGCGGAGGAGTTTGATTGCCTTTTAAACGTCAAACCTATTCTGCGGTGTAGAGATAAAAACAGCAACTGCTCATTTTTGATGTAAATAGTTACTGCATATTGTCTTTAAAAAGCAGCATCGTGTTCACTGAACGTATCTGGAATATTTCAACTAAACGGTTTGTTTAATTTTGGCTATACAGAATAAACTTCGGTTTGTACACCATTCATACACGCGTCAGTCACATTGGGAATACAAGGTTGTGGCAGATACGACACTTTAAAAAGTTGTGGCAGGAACGATCCTTGTGGCAGATACGATCCTTTTAAAGTTGTGGCAGATTTGACCTTTTATAGGTAGTGGCAGAGACGACCCTTTAAATGTAGTGACAAATACGACCTTTTAAAGGTAGTGGTAGATACGATCCTTTTAAATTTGTGGCAGATACGACCCATTTAATGTTGTGGCAGATACGTCCCTTTCACCCCTTCCACTAATATACATGACGGAAATTTCTGTCGTCATTCGTCAAGTCACGTAACCATGCATGCGGAAATTTCCGTCGGATTTACTATAGTTACACCAGGATCCATGGATCCTGGCATGCACTTCGGTCTGGAAGTGAAGTGGTTAAAGTTGTTGCAGATACGACCCTTTGAAGGTATTGGCAGATACGATCCTTTAAAGGTAGTGGCAGATATAATCCTTTTGGAGTTGTGGCAGATACGACCATTTCAAAGTTGAGGCAGATACGACCCTTTAAAAGTTGTGGCAGATACGATCTTTTAAAAGTTGTGGCAAATACGACCCTTTAAAGGTAGTGATAGATACGTTCCTTTGACAGTTGTGGCAGATACGACCCTTTCAAGGTAGTGGCAGATACGATCCTTTAGAGGTAGTGACAGATACGACCCTTTAAAGGTAGTGGCAAATGCGATCCTTTTAAAGTAGTGGCAGATACGACCCTCTAAAGTAGTGGCAGAAACGATCCTTTTAATGTTGTGCCAGATACGACCCTTTAAAGGTAGTGGCAGATATAATCATTTTAGAGTTGAGGCAGATACGACCCTTTAAATGTTGTGGCAGATACGATCTTTTTAAAGTGGTGGCGAATACGTCCCTTTAAAGGTAGTGATAGATACGTCCCTCTGACAGTTGTGGCAGATACGACCCTTTCAAGGTAGTGGCAGATACGATCCTTTTAAAGTAGTGGCAGATACGACCCTTTAAAGTAGTGGCAGAAATGACCCTTTCAATGTTGTGGCAGATACGACCCTTTAAAGGTAGTGGCAGATACGATCCTTTTAATGTTGTGGCAGAAAGGACTCTTTAAAGGTAGTGGCAGATAAGACCCTTATAATGTTGTGGCAGATACGACTTTTTAAAGTACTGGCATATACGACCCTTTTAAAGTAGTGGCAGATACGACCCTTTAAAGTAGTGGCAGAAATGACCTTTTTAAAGTTGTGGCAGATACGACCCTCTAAAGGTAGTGGCAGATAAGATCCTTTTAATGTTGTGGCAGATACGACCCTTTAAAGGTAGTGACAGATAAGACCCTTATAATGTTGTGGCAGATACAACCTTTTAAAGTAGTGGCATATACGACCCTTTTAAAGGTAGTGGCAGATAAGACCATTTGAGGTTGTGACAGATACGACTCTTTAAATGTAGTGGCATATACGACCCTTTAAAGGTAGTGGCAGATACGACCCTTTATAGGTAGTCATGAATACGATCCTTTTAAAGTAGTGGCAGATACGATTTTTTTAAAGTAGTTTCAGATACGACCCTTTAAAGGTAGTGGCAGATACGACCCTTTAAATGTTGTGGCAGAGATGACCCTTTAAAGGTAATGGCAGATACGACCCTTTAAAGGTAGTGGCAAATACGACGCTTTAAAGGTAGTGGCAGAAATGACCCTTTAAAGGTAGTGGCAGATACGACCCTTTAAAAGTACTGTCAGATACGACCCTTTAAAGATAGTGACAGATACGACCCTTTAAAGGTAGTGACAGATACGACCCTTTAAATGTAGTGGCAGATACGACCTTTTAAAGGTAGTGGCAGATACGACCCTTTAAAGATAGTGACAAATACGACCCTTTAAAGGTAGTGGCAGATACGACCCTTTAAAGATAGTGACATATACGACCCTTTAAAGTTAGTGGCAGATACGATCCTTTTAAGGTAGTGGCAGATACGATCATTTTAAGGTAGTGGCAGATACGATCCGTTTAATGTTGTGGCAGATACGACCCTTTAAAGGTAGTGGCAGATAAGACCCTTATAATGTTTTGACAGATACGACCCTTTAAAGGTAGTGGCAGATAAGACCCTTTAAAGGTAGTCGTGGATACGATCCTTTTAAAGTAGTTGCAGATACGACCCTTTAAAGGTAGTGGCAGAAACGACCCTTTTAAGATAGTGACAGATACGACTCTTTATATGTAGTGGCATATACAACCCTTTAAAGGTAGTGGCAGAGATGACCCTTTAAAGTTGGTGGCAGATACGACCCTTTAAAGGTAGTGACAGATACGACCCTTTAAAGGTAGTGGCAGAGCGGACCCTTTAAAGTTGGTGGCAGATACGACCCTTTCAAGGTAGTGGCAGATACGATCCTTTAGAGGTAGTGACAGATACGACCCTTTAAAGGTAGTGGCAAATGCGATCCTTTTAAAGTAGTGGCAGATACGACCCTCTAAAGTAGTGGCAGAAACGATCCTTTTAATGTTGTGCCAGATACGACCCTTTAAAGGTAGTGGCAGATATAATCATTTTAGAGTTGAGGCAGATACGACCCTTTAAATGTTGTGGCAGATACGATCTTTTTAAAGTGGTGGCAAATACGACCCTTTAAAGGTAGTGATAGATACGTCCCTCTGACAGTTGTGGCAGATACGACCCTTTCAAGGTAGTGGCAGATACGATCCTTTTAAAGTAGTGGCAGATACGACCCTTTAAAGTAGTGGCAGAAATGACCCTTTTAATGTTGTGGCAGATACGACCCTTTAAAGGTAGTGGCAGATACGATCCTTTTAATGTTGTGGCAGAAAGGACTCTTTAAAGGTAGTGGCAGATAAGACCCTTATAATGTTGTGGCAGATACGACTTTTTAAAGTAGTGGCATATACGACCCTTTTAACGTAGTGGCAGATACGACCCTTTAATGTAGTGGCAGAAATGACCTTTTTAAAGTTGTGGCAGATACGACCCTCTAAAGGTAGTGGCAGATAAGATCCTTTTAATGTTGTGGCAGATACGACCCTTTAAAGGTAGTGACAGATAAGACCCTTATAATGTTGTGGCAGATACAACCTTTTAAAGTAGTGGCATATACGACCCTTTTAAAGGTAGTGGCAGATAAGACCCTTTTGAGGTTGTGACAGATACGACTCTTTAAATGTAGTGGCATATACGACCCTTTAAAGGTAGTGGCAGATACGACCCTTTATAGGTAGTCATGAATACGATCCTTTTAAAGTAGTGGCAGATACGATTTTTTTAAAGTAGTTTCAGATACGACCCTTTAAAGGTAGTGGCAGATACGACCCTTTAAATGTTGTGGCAGAGATGACCCTTTAAAGGTAATGGCAGATACGACCCTTTAAAGGTAGTGGCAAATACGACGCTTTAAAGGTAGTGGCAGAAATGACCCTTTAAAGGTAGTGGCAGATACGACCCTTAAAAGTACTGTCAGATACGACCCTTTAAAGATAGTGACAGATACGACCCTTTAAAGGTAGTGACAGATACGACCCTTTAAATGTAGTGGCAGATACGACCCTTTAAAGGTAGTGGCAGATACGACCCTTTAAAGATAGTGACAAATACGACCCTTTAAAGGTAGTGGCAGATACGACCCTTTAAAGATAGTGACAGATACGACCCTTTAAATGTTGTGGCAGAGATGACCCTTTAAAGGTAATGGCAGATACGACCCTTTAAAGGTAGTGGCAAATACGACGCTTTAAAGGTAGTGGCAGAAATGACCCTTTAAAGGTAGTGGCAGATACGACCCTTTAAAAGTACTGTCAGATACGACCCTTTAAAGATAGTGACAGATACGACCCTTTAAATGTAGTGGCAGATACGACCTTTTAAAGGTAGTGGCAGATACGACCCTTTAAAGATAGTGACAAATACGACCCTTTAAAGGTAGTGGCAGATACGACCCTTTAAAGATAGTGACATATACGACCCTTTAAAGTTAGTGGCAGATACGATCCTTTTAAGGTAGTGGCAGATACGATCATTTTAAGGTAGTGGCAGATACGATCCGTTTAATGTTGTGGCAGATACGACCCTTTAAAGGTAGTGGCAGATAAGACCCTTATAATGTTTTGACAGATACGACCCTTTAAAGGTAGTGGCAGATAAGACCCTTTAAAGGTAGTCGTGGATACGATCCTTTTAAAGTAGTTGCAGATACGACCCTTTAAAGGTAGTGGCAGAAACGACCCTTTTAAGATAGTGACAGATACGACTCTTTAAATGTAGTGGCATATACAACCCTTTAAAGGTAGTGGCAGAGATGACCCTTTAAAGTTGGTGGCAGATACGACCCTTTAAAGGTAGTGACAGATACGACCCTTTAAAGGTAGTGGCAGAGCGGACCCTTTAAAGTTGGTGGCAGATACGACCCTTTAAAGGTAGTGACAGATACGACCCTTTAACGGTAGTGGCAGAGATGACCCTTTAAAGTTGGTGGCAGATACGACCCTTTAAAAGTAGTGACAGCTACGACCCTTTAAAGGTAGTGGCAGAGATGACCCTTTAAAGTTGGTGGCAGCTACGACCCTTTAAAGGTAGTGACAGATACGACCCTTTAAAGGTAGTGGCAGATACGACCCTTTAAAGATAGTGACAAATAGGACCCTTTAAAGGTAGTGGCAGATACGACCCTTTAAAGTCAGTGGCAGATACGACCCTTTAAAGGTAGTGGCAGATACGACCCTTTAAAGTTAGTGGCAGATATGATCCTTTTAAAGTAGTGGCAGATACGATCATTTAAAGGTAGTGGCAGATACGATCCTTTTAATGTTGTGGCAGATATTACTCTTTAAAGGTGGTGGCAGATAAGACCCTTATAATGTTGTGGCAGATACGACTCTTTAAATGTAGTGCAGATACGAACCTTTAAAGGTAGTGGCAGAAACGACCCTTTACAGGTAGTGACAGATACGACCCTTTAAAGGTAGTGGCAGAGATGACCCCTTAAAGTTGGTGGCAGATACGACCCTTCAAAGGTAGTGACAGATACGACCCTTTAAAGGTAGTGGCAGAGATGACCCTTTAAAGTTGGTGGCAGATACGACCCTTTAAAAGTAGTGGCAGATACGACCCTTTAAAGGTAGTGGCAGAGATGACCCTTTAAAGTTGGTGGCAGATACGACCCTTTAAAGGTAGTGACAGATACGACCCTTTAAAGGTAGTGGCAGAGATGACCCTTTAAAGTTGGTGGCAGATACGACCCTTTAAAGGTAGTGGCAGATACGACCCTTTAAATGTAGTGGCAGAGATGACCCTTTAAAGTTGGTGGCAGATACGACCCTTTAAAGATAGTGACAGATACGACCCTTTAAAGGTAGGGGCAGAGATGACCCTTCAAAGTTGGTGGCAGATACGACCCTTTAAAGGTAGTGACAGATACGACCCTTTAAAGGTAGTGGCAGAGATGACCCTTTAAAGTTAGTGGCAGATACGACCCTTTAAAGATAGTGACAGATACGACCCTTTAAATGTAGTGGCAGAGATGACCCTTTAAAGTTGGTGGCAGATACGACCCTTTAAAGATAGTGACAGATACGACCCTTTAAAGGTAGGGGCAGAGATGACCCTTCAAAGTTGGTGGCAGATACGACCCTTTAAAGGTAGTGACAGATACGACCCTTTAAAGGTAGTGGCAGAGATGACCCTTTAAAGTTAGTGGCAGATACGACCCTTTAAAGATAGTGACAGATACGACCCTTTAAAGGTAGTGGCAGAGATGACCCTTTAAAGTTAGTGGCAGATACGACCCTTTAAAGATAGTGACAGATACGACCCTTTAAAGGTAGTGGCAGAGATGACCCTTTAAAGTTGGTGGCAGATACGACCCTTTAAAGATAGTGACAGATACGACCCTTTAAAGGTAGGGGCAGAGATGACCCTTCAAAGTTGGTGGCAGATACGACCCTTTAAAGGTAGTGACAGATACGACCCTTTAAAGGTAGTGGCAGAGATGACCCTTTAAAGTTGGTGGCAGATACGACCCTTTAAAGGTAGTGACAGATACGACCCTTTAAAGGTAGTGGCAGAGATGACCCTTTAAAGTTGGTGGCAGATACGACCCTTTAAAGGTAGTGGCAGATACGACCCTTTAAATGTAGTGGCAGAGATGACCCTTTAAAGTTGGTGGCAGATACGACCCTTTAAAGGTAGTGACAGATACGACCCTTTAAAGGTAGTAGCAGATACGACCCTTTAAAGATAGTGACAAATACGACCCTTTAAAGGTAGTGGCAGATACGACCCTTTAAAGTTAGTGGCAGATATGATCCTTTTAGTGGCAGATACGATCATTTAAAGGTAGTGGCAGATACGATCCTTTTAATGTTGTGGCAGATACGACCCTTTAAAGATGGTGGCAGATAAGACCCTTATAATGTTGTGGCAGATACGACTCTTTAAATGTAGTGGCAGATACGAACCTTTAAAGGTAGTGGCAGATACGACCCTTTAAAGGTAGTCGTGGATACGATCCTTTTAAAGTAGTGGCAGATACGATCCTTTTTTAGTGAGACACAGCCTCATGTGGTCGGATAAGGGGTTATTAAGAATCTACATTGCCTGCTCTAAAGTTGAAAAAAAAATGGCGCATTTAACATCAATGTTTCAGCAATACGTTTCCTGAATTATATTCATGAAAAAGCGTCCGATATCCATCAAGCAATAAATGCAATGAATGAGATTTTAGACCACCATTGTGCACATATAGGCTAAACTAGGCCAGGAGAACCTCCTGAGGATAGTGACATGAATGAAAAAACACTGCCCTCCAGACACAGGAGGATTCGAGATTTGAGCCGTGGTGTTCTGACGCTGAGCAAGCTAACTATCGGTCAAGGAGGCTTCTCACAATATTAAATATATATACGAGTGAGCGAGGAAGAAACATTTTGTTTCTTTGAAACTAGAAGGCCAGAGTGGGGTCCGAACTTTCACTCGCCGATTTTTCAAGCAGACAGGTTTAATCACTGCACCATGCAGGGCTTCTGCATCCATCAAGGGCGGGGGCCCTAGGGTAGTGGTTAGCACAGCTGCCTTTCACACAGAGCTCGGGGTTCGGTTCCCGGTCTCGGCGGTCTGAAAGTAACAAAAATGTTTCTTCCCCATCCACGTGTAAAAGTCAGTATTGTGGGGACCGAGAGGTAGCGTGCTCGGCCTCAGACCGCCAGGGCTCGAATTTCGAAGCCTGTGTCTGGAGGACAGTGTCATCTCAATCATCTCATCATCCTCAGGAGGTTCTCCTGGCCCAGCTTAGCCTATATGTGCACAAAGGTGGCCTGAAGCCCGATTCATTTCATTTAGCATCCATCAAGATTTAAAAGCTGTCCACCACTTCGTCTTCAGCTGTCGGCGTGTGAATTTTCCGCTGACCTTTACCTGTTTACTATTAGCAGATTAGTGCTTCTGTACCTTAGGCCACACGAAATCAATATTGTAGACGATGTGTTCGCCGCTTCCAGTGGCAATACAAGTAATTAATAAATTATAATAATAATAAAATCAATTTAAGTTTTTGCTTTTGCCATTTTTAAAGGTTCATTATAGTTTGTTTCTCCTTTAATAGGCCTATGTGGCTGGCTGAGTTAGTTTTTTTATTTATTTTCTATCTGAACACATGCATGAGCTCGCCCACACTACATTTTTTGGCAAAGAATAATTATATATATTTCAAATAAAAAAGGGAAATAATAAGACTTCGCTCGAACAATGTTTTATTTAAATACATGTAAATACATTCATATTTGAATTTTCAATTTTTCTTCGCTTTCTCGGCCCTATTTTTTCGCGTCAAAATCTTTCAACCATTTAATTTGGTGTGGCCTCTATTGCTAGAACGGAAATGACGTCATCGCGTACGGTTTGTCAATCATTCTTAATCCCGGTCCACGCCTGGAGAAACATTACGTGCGCCGAGATATCTGGATCAGTAGCTGGCGCACTACAGGGTGACTTGGCTGAGGAAAGATTGGCTGAGTGAAACTTGTGTCAGACCTACACCTCCCAGCCAGCATTGACAAATTGTCCTGGCAGGTGAAAACAGCCAGAGGGTGTAGCGTGCTCCAGCAGTGGTGAGGCATTGCATCCATCATGCTAACTATGTCCACAGGAACAGGTTCTTAGCCTCATCTGTACATACAAATGTGAATAAAGACTGAAATGTGCTCATAAAGTTAGACCGAGTAGGACGGAATGAGACTTTAGCTGTGAATATTCTAGCAAGTAAGCTGCATGAAAATGGGAATCAGGCACAAACACTCGACCTCTGACCTCGACCTGTGACATGCATGCGAAATTAGAATCAACGTGTATTTATTAAATAATAATCCAGCTCAGACACGGACGTGGCGCAATGGTTAGAGCATGGCGTTTTGCAATTGCCTCTTCTTGTCATTCGAGTTCGAACCCCGCTTAGGGCAGATTTTCAGAGAATTATCATGCTTTTATCTTTAAAGCGTTGTCACATTGCTTCAATGCTTGTGTCCTTCAGCAAGGCACTTTACCCTCATATGTTTCATCCACCTGGTAGTACAGAGATGGCAATGTGTACTAAAAGTTCAATGCGCTGAAATGGCTGCAGGACTGTATGCTCTCCGTGGAGTTGAAAAGGCACAAAAATGAACAGGTCCAGTAACAGGGAATAAATTGTAAAGTCGGCGATAAGTCTTCAGATTTGATATAAGACTAAACATCTGCACCTTTTTTGCTTTACTTTAATTATTATACACAAACAGCTTCAACACATTGTCTCATATACAACATCGAACAGCGGCTCATTTTATCATTGTCTCGGTATTGTTTGCATAAAATAATTAATAAACCACGCGAGATTGGTGTATATTGTCGCAGATATCGCTATTGAATTCAGTAGCTGTTTTTTCGAGCATCACACGCGCTGCATATCATGTTTGCAGGAGACTAATTGACACAATCAGCAGTGACAACCAAGAAGAAAATACCATGTCTTTGAACCAGCTTTGTCTTAATGTTACGCCAACGTATTAAAGCTTTTCTACTCTGCAAAAATAAAAAGTTTCTGCATTTTGATCTGCAATGCAAAATTCTAGGAGCTATTGTTGTGTGGACAAAGTGATCTAGTCCAAAGTTAAAATTTAGTAACTGATTTCTTGAAAAATAAGCAGTTTTTTACTGTTTTTTACTTCGCACCGCATTAGGCTATTATTCGGGGAGCTGGTTGTGCAGACATGTGATCCAGAAGTTGGGTTAACATAGTTAAGAAAGATAACAGGAGCGACCACGTGCCAGGTGTGCACAGCTGTTGACACCCCTTACCTGGATCTATGTTTTGCCCCCGACATCCCCGCGGGGTCTGAGAGGGGGTGGCTGCTGCTCTTGCCATGGCTGCTTATTCAAATCAACCCTTTCCAGTCTGTATTTATTAGAAAGTGCAAACCTACGTCTATTTGCTCGTATGAATATTTATTCAGGTGTGATTAATAAAATGTAAAATATAAGTGCGCATTACCGTAGTTTAAATTACATAATACGTAAACTCAATAAGACAAATTGCATTCTTGAATGTCAGATGGTATTTATGTATCACACAGAACGTTATTCGGAAGCTCACCATCCATAATTCATACCACACAGCTGATAAGAATATAAAATATAAACAAATGATGTGTATAAGTGTTGCTAAGAATAACTTGTAAACTGCACATAATTGATAGTATAATAAGATGTGGGTCGCAACTCAAGCAGCAGAAGGAGGGCGGAAACGGCTCGAGACGTAATGGTGAGCAAATGCTGGGCCACTTTCGCAGACAGTGGCCCAGCATTAAATCAGTATAGGATTACTGTCTGGTGTTTGTGAGGCAGAAACCACATCCCCCACTTAGTGAATGTTTACATACTTCACAGCCTCAGGCATCTCAGACAGAGCTGAAATATCAGCAACACCGTAAACAAAGAAAGCCGAGATGCAGCCAATCAATACCTTTAAAAATTGGTGAGTCTTTGTCTGAAGGTTCTTTTAAGGTTATTGTCAATAATAAAAATGTCGGATATTTATTTATCAAGTGAAATCGTGTAGAGTTTTATACATCTGCATTAATTGTTGTTGTCTCATATAACCCCATAATAAAATGTAACAATGATCAAATTGATAAATGATCAAAGAATAACGTATCTTATTCTATCTCATTTCACCACTCTAAATCGTCATTAAGGCTAAATTTCTATATTACTTCAACCAGGTTCGCGTGTAATTCAATTTCCATTCAGTAAGTATATTTTGATTTTTACATCGAAAAAAGGTGTACATAGCATTTTTGCTTGTCTTTTGACACAAGGTAAATTAGAAACACCTTTGAATAAAAGTTCCTGGTTACTGGTCCATATGTAAGTGATTGATGCTACAAAAGACACAGACGCATCCGGGGTATGGGAGAGCGATTTTTAAATAATTGTGATAAGGTTTGCATCGGGAATAAGCATTTACGTTTTTAACGTCTTTCTAATGTTTTTTTATTTGCTGCGAAACTGTCAACAAAAACGATCGCAACATGAGATGTATTCTGAGTCTGCTCAATGTACTCTTGCACCCCTTTAATTTAAATATCAAAGCGACCATCCCCTTTTTATTTCTGGATACTTCACTAATATAGCTGGTTCGGCTTCGTCCTCCAATTCGCCTGAAACCTGTGAGCCACCTTGGAGCACTTTTAACAAGCATCCCCTGAGGCCATCGACATATACCACGTGCCGCGTTGAATATCCTCGCCTGATAAACCAATTTACGATAATTTTGCGGCTCTCTGTTCTGGTGATAACTCATTGGCAGCGTGTGGATTCTGTGTTCTCTCGACAGCCAACATTTCACACCTTGCTCGTCACGAATAACGCCACTTTGGGGTTTAAAGGTTGATACACACTTTGAATTCCACGGTGACGTAGTTTGTATTTATCAACCCTCTCATATTTTCGCAAGTTTTTTTTATTTTTGCGGCGCATTAGCGAGACACCATGATCTTCGTTATGTACAGAAGGGTGAAAATTGATAAGTTTTCAAATTCAACGCAACGACGATTCTTTATTTCAATTAACTACATTTAGGAACGGCCTGTATCCTATTAAGTTTGTGTCCTATTTAGGGGAAAAAGATGTGTTTTGTGTGTGGGAAACGGTTGACATTTCTGTACACCTGTCCTTATGAACATGTACAATATAACGTTTGAGGTATCTAGGTTAAGTACTTTCGTGTTTAAAAAATCTTCAGAAAGAAATATATTCACGATTATATTCGTGGTTGAGAGCTTAAAGGTTTTTGGTTGAAATGATGTCGCAGATGGTGGCCCAGCATTATTTCACAATTGGGCCTATGTATCGTGTTATCCGGGTAGTGGCCTTTCTGGGGATAAAGTGTCACGTACCCGTATGGCAGTCTTTGCAAACACGGGACTATCACCCAATTCTGTTTCAATGGCGGGCCAGCATCAAAAACAATTGGCCGGCATTGAACCAGCAATGGTCTGTGACGCTGGCCCAACATTGAAACGGTACTGGGTGGGCAGGCCTACATTGTGTGTACCAGGTACATCGTATAGACGACTACGCTGACTTATCAGTGATGGTGGAAGGAATAGGCCTACACGTTGAAGATATACTTGTCTCCTTGGTTCTTTCTATTATACTCAGGACATTTAGGATTCTGGCCCATGAGAAAAACCAATACAGCTATGTTTACAAAATAGTAGGCCAATTTTTTTGTCTAAAGCACTCAAACAGACTAAAGCCGGACCTCGGAGTTCGGGAACTCCTCTTCTAGTTGAACGTAATTTCACACAAATATGTTCAATATCCGATTTGAATATAGGTGTGAATAAAGTGACTATCGTTTCCAGGACATTAAATATGCTCATGCTGTATGATTTATTTATTGAGAAATTTCGAGTCCAGCAGACGCATGTGTTATCTTTAGGTATGGCATTTAGAAAACATATATATTATAGAAAATGGCATGTTCTTGTATTAGGTTTTTGAGAGAGGTACATTTTAGTTTTAGCAACCATAATTTGAATGTTTAATTGTTCGCAAATTAAATAAATATACTTTTGAACTTGATAAATAGATTAAAGTTATGACACATGATAGTATGTGTAAACTATAAAAAGAAATAATTATATTTTTTTTGTATGGAAAGATCAATCGTGCATCGAGGAATTGTTCGGGGGCTTGGGTGTACCTGTATTAGTACCAGCACCTGGATCCAGTGTAGTATCATTCTCACACACATTCCTGTTGATTGTGTCCGGGTGACGCCGGACAGTCTCAGCAGTCCAGACTTCTTTATTCTTGGCGGACTTCTAAAAAAAGAGTATTGTTTTGTCGTGCATATAAGCAAAACGTAGTAACTGCTCATTTTATTTAGAAAATTAAGTTACACTTGTTTGACTTCGCACGGTATTGTTGTTTTCACAGACAGCTCTAGACCAATGATGTCCTCATCTGGTTCGAATATAAAGTGTTCGTTCTTTGACAATCTTTCTCTGTAAAATAGATCTTAACATAGGGTCTATTGTGATTGTTATACCTTTTATAAATATATTAAAGAGGCATATTTTGATCATCCTGTATCAATCATATGAATCAATTCAATCCAATGTATTTGTTAACAATATTTTGCTATATATTTGTGTAATGTATTTATGTAATACACAATGCCAGAAAGACAAAGTAATAAATATCAAACAAATAAGCATGGACCACCTAGGAGAGATGCTAAACAGGCGTCTATGAAGCATCTAATAGTAGATCCCACCCAAGATGATACATAATTGCTGTACGATTCCAACCAGCCCCTCCAAATTTAAATTTACAAACGATAATTACTACATAAACTTTGAAAATGCCACGAGTAACAAGCATTGCATATACGGAATACGGCGTTGTCGTATCGGTGTCGGCTCGATCACTGAAGTTAAGCAACGTCGCGCCCAGTAATTGGATGGGTGACCGCCTGGAACTGCCAGGTGCCGTATACACTAGGACATTGTGCAGCGATGTCGTGTCGTGGCGCACAGAGAACCACGCAAATCAGATGGCTCGTCTGACTGACTTTGAGATGGACGTAAAAGAACCTCAATGGACATAGGCGCAGTTTCCATATGGCGAGACCCTAGAAAATCCACAATGTTGAGTACTTGGCATGCACATAAGGCTATGAATAATATCATGAATGTTAACAGGCCTTGCTAAGTTTCTCCCGTGGCGCGATAGCACAATAGTGCGTACTGCCACGTAATATACAGATACAGATACAGAATTGCTCATGAGTTGATGTACGATTCTAACCAGCCCCTCCAAATTTAAATTTACAAACGATAATTACTACATAAACTTTAAAAATGTCACGAGCAACAATCATTGCATATACGGAATACGGCTTTGTCTCATCGGTGTCGGCTCGATCACTGAAGTTAAGCAACGTCGCGCCCTGTTTATAATTGGATGGGTGACCGCCTGGAACTGCCAGGTGCCGTATACACTAGGACATCGTGCAGCGATGTCGTGTCGTGGGGCACAGAGAACCACGCAAATCAGATGGCTTATCTGACTGACTTTGAGATGGACGTAAAAGAACCTCAATGGACGTAGGCGCAGTTTCCATCTGGCGAGATGGCATGCACATAAGGCTATGAATGATATCATGAATGTTAACAGGCCTGGCTAAGTTTCTCCCGTGGCGCGATAGCACAATAGTGCGTACTGCCACGTAATATACAGATACAGATACAGAATTGCTCCTGAGTTGGCTATCTACCTTTTCTAGAAAAGTTGTCTTTAGTTCAGATAATAAAATACATCAGCGGAAATCATGTGCTTTTGGCTACATTGTCAGTAAACAGTAACTGCTGTTTGTCTTGATTTGCGTTTATGTTATTACTGTGTGGCTTCAAGCATCCTGTATGTACACAGTACACAGAACTATACCGGAAATGCTAATAACAAATCGCTTAGAGAGTATATCCCTGATGTTACTAGTTTGTTTCCTGTACGTCTCATTATCCAAGAAAGACTTTGGCACTAAAAATAAGACATAATTATTTCATATTGTTTCTGGGTGTGTTTTTGACAAAGTGGCAATGTACCAATAACATGCGTGCTTGCGATATCATTCCTAATTTTAATTTTAATAATAATTTTGATGGACATTGCATCAAATGGAAATGTTACAATTGTTTGTATTTGTATGTGTTGGTTATTTACATCTTGTTGCATAATCCGAATAAAAGTATACAGCATGTTTTGCTCCCTATAGGTTGCTTCCTTTTCTACCCTACATAAATGATATTATCAAGCATGCTGCACAGTGCTTGGAAGAATTTAAAACTGCTGAAAATGTTGTTACTACATCAACACATAACATAATTATAATAATTAAATTATAATGATGATACGCTATATGAATGAAAACAGTGTATGGAAACAGCAGTCTTCTTTCAGGTGCTATTGTGACGCCCTAATAAACTGTCTCACAAAGACAAACACTGCTAAGCTACTTTTCAATTAAGTGGGTACTGCTGTTTGTCTAAATGCGGATTATCCTCCTGAAAAACAAATGCCCCAGTAACTCTGTGAACAAATATGTACATAAACAAGTGGTTGTGGTCTCAGTCATCAGATATATCTCTTTGAACCCAGAGTGGACACTTAGCAGCGTTAAAACAACTATATATATATCGCTTGTCTTCTAGCACGATACATGATACACGGGTAGACGCTATATATATCGAAATAAAATAATATGAGGTACACTTTTTATTATAATTTGTTCTATGCAATGACTCAATAATTCAACTTTTTAGAAAAGACATACAGTTTAACGTAGATTCGTTCGCTCGTTCGCTCATTCATTTTTACGATTTTTCGTTAAAATTTTGTTTATTCTGAAGTGGTGAAACTAGTTGTCCAGTCCAAAATGTCATCGAGTTCGCTTTCATCGTTCTGACTGTCGTGAAAACTGAGATCATGAAATACAATAGAGTCACTTGTGAAGGCTGTGAAAACAAGACACGTATTATACTGTGTGATTTGTTAACCCTTTCGGTGCTAGGAACCGAATAAATCAGAAATTGAGGAAAGCCCTACACGGAGTTTCTACTACAAGCGGATGAAAATCGAGTTTTACATAAAGAAAAATATGTATTTGTATTCTACTAAGTAAGCATCTTACACAACATCAATTTTAGTGTCATCTTAATTGATTTCAAACTGGATTTAACCCGTATATTTGCGGTCCTAGTAGTACAAGAGTTGATTCTCATAGAAGTGTGTGACACAGTGTGGGCTGACCTCGGCGCACGGTCGCGGGTTGTCTGTAATTACTGAGGCATCCTGAAAACAAAGACGTGCATATAGAATCATGATTGATATTCCGATTGAACGCCGTGAAAACCTAGAGCATGTCTGGGGCGGTCTGGTTTGTTAAATCGTCAAGAGGTGTGATCAGGTGATGACGAGAAGGGAGGATGAAGGGGGCTGTGTGACGTCTGTGTGTTGGCTAAAAAATGAGAGTGATATGTATTTCCTGGACAGAAATGGAACTCAGTTTCATCTTTATTTGTACAATTAAATACACATTACCGTTTGGTAATGTGTGAGTGTGTTTATCAGTGATCGAGTATGTATTTTTTGACATAATGTAACAAATAAATGCACATAACTTTAGAAATTTTGTTGATACATATTTTTGTCTAATCATATATTTGATAAACAAGTCTCTTAAACACCTTGTTAAGCTGGAAACCATACTGAATTGTATCTACATCTAAAGAGACAGTTTAATAACAAAATATCTCATGGATGAAACAAAAAAATTAAATAGTTAAGTAATAAAAAGAGCCTTGCACAGGTGGAGTGAGGTGGGCTGGTAGAGCTTTGTTCACATTAATCATGGTGAGTTATGTGTGAACACAATGTAATTAACACATAACACAATGAACGCTGTGAAAACGAAGAGTTCATAATCAGAGCGCTGTTTACATCGGGACACACTCTGTGAGCTCTGATCATCGTGTCTGTGACAGATACTGCTAACAAACAACAGAAGACGAGTAAAATAATATGGATGTATATCCTGTTTGTTATAGTTATTATTTTAAATATCCTGTTCTTATTTATATATATAAATGGCGAGCCTGATTTTAAGTATACTTTGATTTCACAGAACTTACCCTGTATTTGTTTATATTTTTTTGACATCATGTAATAACTTTTAATTGTGTTAATAAAATCTATTATTCGGCGTGTTTTCACTAGCCGTGTTTGTATAGATTAATTTTGCGATAAGAAATACAAAATAACGTGTAGTCTTGTCAATAACACACCTGTTTACCTGTGTATATTTCACAGAAAGGAATACCAGTGTTCAATTATCTAAAAGAAAACACATTTTGTCTATATTTTCACAAATAATGTGGATTCTTGCATTTATATCTTTTTGATGAGCTTGTTTATTTTTATATCATATGATATAACAATAAAATACATAAAGTGTCAATATGTATAAGCCAGCGTAGAATACTATGCTTTAAAATCTCCATCTACATCAGAAATAAAATAAAAAGTTATTTTAATTTATCTCCATTCCACCTCTAATCTATATAGGCCTACATCACATTTCTCCGACAAGAACATTTTGTAATTATTTAACGATGAATTCCATGTGTGCAATAGTCTCTATTTTAATTTTAAGATGCCCTGAAGACGCACAGTTCTATCATCAATCTAATCACTTTAACTTCTGTTTACCAAAAATCACATAGTAAAGTATATGTGTAATTTGACACACAATTAGACGCTGTATTCACTCAATTGAGCAACACTATCTTCTGTATTTTAAAATGAGTTATATTTGACAAGAACAAGAACGCAACATTTTTATTGTTCTCATTTTGGTTGAATTGTTTACATCTATTAAGCTGGATTGAAATAAGTTTATTGTACTCTCACTAATCTCACTTTGACCAGCAAAAGGGATTTTTTTTTTCATGAATTCTGTATTAGTTATCATCAAAATTGGCCCCATATGAGTGTTTTGAATTTGTCCGATTGCTTTCTCTTTAACGTTTTTCAGTGGGTTAAATATTTTCTGAATGACTTGATTACGTTCGAATAGAAAATAAATTACGTAAGAACAACTTATATGAATCAATAATGTACTTTCATTGAACATTGTCAACTAAATCAACTTCAAGCACCAGGCAGGTCGTGATTTTTCATTGATTGCAAAATCACGAACATAGAGATGCAATTATTGGACACGAGTTTCTGGGCGCCATGACTAAATTTCACGGCAGCACATTCTGACATGAGGGTACACAGTTTCTGGGTGTCGCACTTCCTGGGCGTGATGGTGAACACATCAGAAGACCCGCTCCCCGGACCACACCACGGGCACATTCAGATCCACCCTGTTATCCCAGGTTCAACAATGCCCGGTAATAAGTGAGAGTCGTCACGACTACGCGGGTTTATTATCACGTACAGGTAGAGGGCGTGCTCTCTGCATCGCGGGGGTGTTGGTCATTTCGAAAGGGCTCAAGCTGCGAACCCGTGTCTAATTAAAAACTACTGATATGAACCTGAACGTATGTTAATCATCACTACGGCTACATTAAAAAAAAAAAAAGATTCTTAGGCTTGTAGCTTATAATATAGCATTTTACATTTTACTAGACTGTACATTGGCTTTCCGACGACAGTAATAATTATTATGTTTGTTTATATATTTTTAAATATTTTTCAGAAGAAAATATTAACAGATTAAATTTAAATTGATTTAATAAATGTGTATTGTAATTATATTATTTTAGTGATATTGATTTTATGATACGCTAAACAATGCCAAAATATTATACTAGCTAAAAAAGGTATACTAGCTGAAAAAAGCTGATGAAAGCGTTCAGGAGCGGCTAAATTATATTACGTTAAACTCTTGTGTTTAATGTTGGGTCAGCGTCACATATATTGGCCAAACATTAATCTCCCATTGGTTCTGGAGATGGGGTTTCCTGTCTGTCTTCAACCATGTTAACCATAAGTGTAAATTTATCATGTCATCTCATCTCATTAATTATTCAAATGAAATGAATCGGGCTTTAGGCCACCTTTGTGCACATATAGGCTAAACTGGGCCAGGAGAACCTCCTGAGGATGGTGAGATGATTGAGATGACCCTGTCCTCCAGACACAGGATTCGAAATTCGAGCCCTGGCGGTCTGAGGCCGAGCACGCTACCTCTCGGTCACGGAGGCTCCCCACAATATTGACTTTCACACGTGGATGGGGAAGAAACAGTTTTTGTTTCTTTCAAACCGCCGAGACCGGGAACCGAACCCCGAACTCTGGCGTGAAAGGCAGCTGTGCTAACCACTACCCTAGGGCCCCCGCCCATTAATTATTCAAAGCTTTTCTCTCAAACATGTAATAGGAATAATAGGCGGAAATTTAAAAAAAATGGTGCTAGTCTAATTTTTTATTCGATTTCCTATAAGTACAATTATACAGAAAATGTATATATATGTACATGTACATACATATGTATATTATATATAGAGGCAAATAACGACAGGTGACCAGCATCTATGCCAGGCCACCGCCCTGAAGATTAAAAACAAGCATTATAACACAATTAAACACCAAAAAAGGTAATAGTAGATAATACTAAGTTAAAACCATTAAGCTAAGCAAAACAAATGCTAAAAGTAGATAAATGTAATTATTAATAAGCATACAAAGCTTAATAGTTGCATTTTTTTAGATGATTATACACATAAATGGTATTGCACAACAATATCATGGGAACATATTTTTTAAATTAACAACTTTAAATAAAAATAAGCAATAACTGATAATAAAATAGTTATATGGAAAAATAATTATAACAAATTCCTAAAATTGCATACCAATATCACAGTAACATTCTTAATCACATTTTCTCATTATAATTATATATTGAGCAAAATCGATTTCCCTTAATACGCATGTCATTATGGCCTAAAAAAAGAACCCCGTATACATAAAGGATTAAAATACTCAATGACATTATAATGGTTTCAAGGTGCTCGAGTGTTTGTAAGCTGATCAGGTAATCATTTAATCCCTATCTATGTTGGCATATCACTACATTGTGACATTGAGAGGGATAACAATTATCCCAGTCATTTCTCAAACGATTTTCATAAATTTTGAAAACACTATTTTCTGGTTATCCAACAGCTATATAATTATATTCGTAGGATATTGCATTGTTTAATAGTCATTTTCTATCGCATGTAGTAAATTGCTAATTGTGATGCACCTATATCAACTTCATTTAGTTTTAATCTTAGAGTTATATAAAAACGGTTTGAGTTATGACAAAAACCTTGGTTTTGAAAAATCCTTCTCCGTCAAATGAACTAAAGCGAATTCTCTTTCACAAAATCTTTTTGTTATTGAGAGCGATAGAAAACTTCGAGCAATATTGTCTTTAAAATATACATTAGCACGCCTGTATCATGCAAAGGGTTAATAGCGTAGAGTAGTGAGCAGTCAATGTTGTTTTAGCTACAAAGCAGAAGGTGGCGTGACACTCCTAACCCTTTCTGTTCCAATGGAGTTATTTGTTTGCTGACAAAGTAAATTTTATTTAACTTAATATTGAGACTTTCGTCAAACATTCTAAATGCATAATACATTTCGTAATAGATGTAAATAATTAGAACGGTACTGTATTACTATAATACAGTATGGTATTATTATAAAATACATGAAAAATATAGTTGATGTCTCATAGACCTAGTACCCAATATGTCATTGAGCTCCCTTCTGACGAGAAAATGTACTCTAAATCCGCCGTTGTTGTTACACTAAGCAAAACAAAAAGTGACATCTCAAAATAGTGTTTTAGAAATGCACTCAAGGCGTCACCTGCATAATGCCTTCTAATCATGCAATCTTAACTTACTAAAACAACTATCACTTACTTTTAATTATGCGCCACATTATTCCATTCATCATCATGCCACCTAATATTTTACCTTAAATTAAATTAAGATGAAATTTATGGTCACAGTAATTCAAACTCCGCAATGCGTGTAGTGTCCGCTGATTGTTTAAATGAGTTAATAATATCATTCTTCCTGTGCGGTTGTTCTTTATTTGATTAGTTGTTATTCAATTTTAATTTTAAATTTAATATGTAATGTACCTTTCTGTTATTATTTCTTGTTTGTGCTTTAGTTTGCAAGCCACATATTTGATCATTATCAATAACTCTTTCAAGGTGATAGAACGTAATTGTATAAATTATCATTAATTGGTTATTCTACACTTAGTCAATGCCACGTATTTTCTTGGACATTACTTAATTTACATAAATGTAATCAAGCAAAAGGTTGATTCATTTGACATTTCCAACCACTTGGTTGCCAGATTGCTCTTTGTTTGGTTTAAATTATGGCAACAAATATATGTCGATTTTTTTTAAATATAAAGCCTTACCCACATTGCCTCAGCGGAAAAAAAGTTAATTTGCGTATTTCCGGTTTGTCACTTGCTATATTGTGATAACAATCTGAGAAGGACCATATTATGACGTCACAATATCATTTTACAGCGTGGACTTATCCGTAATAACTGAGCATCCCATAAAGATCACCCAATTAGGACCGTAAGTAATATCCTATCAGATTAAAACTGCTTAAATAACACTTACACTTTTAATCAGATGATCTTTGTCTAATGTTTTCACTCAGGATAATACTTTGCAGCTGATGCGGATATAAAATCAGGAATCAGTCGAGTTACAGTGATCTTTAGCATAATAAATAACCTATAATCTGGAATCTGTCGAGTTATCGTTCTTTCTAGCATCATTAATTTTAGTCGATAAAAAAACGAAAACACCGTCTTAAGTTTAGTCAGCATTTACCGTTCTAAATCTGAGACAAAAATGTGCTAACAAGCAGCAACAATCAGCACATGGTGTAACAAGCAGCAACAAAATGATTTGTCCAACTTAATTGATTGGCACATATGACACTCTCACTGCTAGGGGACTATAATGTGGACCATAATGTATATACGTAATATGCTTCAGATGTTTCAGTAAAATTGAGTGCATGCTTCACCGACGTTTTCACACCCACGCTGTGAGATCCACTGTTATAACACGCATTCCTCTGATAACACATGGGAGCCGCGTATTTGTTCTCAAACAAGTTTCACTCACAATAAAACACAGTATTTCAAACTATCCATTGACAATGTCTTTGAATTGATGCATGTTCCTAGAAAATGTTTCATAATATACTATAAGTGAAATTCCTGTACCGAATTAAATAAATTTAAATAACAATTGAATTGAACAAATTACATCTACAAAAAATGAATCCCCAAAGTACTGTTAATTTTAAGTTTTTACTTTTGATGAAGGATAAATTGACTTTGCAGTATTAACATGATCAAGCGGATAAGCCGTCATTTTGATCTTCACTGTGTGTTAATTACATTGATTACAACAAAAGTTATGCTATTAAAACTTAAGATCCACAGCTGTGATTTTTCAGATAACTTCTTGCACAACATAACCACAGAGCTGTGCAAAGCCAAAAGGCAGTAACTGCTTACTTTTTATGTAACTACGTGATTGCTAAACATGTACATGAATATATTATTCATGTAGTTTAAATTAACGGAGACACATTTTTGGCGGCAAAAGTAATGACAGAATCAGATTATCCTAGCAAACTTTTCAGCCGACATACCCCAGCATTTAGCTGATCATGGCTGGGATCATATCATACAATTTTTCATCAAAGCGCCTTTTTTCACGATGCAGTACAAACTTTTTCACACCAGTTAACACTTTCGTGTATCAGATGACAACCATTGTACACTTACTGATCAAATCACCAAATGGCTTTTCTCACCAGACCTAAACCGCTAATGGGTGGTGAAATACTATTGAGGCAACGCTTTTAAACGCGACAATCGTAATCATGGTAATGTCTTCGTCCCGTGAACAGTGTCAATTAATGTGTGACAGCACATCTGGACTTCAAAACACACAACTTAGCTCAAATAGTAATATTTTTGTGCTACTTTTGTAGTTAACTCTTGTGATGCTGATCTATTTTCTTTGCCCTATGACCAGTGACAATCAGTAGCCTATGCAGACACGTGTAGCAACAGAACATATGTGACCCGATCTGGAATAATAAGTCAGAAGTCGCACTTTTACAAAAATGCTGGAGCCCCTAAAAAGCCAAATGACCTTGATTTGAAAGATTTTCAATTCTTACACACGTTTTTATATTCATATAACTACTTTCGAATCCGAAAATTATGCGGCATAATAATTGATGTACATATTAAAAAAAAATCAAATATACCTTTTATTTAATTTTTAGTCTGAATTACACTCCAATCAGTGATATTTTTTTCTATTTACAGTAGGAAATATTGACATAGTGTAAAAATCCTAATGATAAAAAATTCTGACGTATACTTCTGAAGTGTACAAAATGTTACAACCATATAAAAAAATTGGCTCGAAATGATTATTTATTTAATTTCTTAAATTTTATTCCAGTTGTGTTTTTTTCAAAAAAAATACAAATTGTCTTTATAAACTTCAAAGAGCTAACCAAGCTAGATAGTTGTGTGATATACCATTTTAAAGGTAATTTTATGTAGATTAAGGATCTGTTAATATCTCCGATTTTTCAATATGCGACTTCCGATTCATTTGCCATATCAGGTCACATATGCACTTACAAACAAAAACATTTAGTTACATAGGCCTCAGTACGTTTCTTTGGTACGTTTGTAATCGAAAAGCAAAAGTTAATATTGCTAAAAGCTGTGCTACAAACATATTTTATCATTTCGATTTAGAAGTAACGTAAAGTCAACGTATTTCTCATTTTTCAATGACTGTTGGATTGATGTATGATTTATAGCATCTCTGTACGTAAAATGGGAAGTGTAAATCCACTGACATTTCATAGACTAATTTAACCTTTACATGTAATCCAAGCCCTGGAAATTTAGCGTCTGTATAATATAATAATAACATAATAAAATAACTGAATAAGATTTTGCCAATAATCGCCATATTCATTGAAGTGATGTTATCTGATACCAAAAAAAAAACTGTTTGCAATTTTGCAGTTAAAAGTTACACAAAATATAATCATGATATTATGGAAAATAAAAAAGTAAAACAATTATCATATAAAAAGCCGCTTGAAATAATACGCGCACTTTGAAATCAGGTGATCATTGGGGCCCTGATCAGTCGTTGTGCCTCGCTCTCCCCGCATGTCCTCTGGCGATGCGGGGGGGCGGGGCAATCATGTGACGCCTACGAGACATCACAGAGGCTTGGGCGAGAGTAGGTGTGACAGCGCACCTCTCAGCTCGACAGATAGGTAGGGGGGAGTAGAAGCTCTGTGATTGGCTGGTACTTACATAGTTGTTCCCTGGCTTGATAAATACGTTTTCCAGCGCATGCCATTCAGTGCGTGTGTGTAAACCACTCTATCTGGTACAAGCAAAACCACAAGTAAAACTGCAGCAGAACCTGCTGTGGATAAGGATTCTGGAATTAAGGATTAAATAGGATACAAGCCGAGTCATCCACAGTGAAATAAGCACTTCTGGATATATACCATATACCGAGTTTTTCAACATACACTAAAGTAAGTTCTCATGTAATGGCGTGTGCTATCTAAGATAACCCATTTACCAAGGTTTTCATATTTATATGTTTTATATATATGTTAGCAGAAATGCAGAAGGTATTAGGTGAACGGTCGCTATCGAACCAATATTGGAATAATTACTTTTGCAAGCTTAGATAATGGAGTTAAAAATAATCATGTTAAAAAATAATTAGCTGCAACATTTCAAAATATAACTATATTTCAACAGCTTATTATGCGACTAACAAAACCCATCAAGCACGAGTCATTAAGGTAATGCTGGTTTAATGCTGGTCCAGAAATATTGGATTAATGTTAGGCCACCGTCTACGACGCTGACCCAACATTAAACCAGCATTGGTTCAGAGTCTCGTGTTTTCTGAGAATGGTCGTGGTATATTACATGTATGGTTCCCTCGGTACTAGAGTGAGTAGCAGATAATTATATTAAATAAACCTTAGGAAAATACTTATTGATTTATATGTATGGTTTTCAGATACCCATTCTGGATTCGGAATAACAAAATCAGATTGCTGGTGATGATCAGACACATCTCACATACGCGACTTTTACAAATATACAGATTGTCCAAGTCTCCACTTTGTTAACATACTATCATTCACAATGTGGTTATTAGGTGTGTCAGTGACACTTCTGGCGCTCACTCCATTCTCCACAGCGGATATTGTGTCTCCACTCACATACTCTCTTCTTGAAGAAGAATCAGATGTTCTGCTGGGTGTAGTCCCAATAGACTCTGGTCTCACTGAGATTTACGGAGAAGACATGGTGGAGAAAATGAGCTTCACTTTGGTTGATGATTTTGCAGCTCACTTTGACCTTTTTGACCTGGATAACAGCGGTGTACTTACAACGAAGACTTCTGTAGATCGTGACGTGATGTGTACACACCAGCCTGAGTGTACAGTAGATTTATCCATACGTGTACAATCAGAGGATGTGTTCCACATTCTTCAAGTTGTGATAACCGTAGAGGATACTAACGACAACAGGCCTGAGTTTAGTGATAGCGTGGTTTCCACATCCCTGTCTGAGTCCTCCTCTCCTGGATCCATGTTCACTATTCCTGCAGCCTCTGATCCAGACAGTCCACAGTACACCATTAACAGATACCAGCTGGTATCAGGAGAGGCAGACTTCAGCCTGGTGGTCAACAATGACAGTCCTGTCTGGACGCAAGAAGTCATCTATCTATCTCTCCTCAATCATCTGGATCGTGAACAAAAGGATATGTTTACGATCCAGGTGATGGCCGTGGATGGATCAGGTCAGTCTGACACGTTAACAGTGAATATAATGATAACAGACGTTAATGATAACAACCCTAAGTTCCTCAGTGACAGCTACAGTGTGACAGTAGATGAGAACTTGTCCAGTGGATCCAGGCTCGTCCAGGTTGAAGCTACTGATCCAGATGCTGGAGATAACGGAGCTATACAGTACCAGTTCTCCTCCAAGACACAAACTGATTATGGATCTCTATTCTCACTCAACACGGCTACAGGAGAAGTTTTCCTTGAAGGAGAGTTAGATCGTGAGATCAGCGATTCTTATACTCTCACTATCTCTGCTAGAAACTTAAGCCCGGGATCCATTCCAGATATAACACATATAAATATCAGAGTCAACGACCTGAACGACAACGCTCCAGATATTAGACTTGTTACGGATGATGAATTTGATCAAGTTCATCTGGCTGAGACTAAAGCTCCTGGTTCCTTTGTGGTTCATATCAGGGTGAATGATGAAGACGATGCTTTGAATGGACAATTTGAATGTATCTTGAGTCATCCTGTGTTTGAGCTTCAGAAATTGTACGACACAGAATTTAAAATCGTCACAAAGGCCACTTTGGACAGAGAGTCACAAAACGTGTATGATCTCTGGGTATACTGCAAAGACAAAGGAGATACTCCTCAAGCCAATAGCGAATACATCACTGTAGTCATTGATGATGTTAATGATAATGCTCCATCATTCCCCAAAGAGATGTATGAGACAAAAGTGAGAGAGAATTCTAGTGCGTTAACATTGATCCAGGTACAAGCCACTGATCCGGACGAGGGGGATAATGGACGAGTATCTTTAAAACTAGAAACACATGTTGATGACATCCTGGAAATTGATGACGACACAGGAATGATTTCTACCAAGAAACCTTTGGACAGAGAACAATATTATCAGCTAGTATTTAACGTGATTGCACGTGATCACGGATCTCCTGTGATGACGTCATCAGTTCAAGTGATCATTATTATTGAAGATGAAGACGATAATGATCCCACATTTGCTCTGAAGGCGTACGCTCTCAATGTGTACGAGCATCTGCCTCCATACAGTGAAGTAGGTCAGGTTGTAGCGGTGGATGACGATTCAGAATTGTACAACAAGTTTACGTATAGTCTCAAGCCGTCATACGGTCAGGAAGACCTGTTCGCAATATCTCCTAGTAATGGTACCATCCACACCTTAATCGAATTTGTCAGAAAAGACATGGAAATGTATAAACTGGCTGTTATGGCAACGAGTTATGGTACAAATCGCCCTGTGACAAGTGGTACCATGGTAACGATTACAATAACAGAAGTGAATGACAATAGTCCAGAGTTTATATTTCCCAGTTTATCTAACCACACAGTTACCATCTCTGGTGAACATAACGTAGGACAAGAGATTATGACGATACAAGCTGAGGATAGAGATACTGGAGACAGTGGTAAACTAACGTACTCTATAGTATCAGGTAATAAGGAGAAATACATCAACTTATTTGAAAACAACGGCACTCTGACCTTGAACAAAAAGCTAGATGATTTGGGAGATCACCTGTTTGCTCTGGTGGTACGCGCTCAAGACAATGGAACACCCGTGAGATCATCGGACGCGGTGCTGAATATCCTGGTGAGCAAATCCACAGTGACTGCGGATAAGGAAGAAATGACGTCCAACAGGAACTTGACAGTGATTATCATCATTGGGTGTGTCACTGGAGTCATCGTGGTCATTCTCCTGGTCATCATGGCAGCTGTCCTCAGACGCCGTCATCATCACAAACAGACACACCACAACAAACGCAGCGTGTTTGACATTGTGGTGGAACATAAATCTCCTGATGGCTGTCTGGGATCGGCGCTGTCTTCCACACAGGGATCTCAGCGGGGGTCCATAGAGGGAATGAAGGGTGAGAGGAGACAATCTGAGATGTCAGTAGAAGAAGTGAAGACTGTGACAAAAGCTGACACGTCTGAAGAAAGAAGAAGCAATGATTACGTGGACTCTAGAGCCAGCCGAAGATCTATAAAGCAGGTGAGTTATTGGGGAATTTTAGATATTTTTTTATTTTAACCCTTGTGCTCTTTGATTATTTTCTTGAATTTTTCATTCATTTGAAGCTGGAATTTCTCACGTAATTTCCAGCTTTAAATGACGAACAATATTTACATTTCTTTAAAAAAAAACATTTCCAATATTCAATTCATGTATTAACTAAGAATCTACCAACAACTATTTTTTCAAATTTAGTGATATTTCTATTGATCCGAAACCATGCTTGAAACCCTATGCACACGGTTATAACATATACATCCTCATGGATACGTATGTCGTCATACGTCATCTGTATAAGTCAGGATCTCTACACATAGAGATCTTGACATATTGGCGACAGAAGACTTACATATCTTATAGACATGATAGATATGAACATATCCAAGTAATCACGACGCATTTATCCAATGCTGGATTAACTCTTGCAGCACTGACATATTTTTATATAAACCCTAGAGATATCTTAGGCCCAATTATCCTGGTTAGCTCTTTGTGCTTCATTTGCATATGTGCATGTATGTTATAGGTCTATATACAGTCATTTTAATTTTTTATTTTTTCAAGCACGGGGATCGACTTTAGGCGTCAGATTCTGACGTCCATGGACGTCAGAATGTGACGTCTAAAGTCGATCCCCGTGCTGAAAGAGTTTATATTGGTCTACTACGCCGACGCAACATTATTTCAGCATTGTTTAAACATGTTAAATGGGTCTAATATTATCCGATTATACTTGGAAATCTTATGATTTATTTCGAAAGTTATTCAACACTCATGACTGTTGCACCGCTTATCGGTTCTTTGGAAATTAAAGGGTGCACTGACATTTGGGAAAGTGTCAGATGCACCCTTTGATTTCCAATGAGAGGATAAGAACTCATGGATTGCAATTTCCGTAGTTTATTTACACTGGCAGTGTATCATGGTTATCAAACATTACACACAATTATATAAAATGGTGTTTTCTAAGGAGAGCAAGTAGATAATTTTACTTAATCTGTTGATCAATTATATCATGTATATCACGACGTGATAAATATTACAAGTACCCAATGTAGAAAGTGTAAAACCCCTCTACCATGTCCACGGGGACGTGAATAATAAGTTCCGCTAACTGACTCCTGGTAGCGTTCACAGATATATTCTGAAGGCAACCAACAGTAACTGCTTACTTTACAAGTAAGCACAAGTAAGCACTGTTGTTTCGTCTTTGCACGGCAGAGCCGCGGAGGCAGATTCTTGTTTGATATTTCCACAAACAGCATTTTATCAAACATTAGCCTTAAACTGAACGTCATGAAGTCTTTGATTCTGCTTAACGAGGCATTCAAATCACCGCACATGAAGATGTCTTCGTCTCAGCGGAGCTCCGCATGGCAACCCTGATCTTTTGATATCGTCTCAATGACCACTTTCAAGCTCACTTAATCAGCAGCACTGAGTGACTCGGGTCGTTGAATTTCTCGGGAAATGTGTTGATTCCCAGCATCCGATGGGCGTTTGATTGCATTGACCCTCTTGACTCGTTCCACACTACATGTATTATGCAAAGACAAACAGCAGTAATTGCTCACTTTTTCAAATAAGCAGATACTATTTTTTGCCGTTTCATTGCAGTACACATTCACCACAAGTAGAGCTATGTGTTCCAGCAACAGTAATGTGAGGAAATAACTATTCGTAGGATTATTTTAAAAAATATACACCATCGAAAACTTCAATATCACAGCTGATAGCCGAGCTAAGGAAACATATTTCGTCATGAAAAGCGAACAGTAGTAACTGCTGACTTGAAAAGCAAGCATGTTACTACCGCTTGTCATTGTACAGCAGTATTAACCTACAAAAATACTTTCCCTTGGAAGTGCAATGTAATAAACACTGTTTACTTTATATTTTCAGACGGATGTGATTCCAGGATTTGGCGGTCACGTGTGTAACCACAGTCAGCATCCTCAGGGAATGGAGTACGGAGCAGGAAGCTGTCTGATCCATACCTTGTGTGAGGACCTCACACGTTACAGAATCATGTACGGAACCAAACAACATACCACGTACACTAACGAGGTGAGTGTGTGTGCTATACTGTAGCACAGGATATGGGAATAGTTGGAGCTATTACTGTATATACACGAAATATAACACCAAAATAGAAATAATGAAATGATGAGATTAATACATCACACACATCTCGACATTAATAAGGTCACGCAAATTATCTTTCTATACTATTTTATTTATCTATTTTCTAGAAGGCTGAAGTTGACGACAAGGACAGTGACAGTGGCTGCTCGTCTGACATGTCACACAGCACTGACAGCGGCAGTCACATCATCTCAGGAAACGCGGATAGTGAAAGTTCACATGGTAAGTTCTCCATTAACAACTTTTGTTAACCCTGCTCAATATGTATTGTCATTTTATTCACATAGAGATGTGAATTGCTGCCCCAATTCACATCTCAAGCTAGAAAAAAAATCCGTTTACATGAAAAAAACAACTCAGAACCTTCTTATTATGGTAGATCAGACAAATTGATGTAGACCTAATATATTCAATTGTTTTAAACACATCATTGCAAGATACTGTCTGAAGATTGTTTACTAAGCATGTTACCAAATTAAGGTTATGTCATGTTTTTGTATGAAAAAAAAGTAAAAGTTTTTTATTATAATTTGTTTTGATTTAATTTGTTACAGATTTGGAGGATTTCCAGGGTCCGTCCATTAAGGTGCAGTCTCATAACGTGTCTGTTGGAGTCCACAAGCCCCCTCCTTACCCCAGGACCTCTAGCCGCCTGGATCAGATCCTGGTGAATACAACACGTGGATCAGTGAGACACTCCAGCCCTCAGCCATCACCTCTGGCACCACGTCAGCATCCCGTGGGACCCCCTCCACCCTACGTCCCCAGGAAGTCCCGGAATCACGAGATGAAGAAACACAGACCAAATCCCGCTCTCTCCAGCGCCGTGCAATCTATACTGAACAGCTCTACCACACAGGTGCTGTTCATTGACAATCCACAGGAAGTTCATGTGTGATTTCACGGGATTTTAATTCCACACGCGAGATCTCACTGCCATACAAAGATTAGACAATTCCAGCAATGGCCAACATACCTCATCTTCCCCAGGCGAGTAAGTAATTCGCAGCCAAGACTTGAAAGACGAATAAGGCACATCTTAGCCATTCAAATCTTGCCTGGGGAAGACGACAACATACTCTGGATATTTGAGCAGTCCATCTCTGGGAGTTTTGATGACATTGTTCCTAGTTATCTTTCCCATCTTAATGTGATTGTCCATTCAGGCGAGGTGTGAATGGTCAGCTCGTCTGCCGGACTACATGTATAATTCACTGACCATTTCCTCTGTTGTTACCGGTGTCCTCTGTTAAACATGTTAAACGACTGTGACAAAATCGTAATCATGCAATCTGAACAGGATGAAGTTCATTAGGCTTCAATTTCAGACCTTTTAAGTACAGATGCATGTTTTGCTTATTTCATATACCAAGGCCAAATTGCTATATCTTCATTATCTGATCATTGTTATGATTCCTCTTAATTTTTAAACACACTCTCTAAGCTTTGAAACGTTGTTTGCTGTGCTTCACAGCTTAATGTCAATTAAAAACGTGGAGGAAAAAATGTAATATTATCTATCCATTTATATTTAAATTTTCATGCTCGCACGCCCTGTATCATTATCATGGTTATACATATGTGCTCTTATTTTTATTTCATCCTTTCATCATGTTATAAAAATTATTGTCATCATTCCTCATCATGGTAATCATCATTTTTATCATATTCATAATTTATCAATTCGTTCTCGCTGCTCATTTTCTTTGTAATATGCCATAATCGTTGACTCGTTATCATCTTACTATTGTCATTAATTTGCCAGCAACCATTATCATTGCACTGCAATTTTTGTCAACTGTTTTTCATCATACAATACAAAATGTTATTTTAAAAATCTAATTGTTTTCCTTCTTTCTCAACTGTTTTTGTTTTGTTATTATATCATTCCCTTGGATATGAAAGGGTGTATCTACCACTTCAAGAACAGGTATATACACACATCATATGCAAGGTGACGACTATATTATTTCAGCAGATTATTTTCCATCAGAGGTTTTTAAAATTTAATTTCGGGTATGAAATATTGTCATTTACGAAACCTGTTTATCTGTTTATACGATACGATACGATACGATACGATACGATACGATACGATAGGTTACGTTACGTTACGTTACGATACGATACGATACGATACGATACGATACGATACGATTCGATACGTTACGATACGATACGATACGATACGATACGATACGATACGATACGGTACGATACGATACGATACAATACGATACGATACGATACGATACGATACGATACGATACGATACGATACGATACGATACGATACGATACGATACGATACGATACGATACGATACGATACGCTGATTAAAAAAATATGTGGACAAATAGTGGGTCTGGCATACACTTTATACAGGGTGGAGGTGTTATCTAGCGAAAACAACTTATTGTGACCCATGTGTAGCATGTGTCGCACATTTTGATTAAATAACTTGGCACTTGAGGAGTTAACCCTTTAAACACCCATGTCATTTATACATATACACCATGCGGTCAGTCAGTCAGTCAGTCAGTCAGTCAGTCAGTCAGTCAGTCAGTCAGTCAGTCAGTCAGTCAGTCAGTCAGTCAGTCAGTCAGTCAGTCAGTCAGTCAGTCAGTCAGTCAGTCAGAGACTGCAAACCTCCGCCAAAATTACTGATCGTAATCCGGATCCTGGATCCGTATCGTAATCCGGATCATCCCCAAAATGGATTGCTTTGGTTCTTGGCTCGAGACACGCTTCTTGAAAATAATGTCATGCAAATCCGTGCGATCCGGATCGGATCCGGATCGTAAATCAGGATCTTGGATAATAATCCGGTTCATTAGCGAAATCGAGACCTTTGTTCTATGGCCACGAGACACACATCTGGTAAAACTTGCATGCAAAACTGACAGACAGGCAGGCAGACAGACCTAACAACAAGAGCAAAAACATCATCTTCCTCGCGGAGGTAAAATTACCTCAATTTGTAACATAAGGTCATTAGAGGTCATGTTTCTGCTATGCACGAAATTCATTCTAATTTTGACGAATCTCAATAAATTAAACAGCGAAATGTGATTATAAATCAAGTCGTTATTTCAGGTGATTAAAAAAATCCTTATGTTTGTGGTATTGTTGGTTTGTCTGTCTGTCTGTCCGTCGAATTACTTAAAAAGTAAAGAACGCATTTTCAGGATTTTTTTTTAGAGGCGTGTCCCGGGCCGAGGACCAATCCATGATGATCTGGATTACGATCCGGATCCAGGATCCTGATTACGATCAATGTCAGCGGAGGTTTATATTCTCTGATTGACTCGCTGTCTAGTCTAATGATGTTTGCATATAAATAGAGGCCTCATATTACAGCAGTGGAGGTCGGGGGCCTCATCTTCCCACACAAGGCTCGCTTCTCCCGAGGTCGTAGACCGAGGCCTTGCTGAATCCGTGTTAAAACCATATATTGGAGTGGGGACTTTCAAGAAAGATTTTTCCTGTTTGACCCAAGTTTGACCTCTGGCATGAGTGCTGCTTTAATGCAGGGCCACTGTCTACGAAGCCGGCCCTGCATTAAGCAGCACATGTCTGGTGTCCGAGAATTTCACAGGAAGTATCACAGACAGCTCCCACCACATCTCACCAGACACGAGACGTTACATGCAACAGGGTTGGATTAATGTTGACCCAACGTCGCAGACAGTGGGCTAACATCTAGTTGGCATTTTGTTGAAAAATTAATGAATATTCAATATCTTAATCATTCTCCCTACCCCAATAGGTGGATGATAACACTGATTCACCAAGGCTCGGTCTGAGACCTCGGGAGCAGCGAGCCTGGCTGTCAGGAAGATGGGGGCCCTATAGGTAGTGGTTAGCGCCGCTGCCTTTCACACTAGAGTTCGGGGTTCGGTTCCCGGTCTCGGCGGTTTGAAAGAAACAAAAATGTTTCATCCCCATCCACGTGTGAAACTCAGTATTGTGGGGAGCCTCCGTGACCGAGAGATAGCGTGCTCGGCCTCAGATCGCCAGGGCTCGAATTTTGAATCCTGTGTCTGGAGGACAGTGTCATCTCATTCATCTCATCATCCTCAGGAGGCTCTCCTGGCCCAGTTTAGCCTATATGTGCACAAAGGTGGCCTAAAGCCCGATTCATTTCATTTCATTTTACAGCAGTCGAAGTCGAGAAACAAGATTTAATGTGGCTTTAATATTCCCGTCGGGTCAATGTGTGATCGGGCTGTGGTGTTCTGCCGTGTGAAATCAGACAACAATAACTACCTGCCTCAAAAGTAACCAGTTACGACCGTTTACCTTTACACTAACATATTCTAATGACATGCAGTGGTACAATTTATACTGCCCTAATACTACCGCTGATCGACTATTGTTATTTTTATTCCGTTTTATTTAGCCGGTATTTCCGGCTATCTTTATATGCAAACTAGTCGGGGAGGTTGGGCTTGGTCCCCTTTTGTACCCCTTTATATACTTTACATAAACTTTTTTTTCTGATCTGCCCTTGCATGGTGGAATTTTACGGATCGATTACGTGGCACGTGAAAATAGCGATTGCTAAGTCAGTGATGTTTAAACGTTTGCGTTAATAGCTAAGCATATATACTACCAAGAACTTGATAAAATGTTCTTGATATTTCTTTTAGCAAAAAGTAGTGAATAAGAGAGAATACAAATAATTCAATTTTTCTCCTAAATCTTCTCCACGGCTGCGCCATGGAGCCAATATATTATTGAAATATGCTGCACATAGTGTGCGAATTTTAGATCACATGCAACAAAATCGGTAGATATAAATTGACATAGCCGAACAGACCCAAAGAGTGAGGTGCCGACGGCGCCGGTCTCGACGTCCAGCTCAAAATAATCTAAATCGAAAAATAGCCTGCGGTCATTGTGGCAGCGTCTGAAGTGGCGCCTGCGATTTAATGTGGCTTTAATATTCCCGTCGGGTCAATGTGTGATCGGGCTGTGGTGTTCTGCCGTGTGAAATCAGACAACAATAACTACCTGCCTCAAAAGTAACCAGTTACGACCGTTTACCTTTACACTAACATATTCTAATGACATGCAGTGGTACAATTTATACTGCCCTAATACTACCGCTGATCGCCTAGACATCTCGCGATACGTGCTCGCACAAAGGCACCTTGACCATTGCCGCATATCAATATTGAAACTGCTGAGATGTGCTTGTTATCTTTATATTTATCTTACCATCACCGGGAGCCCACTTTGTTGTGCTATCTGTACGGCTGATGTCGACATCCAGCAGGCGTTGACCCGATGTTGGACTTATGCTGAACCAGCATCGAAGACGGTGGACCAACATTAAACCAACATTTGATAAACGCCCCTTGTTTGTTGGGTAGGAGTCGTAGTAGCTGTGTGTCACGTGATCGTTTAGCCCAGGGATACTTTGGTGTCAAATCCGGGAAATACAAGATGCTAACCAGGTGTGTTAGTGTTTGTTCAGTGTGGATTCATTGCTGCGCCATTTGGCCCAGCGTTAAATCAACGCTGGCACAGCGTATCCTATCAAAGGACCCCCTGTTGTCCGTCAGGATTATGATATGTCTCCATCAGTAAAGGAACTTCTCGTTTATTCTGACCTTCCGTTTATCCTGACCTGACATATTTATTACAGTATCCATGGCGACCATCTAGACCCCCCCCCATCGCAGCCATTAATCTGACCCGGTGACGTAATCTTGTAACTCCTCCGTACAACTCCCCTAACTCACATTGACCATTTGGTCCAATGTTAAAACAACACAGGGCTTACTAGTGTTTACGTTTCGTGTGTGGCTGACGTAGAACACAGCGAAAATGCAAGCATCTGAATAATAAAAACATGAATATGTGAAAGAATAGAGCAGCAGTTGAACAGTCAGACTAACTTGCCGGAGTAAGAGTTCTATACTTATATCTTAATTATGTATCGTAGCCTTACAGCACACGTACATTTTAATACATTTATTTGAATACTTTTTTTACAAAAGTTTCCTCAACCCTTTAAGCCCTCAAGATGCATTAAAGATTAAAGCATCATCTTACATCATTTAAAACATACTTGATTTTCTCACAACTAAAGGTTTTTGAAGGCAAATTTCGTTGAAACTGTTCTACGAATACATGGCAATTTTCTTTAATTTATCACCCACTTCCAGTCATCTTCATCCACTACAAGTCGAGAATTGCAACAGCAATTTTCGGCTTGTTATACGAAATTGAGAGCAAAGAAATACAAACTATATGTATTTATGTTCAAATCACATTCTGAAAAAAGGCAACAATCATTAAAATTGAAACAAATAGTAGGCCCTAGAAATATTTGGGAACGATAGAAAATTTCTAAGAAATACCGCCGTAATCACTCAGGAACTTGGGTTAATTAAAAACAAATCCAGATAATAATGCGACCTTATGCGCCTGGATAAAGTTTCACAGCCCATGCCCCGTCTATAATTATGATAGGTACCCCCGTCTACGATGGGCACATGCCCCCTTCCCGTCTCCTTAGTCACTTCCTGTCGCCCTGCCCCCTGGCGGAGCTGTCGCCATCACGTCACGGTGAAGTCTCGCGTCTATAGTTGCACGTGATAACGACGTGACGTGAACCATTGTGGTTCCCTCACTCAGGGTATATTTCACTAATAGAGGCGCATCCTGTGTGAGGCGACCAATAAACCACGAGGCGCTATATATATGCTAATCTAATGTTGGGCCAGCGTCGCAGACGATAGCCCAACATTAAACCAACGGAGGCTCAACGTTTGGTGTTTACTGGGGCGACAGATCAGACCACAGATTGCGATCATGATGACTCGTGGGCCACAAGATCAGAGTTTGGACGCCATTTTCTTCTGTGTCGTTTTGTTTGTGCCTGCCTTTTTATGTGCCGTTCAAAACACCTCCCTATTGAATTTCCTTCTCCACCACTCCTGTAAATGAACCCTTTAAATGCCCGGTACCTGCTCACCATATACGCTGCCGTAGTCTCCATGGTTTATACAAAAATATTTCAGCTTAGCTTAACGGCCTCCGATTTGGAAAAAAGAGACTGACTCAATTGAAATTTCGAAACACATCAACACAAATTGAAGTGGGTATACATACAAATCTAAACTAAATGCTTTAGATGAGGCTCTGAATCAACAATATTATCCAGCCGCCATTGTTTTATTCTGCAAAGCAGCAAATAGCAGTATTTTTTTATTGAAAAGTAAGCAGTTAATATTTATAGCAAATACACATACATGTGACTTTTAATATATTTTACATTTATTACGAAATTATTAAACTAGATGTCAACGTTGATTGAATGTTGCAATCTACATTGATCTACCCTGTTATCTTTCTTAAACATGGTAAATCTCACTAGAGTACCAGCAAATCCACAAAATTATGTGTTTTATTAAATGATTACGTATACTATTGTGAGAACTATTTCTTCAAGTTTACTATACATTTCATTTACACCAAATGCATCGTTCTAAGCAAAAAAAAGTCATGATTTTATCTTTAAACCTAACTATTGTGTTGCAGCACGCAACCAGTTCGTCTGGATCATTGATCATCTTAAGCGATGATGTCTTCACTCGATTATTGGTCAAGGCGCAAATGGTCGCAGCCTCTGCAATACAGTCTACTTTGTCTTGCAAAGGCAAACAGCAGTAGCTGCTTACTTGTAAAGTATGCAGCTACTGCTGTTTGTTTGTGTAAGGCAGTGTTATCAATCTCTTTCAGACATCAGGTATATCTGGGGTTCTAATATCTTTATTTATCTTATATTAGTGGCTTGATTGACCCCACATGGTGAGTGTGACAAGCTGATCTCAACATAAAACCACACTCTTCTTTTCACGAAATAAAAGTAATAAATCTGACCAAGTGGGTGATTTGGGTTGGATGTGAATGAATGGGTTTCTCAGACGTCAAGTAGGTTCTTTGACATTGGTAGGACGAGGGGCTCTTGTATAGTGGTCAAAGCTGCTTGCCTGTCATGTCAGAGCCCGCGAGTTCGTCTGGCATTACTTAACTATTTTTTCTTCTCTGCCCAATTGCAAAGATTCAGCATTGTGGTGTATAACCATGCTACCTAATATCATATAAGTTAACTTATACTTATCTCTGTAAAGATTAAAGATACAAAAACAAATAGTAATGATTATATTATGTCTAAATTCAGTAAGTTAATCAATGTTATTATCAACCAATGGTAAGTACGTGTTTAAATGTAGTCAATGAAACCTAAATAAGAACAATGCAGTTGTCAGAATTATGCTACGTTCAGTTGAAGATAATATAATAAGATAATGATCATGTATCAAACGTTTTTATTTAGTTTGGCCAAAATCACTTTAATATTAAATTGTAGCCGAATTTTGGATAATAGTCTTGGTTCAATTCATTAAACACAGGAATTCCTAATTTGTTGTAAAGGAACGACCATTTCACTTAAGTTATTCGTGAATTTAATTGTAGTTTATGACTTGATAATATCCAACATAATATGGCAAAATATAGCTCATACAGACCGACCATATGTTGTACTTATTATTCATGCTAATTGTCAGAGTAATGCAAGGAAATAGTGATTGTAGGATAATATTTTTATCCGACGAAACTTCGTGGTTCTTCTTGGAACAGTTCCTTGTATTACTTCCATACTTTTCATGCATTGATAATATTGAGCACCACCACTGTCAATATGTTGTTTAATGAGCGACATCTATGTGAAGGTTTCCGTGGTTTATACAAAACTGTTTCAGCGCTTTCGAGGTTAAGATTCTTATAATTACGATTCCTTTGTTCTTATCATACAGGTGACCACTACTGACCATCAAGTAGTGGTCAAGGCGGAGCCGAATATGCTTTTTGTCATCTCCCTGCGTCGGTCAGCCGGAGTTCGTGCGTGAAAGTCAGACAGTTGAGATGCGTAGAGTGTCCAGGTGAGTGTGTGAGTGACCAGTGAGTGACCAGCGAGTGACTAAACAAACACATGTCATGCTAAGACAATAGAACCGTGGTCAATACAAACTATCACCAGCCCAATTGCAATGCTGGGCCAGTGTCGAAGACGAAGTCCACCTTCAACACTTTCTCTACTGAGGTGAAGAACAAACACTCACTAAATTATACCAACCTTTGTCAATGAACTTGTCTCACAAATCCCGCCATTGTCCTCCATTCACGCTCTGACACTGTCAGTCCCGAACTCGCCCAAGGGACTATTATATATTATAGTATCAGTAGCAGTACATTATATATTAGGCTAAATAAAATTCGTTATTTTATAATGTATCGCTACTTTTAAAATTTATAAACACACAGAAATTAAATTTAAATTCAGATAGTAACTTGTCAAATGAAACGTCAAATTAAATTGTCAAATGCAACTGTTATCTGTTTATAGGAGTAGAATGGGTACGGTAAAGCAAATGTAAAATTACCTTATTTGCGCAATGATATAGTGAAGTGATCTGTTCTTGTGCATATAATTTTGAACTGCGCATACAATTCCCAACCATCTTCAAACAATCAAAAATAATTTCATTAAATTTAAAAAATAAATAAATTTGTTACAGTTACAGGACATCAATCTCTCACGCAATAAATTATAACGAAAATTTAAATCGGTTCCGACACGTGCTTGGTAACCAGTCTATATATCGCCACGGGTTCCGAGAGTGTTAATGCCTGTATATACTGGAGTCAGCAATGGAACGGATAATGTCTGGTGCCGGGCACCAGAGAAACGTTTAGGGGATTAAGAGATTTGTTCAGCACTTCTACTGAAGTGGGTCCCATCACTTAAATAAGGTAAGATCAGACAAATCAACTATTTTGATACCCTTATTATATACATTACAATACTCGCGTGGGTTAGGATAATAATGGTAGCAATGTTACTTTGCCCTAATATTATCTATCCTGAAATGTGGAACGAATGCAAATTTTATTTTTCAAATTATCATCACATCAATATGGAACGTTCGACTTTGTACAATGTAGTCCGCAATACTTGTTCACACCTCAATGTAAATACATGTCCTGGGACTGAAAGGGGTAAATCTAGATTAAATCAGAGTAAATACCTGACCTGGGACTGAAAGGGGTAAATGTAGATAAAATCAGAGTAAATACCTGACCTGGGGCTGAGAGGCTTAGATCTAGTGAAAATCAGAGACTTAAATATCTGACCTGGGGCTGGAAGGGTAAATCAAGTAATAATTGTTTTTTTATGAGGCTGCAGTGTGATCAGGGATAGAAATTAGACGATAAAGCATTCAAGTCTCCAACATTCATTATAATCACTGATTATTTATAGGTAGGTGGAAATAATTATGTGCCTGGTTTTAGGTGGTCGCACGTGGGCGCTTGAGGCACATTCTGGGGATAATGAGACCCCACGCCGGGATAATTATAATCCCTAGTCATCAGAAGTCCCTTAGTTACAAGGGCTAGCTGGGTAAAGCCGAAAGCTAGTAACTGCTCACTGATAAAGTGATCAGTAACAGCCTTTTGGGTTTAAATGCAGTATCCCTCTCATTTCTCTATTGTCCATTCACAAATAGAGAAACGCTGAAAGCACTGCATCCTGAAGCTATTCGGGCCATTTTAAGATTTAAAATATAGAAAAATGAAACATTCATTCAGCTGCAGATTCAAATTAGCAGTGGTGATGTTTAAACGAATTTTGATGAAATTCTAAAATTTTCCATAGTTCCAATTCTGAACTAATGCTGACCCACGGTCAACGTCTCCCAACGTCTACTGGGGAGTAGCCCTCCGCAGTAGGTAGGGGGTAAACAAGATGTCAAACCTTAATTATCATGTAAGACTCGTGTCGTGAGTCAAGTGGTGAATAAGACGTTCAACTAAACCCCCCTCAAGACGTGTCACCTTTGTCTTGGTCAACCCTTTCAGTGCGAGGCGACGCTTTTAAAAACATTCATTTTTTTCTCTAGGCAGCGCAAAAGCCACTAACGAACTGATTAAATTTTGAGCTGAATATACTATTGTATCATACAACAATATTGTAAATACTGTAAATGACAGCACGGCGAGTCTGAAAACAAGCGTTTGTGGGTTTTCGTTATGTTTATTGCCAACTTCAAACTATCGGAAAAGGTCGAGAAGTACTGCGCAGCTTAAAGAGCTGAGAGGCACGTGTCAAAGTAATATGCTGTTTTAACCCTTTCGAGCCTGAATTTACCATTGTCATCTCATCCACTACAAGCCGCGAATTGCTGCCGCAATTCTCGACTTGTAGTGGATGAAGATGACTTGAAGTGGGTGAAAAATTAAAGAAAATTGCCATGTATTTGTAAACCAATTGCATGGAAATTTGCATTCTAAAACCCTTAGTTGTAGGAAAATTAGGTCTGTTTTCAGGGATGTAAAATGATGCTTTAATGCATCGTGAGGGATTAAAGGGTTAAACACGATGGCCTCATTATTTGCTGGTCACTTTAATCACCATTGTTGACGAGTCGTGTCAACAAGTTCAGATCTAGCTACAACAGATCTTATGTCAATCACTAAGCAGCGTAAAAGACACATTTCGTTCCCAATAAATGCCATTTAATGTGCTTATAAAACAGATTAAAAATGACTATAGTCGCGCTCAGCGGTTTAAGGGTTAAATTTACTATTGAGATGATGATGTACAGTAACGCAAATGTCACCACAGCCTTGCTGTCGGGAAGATGGACTTCCCCATGGCGTGATTTTGGCACAGCGACTTAGTACCATGTCACTCCCTTGATGTGATCGGTGGTCATTTAGGTCTAAAATATATGAGTGAAAAAAATTATGCATTGGGATTTAGATCACTTTTGTGCATACTTTTATTATTTGATATACTGTTTTAGCAGGGGCAAAATAACTTACTTTTATTTATTAGGCATTATGCATATATGCACCAATTTATACAATAATTGTACAACTATGCATTTGCAAATAATATTGTGTACACCGGGATGTCAAATACAGGTGACCAGCACCCTAACTAAGTCATAAATTAAACCTTCACGTGTGGAAGGTGAAGAAACATCTTCGTTTCTTTGAAACTGTCTCACACAGACAGTTGAGAACGAGCACCGGGCTCTGACATGACAGCCGTTAACGATAACCACTACACCGAGATCTGCACCTTGAACTATAATGCTAGGACAGTATCGAAACATTAATTTCACGATAATAATTACCTTAATTTTTGTGGAACGGGCAGATAATATTCTCTTTCAGTTTTGCTGATGATCAGACATTGTTGGCAGTGTCGTCTGCTTTAATTGGATAACGAGCAAGGCAGACCCCGTATGGCAGGTCAGACCATTTGGCCAGACGTGCCGTAATCGTTCTTATCAGGTATGGAGCGCCAGTAATGAGTTAATAAAGTCACACACTGCATTGATTTGGCAATTAACGAATCCATCAAATGAATGAATAAGCGACCAGCCGCCGACAAATAGGCGAATAATCGGTTATTTGACCAAATTAGAACAACAGACAGGGAAAGTTGCTTCGCCCAATAAAACTTTCGCTGGAGTCTTTTTAATAGGCATCACTTTGTGGTCACTATGTTTTGTCCACCTTCTCTACTTAATAATGTAAAACATGTTGTGTGCATATATATGCTAAATGAATGAGTGAATGAATGAATGAATGAATTAATGACTGAATGAATAAATGACTGAATGAATGAATGAATGAATGAATGAATGAATGAATGAATGAATGAATGAATGAATGAATGAATGAATGAATGAATGAATGCATTAATGAATTATTTAATTAATGAAATAATGAATTAATGAAATAATGGGCTTTTAAGTCATATTTGCGGATGCATACGGGCACAGTCTGATACAAATGGATTTGTGTTTTACATTACCAAGTAACACGTTACGTATGTTTTAGCGATACGAGTGTGGACATGCTACGTATGTTATACACACGAAAACGTAGTTGAACATAATCTACCGACTAATGACAAGGAAGATAGTCGGTCAATCGTTATTATGGCTTATCATGGCATTATGGCAACTTAATTACGCCTGTGAGCTACATGTATTTATGCGCTATTATACTCCTTACGGATTGATTGTTGATATGAAGGCGGTCACCCCGCTACATCACACTAACTTGATTTAGCTGTGATTAGTCGCCCTATAATTCATCATAATACAGTCAGATTGACTGTGATAGTGAAGGGCGCGTGCATTCAGGTCTGTTGACATTCTTGAAGACCGGCTTGATGAATCATTTCTTTCGGTTGCAATGTGGTATTGGCTGTTAATCACGATTGCATTGAATATTCGTCGCCGTGGTGCGGCGGGTCGGGGGCCCTAGGGTAGTGGTTAGAACCGCTGCCTTTCACGCCAGAGTTCGGGGTTCGGTTCCCGGTCTCGGCGGTTTGAAAGAAACAAAAATGTTTCTTCCCCATCCACGTGTGAAAGTCAGTATTGTGGGGAGCCTCCGTGACCGAGACGTAGCGTGCTCGGCCTCAGACCGCCAGGGCTCGAATTTCGCATCCTGTGTCTGGAGGACAGTGTCATCTCAATCATCTCACCATCCTCAGGAGGTTCTCTTGGCCCAGTTTAGCCTATATGTGCACAAAGGTGGCCTAAAGCCCGATTCATTTCATTTCATTTCCGTGGTGCGGCAAACTACACAAGCTGTAGTAATCTTCACTTTTTAAATGAGCTGTTCCTAATATTCTTATGTATTGTAGAATGCACGCCACCTTAATATTTGCAGCGGTCTTATCTTCCAAGGTGACCACACAACACTGTCATACCTTGTAATGATAAGGTAGATAATCGGTGCGTAATTATTCTGGCTTATTAAGGAATTTGAACAGCTTGTTGATAAGGAGGAGGCGGACACCCCGCTACAGAATGTCCGATTTAGCTGTGATTAGTGGTATTATATCTATCATAATAAAAGCCGACAGGGCTACTGTAATTATACCAAATAATACGTCAAGTATTTAAATTGTGTGATTTATCTGTAAAATGTCTCGCTGGCCTAGAGAATCCGCATTTAAAGATGTGACGTCATTGAACACGTGTTCTCTCCAATTAGCGCAGTAAACACTTACGGCGCACCAACACATCCATGTACACTGTTACGCATAATCGTTCTCCACCCATATCCCTTTAACCACCGGTGCCGGATATATTCGGGTTTTTATTTTTAATTAGCACATTAAGTACCACATTTCAAATATATTTTAAATAGAAAATGTGACATCAACCAGCAAGATTTGAAAAGAGCTGACCTGAATGACCTCCATTTAGTCAAATCTGAATAATTTTCACTCACCTGAAGTTGTGGATCGCGTCAGCGAGACACAACTTCAAGTGCGTGAAAATTCAAATTCAGTAATTTGGCGGTTAAAGGGTTAAACCTATAATCACGATTATAGTCGTTTTTAATTTGTTTACTAGCCGAAGAAATCACAGTTCTTGAGAATGAAATGATGGTATAAACATAAAGATTTTCGAATTCTTGGTATCAAATTAAACACATATGCAGTAAGTAATTTTCTACCACATGAAGTTGTGGTTCGCGATGTAACCATTGACATAATCTACAGAACAATTACCATCCAACATGATTATAATGTGATGACATATAATCTATTTACAGTTGCTGCTAGGCATTATATTTATTTTTTGGGCTATTTCTGAAGGATCAATTTCACCATTACCATTACGAACGTCAGTCACCAGCTGTCCCCCCATTAGGCGCTCCGTTTGCCGCAGTATTCGATCAGGTATTCTAACATGCTGGGATTGATCGTGCTTTCTCTAATGTTGACATTCCTCCGATTAATTTTGATCTCAAAGCGATTGTTTTAAAGCTGATTTGTTTTATGTGCCTCCATTTTAGGGTATGCTATTGCGATAGTTTTAGTTGAAAGGGACTAGCTCAGGCTAAAATCATAAAAAAATGGCTTCTTAATATAACCATATGATGTAAACATGTCCATAGACTAGAACTGTAGAAGTTTTTTTTAATTTTTGTGCCGCGCATTCACCAGTTAGGCTAGATATAGAGACGAAATTTCTGATTTCTTATTGTGGACAACCATATCAAAAATAAGAAAATACGGGATTTTCGTTTCTATATCTAGCCTACTGGTAAATGCGCAGCACACAAATTAAAAAAAACTTTTGCAGTTCTAGTCTATGGACATGTTTACATCATATAGTCATATTATATTATTATTAAGCCAAAATAAAATCACCGATTTTTTTATGATTTTAGCCGGAGGTAGTCCCTTTAAAAGCACGGGCGACTTTTATCCGTCCATTCCCCCCTTTCTTCTAATATGCCAATGTAGTAGTCATACAATTAATAAATGTATTGATTGTTATCGTTAAAATAAAACAATGGCAAATTTTCATTCAAATGTGATTTAGCTGTGTAGATCTTCATGTAAGTCTACATGTGTTTGTGAAATAAAGCACATTGCGCTGGAATAAAACAAGATTGTGTTACGACAGTTGTTTGACAAAAAGGTATACTTTTTAATGATAAACAATTAAAAAAAAACATACAAAATAACAACAGCATAAACAAAGGAATTTAATCACGATATTCATTATAATGGTTACAAAAGCTTCATTATACAATCCTAAAAGGGCAATAAATTATGTCAAAAGCATGATAAAAATAATAAATAAATACGGTACCAAAGTATGATAATACCATGGCTATGTAGTATAGCCTACATTTTAAAAATAAAGGAGCACACAATATAGCATAAATTCAACAGATAAAAATAAGCTGACACAATATTATTCAATGTCACACATGTTCGAGGGTCATATATTAGGTCTATATGATTAGATGATGAATGATTCGTCTTGTTTGCGTAAAACGTTGGTGTATCATTGTAATCAGAAAAAGCGGTGAGGAATGACTGATTCGACGACTTTTATACCCGAATGGCAATTAATAATATTGTTCAGGCTATAACAGTAGGCCTACGTTTTGTACGGATGGTACTGGATGTTATGTGATGTATTTTTTATGATGCGTAATCTGGTAATGGATTCGCATCGAACGTATCGTATCGTATCTCCTGCCCCGAACGCCATGAATGGGGGACTACCTAAAACGCGGCACATTTCTGACGGCACATCCTAAAAGACGGCACATAATCAAGACCCCACCACACGGCACAACCCCTCCCTCGACGGGCAGGGTGGCCGAGCGCCCCCCCCCCTCCTCCCCTCCACAGGTGTGAGCAGCAACACCTACCCACGCAGATATACTGTTGCGGTATGGTCTCTACTAAACTTATAATCAATAATTTATTAGAACATAGCAAAAAATGTTTTTAATTTCATCCGATTATTATAATAAATGTCATTGTTCTATGTGACATGGTAACATATTACCGTAATTAAAACACTATATTACTTGGGTTTTTTATTTGTTTATATATATGTATATTGTAACATATTACAATAAATAAAAAATATTAATGGTTTTTTGTGTTTTTCATTTGGGCCGTTTTTGTTCCGTAAACAATTGAGCCGTAGAATGTGCCGCGCAATGACCACAATGTGCCGCGGGTTTCCCTGTGCCGCTGACCGGGCGATGGGGTGTTTATCCAGCAGTAGGGTGGGGTGCAGTGGTGGGGTGAACTGTCCGCTAATGTGCCGTCCGTTCCGTAAATGCACCCTGCCCAGTCAGGTCAGACCGTCAGACTACCAGTCTGACCTTGACAACAGGTGTGTGTGAGGCCTGTATGAAATGGAGGGGATGCGAGCATCATGAATATTCATTATGACGTCACCGGTTTACTGACTGTGGTATGGAGGTCACACTCAGGTCAGATTGTCTGGCCTGCAGGATTTGGGCAGGGAAGAGGGGCGTTCTATGCTCATATCACATATACGTGATATCAAGGAGTCTGCCGGTAGCAGAAAACTGGATAGATGAAGATGCGTAAATGTGCCGTCAGAAATGTGCCGCGTTTTAGGTAGTCCCCATGGATGGCGGCTTCTGTGAAAAAATGTCGAATTGTGCGTATATGGTCCAGGTATTTTTTTATTCGGGTCGTGCGCCCAATTCGTAGCGTTGTGGGGCTCGGCTAGTCAGGCCCCTTATGCCTTACTTCATTGAAATTGCACTAGCTAACATCTACATTGAAATGACATAATATCACATGTCACCTCGAACCATACTTATCGCAAAATACTTTTCTGTACTTATTTACCACTAACTACATTTCTATCGCAGTAAAATTACAGTATTTTGTCAATTAAACACCATTTTCTAAATTTAAAAACGATGTTTTTATACTTCTATACGGTACGTTCTCTATCTTTCTACAGTGTGTAGGAATCGTCTGTTCAGATTCTAAATTAACTATACACAACGATCTACAGCAGTCATGATAAAAATATGTATTCTTATAGTCGTTTAGTTTCAAAATAATTAGAGAAAAATACCTTCATGGAGACAATAGTTATATCAAATATTCATCATTCTTTGTGATAGGCAGTGTGATAAAAAAAATCGCGAATTTGCTCGCATATCTTCGCGACCATGCTTCTAAGAGTACATAGAGCTTAGATCTAACAATGATACAGTTAAACAACACTGGTATATATATAAGCGTGAATGTGGTCTAGTGTGGTCTGTGCGAAAATTAGTCCATGGAAACTACAATGAGCCGCTTTTTGGTGGCAGCATCAGTAATATGTGCAAGAGGTGCTTCTCTTTTGTGATAAAACAATATATTTTGAGTAGAAAAAAGACAAAATTAGGCTTGGCATGGGGCATATTTCGAATGAGCGTACCCAAATTGTGTGAGAACAACTACATGCCAAATTCTACTAAAAAATACCTTAAGAAGTCAGAAATTTCAAAAATGGGCCCTGACTAAGACATTTTATGCTATGTATTTTCAGTCCACAAATAATTTTGTTGCCGATAATTTTTTTTAGACCAACAGTGGTATAGGCTAGTTGAAAATATTAAAGTGTTATTCTATATTCAATTTACCGGGTGTATTCTCACATAGTCATCCGTTTGTCAGTAGTTTCTAAAGCCTTTCAAATCACATTTCATTGATGGATGATGGTTATAACCAGTTATGTAGATTCTCCATATGGGCGTTGTGTAGATCATTGGAAACCAAACAGTGGTGGCATCATCTGTATACAGTAGATTCTGATTCTCAATCACATCTTGCCATTGTAGATCATATTCAGCTGTTTTTATAGTGACTTCTGTTGGATATTGTCTATCATCATCGCATCGTTTTTTAAATAAAATCCCACCTACAGAGTAGATTGGTGGCAGCTGTATTTCCAGCCATTCTGAGATTGCTTTATGTTGTGCTACCCAAGCACAGGGATACGTCAAGTACATGTCTATTTTCGCCCTGTGAGGTCCACCATTTTCACCAGCATACGTCGAGGATGCACTGAAGATAGAATCGGTGAGTTGGTATTCAGATACTATATTCACTAAGACTAGTGAATCATGTTCTTGAACCAGACATTCTGCTGACGAATTCACATATAGTTTACGAGTATAGTCAAAGCCTTTGTTGTGAGCTGTCAGTCGTTGCCATGGAGACCAAGAGCCTTGTGTAGCAGTGGGCACATACATCTGATGATCACGTGTTGAATGGCAGAGACACGTATAATGCACAGAGTTACTGTCTGATACAGGAAAACATGTCTTGTTGAGACTGCCATCAGGACATAGCATGATAGGCCTGTTGCACTTGACATCTTGTTCTCCACACACCAGGTGTCTCTCGTCGTCTTCACTCAGCACTTCACACACCCTCCTCTGTGTAGTTACATTCATATCACCACATCGCATCTCCGTATTGTTCATCATTACAGACTTAATGTCTCCTTTGCATTCACCATTCACCAGGAGAAACAGAGAAGCCGCCAAACAAAGCAAACCTAGTAAAATCATGATTAACAGTGTAGCAGTATGATAATGCTTCCACCTGTAAAGGACTGCTTGTGTTCCTGCTATATCTATCTGTGAGCGTGGTCTAATACTGCTGTATCTAGAGATCACAGTAGTGCAGCCTGACTATTCAGTTTGTTCACTCCCGTGACACATGCGTGCATTGTCGTTCGCCCATCGTCCCCTGGCTCAGCAATTCAATTGTATGCAAGGATGGGTGATAAACAAGTTTATGTTTACATAATTGATACACATAGGCATGTAGAACAACACAAATGTCAATGCTATGACGACAAGGAACAATATGAGACATATGTTGATAATAAAGGCCACTTTTTCAAAAATGACTGTCCACAGCTTATGTTTGGGAGCTTTGTATAATTCACACAAGAGTTCACTCCGTAAACACGAGACGTTGACCCAGGGATGGCGCAATGCTGGCCCAGCGTCGCAGACGACGGGGCAACATTGCAGCAATCGTGGGTCAATGCATCATCTTACATTATTGATGAATATGACCATCGCTAACGGAAATGCCATTATCATCCATCCCTAAAAGGATACCGATTTCAATTGTATGCAAATTATAGTTCCCAGCAACGTATGTTTTGTAATTGTGCAATACTTCTGTGTTTAGAAAAAAACATAATTTATCCATTTGTTGTGCTTCTGTATTAAAAACACGTCAAATTAACCGACATAATTATAATGTTTGAACAAAGCTACTGAATTATACATGTTTTGTATTGCTGTTTAGTTTAGTAACATATCAAACTGATCAATTTATCTTGCTTGATTATAATTGAACTGATTGATAGTCCAGTTGCCAGCACCATTATTCGAGTAGTGGACCAGCACCAGAATTCTTTTAGTGATCAGGGTTTTCTTTTAAGCTCACTATTTCTTTTTATTATTATTTGTTTCCACATACACATCTCCAGTATTATTAATTGAGCGTTGTGCCAATTTTATGAGCTAATTTAGTCGGGTCTGTGAGGTGGGGAATTGTGCACTTTTTGTCCCCTTGGATATGAAAGAGTACACTTTTGTAAAGTGGCAGATACACCGTTTCAAATCCAAGGAGACGATTCATAGATTTAAACCTTTTTAATTCAAATCTGCCAATTCTCATATTGGAAAATTCAAAATGGCCGCCATCCAAAAAATAGCTTTCCTTAATTCAACATAATTACAATTAAAAATACTTTTCTGCAGTTTTTGATCTCACTGGTTCTAAATCTGATGCGTATTTGACAGTAGACGTAAGTGAGATCACATACTAGAAAATCCAGGATAGCCGCCACTGAAAAACGATGTTTTTACAATATCATACCACGAAAGGGTTACATAATTTCAATATTTCTGCTCTCGACGATTCATGATTAGTTGGATTTTTAGAGTGTGTTAGTAACGTATGTCAATGTGTAATTCTGTGTCATGTTCATGTTGATTTTGATTTAATGTTTTTTCCACTAATATACAACCCATAGCTCAACAAAAAAAATGTGTCCATTTTTTTGCTCCAGTGGTTGTATAAAAAAATCAAAATGGCCTCCACCGATGACAAAATTATCAATAATCGACATGTATTTGGCCAGAAATGAAACACAGACACAAGCTATGGTTCTTTTTAAAGTTAGAGACAGTTCATAGATACGTTCTACATATGTAAGCAGACAATACACTGAATATATTTATTGTATATAGGGCTAGTGTGAGTTATCTTCATGCTACTGGGTGATTTTAACGGCACCATACAATGTAGGGATGTAGAATTGGTCACCGTGCACCCCCCTCCCCCAATGTTTTTTACTGTTAACATCTCAGTTTATTGCTGTGAGACACTCCTATAGGAATTTTTATTCGTAATGAAATGTAACCTCTATGATGTATGCACGATTTTATAGGTATTTTAATACAATTTAGTTCATAATTCAGTATTATCTATATTAATTTCATCGAAATATGATATTCTAGCCGTTTTCATGGATTAGACACAGCAAATGACATTGATTTTGTGTTGTTATGTTCATTATTAGTGATAATATAGCGGAAACTTTATTTTTGCTTATCAGTGGCGGCCATCTTGGATTTTTTATTAATGGGCAAAGGAAAATAATGGAAACAGTTTTTGTTTGTTCAGTTGGGATATATAGATGTGAGAAATCATCATCAATCAAAATCAACATAAACATGACACAGAATTTTGATATGCCACATAGCGACATGTACTAAACGTTGACTGTGATTGTCATATTGGCAATTTATCCGAAATGACCACTTGCACATACCGAACACTGACCATTCACACTTAAAAATGTGTTTATTTTGCTCTTCAACAGCTAGGCTTTCTGTTACGCATGCAATTAAGGCTTATTGACCAACACAACAAGGTTCATGGTCGTATAAACACTAGCCTATATAGCAAAAAGACAATTATTTATTTTAGTCGGAAATAAATAAATAGTCAAACAAACACTACAAATTATCGGGAAAATGCACTGAATCACCCTTAGAGCCCTTGGTGTACATGGGCATGACCACAAAATATGAAGCGTTCAGTAGTAACGCTACGAATGCACTGGCACTGTGAATATTAGATTTTTTCACCGATGAAACAACAAGGGTGTACGCAAGTCGCATTGTGCTCTGCCAGGCTGACAGGCTAAACAGTTGGACTTCTTACAGGCCACATCCCAGGAATTATGACACAGTATCATATTATGTGATCAGCTGGAATAGTGGGTGTCACAAATTTACTTTCAAATACCAAGACCGACTTATAAATCGTTGAAGTGAAAACTGAAGTGAAGAGAAGATAATGGCCAGGATAACCTGATAACAGCATCACTGTCGACTGTGAGCACCGTCAAAAAACTCAGGTGCATTATTCTCATTCCGTATTATCCTCAGTATGGTTACATATTTTAGTGTAATATAATAGTCTGGAAGCCAAATTGAGAAAAGACGCTAATTTAAGGTTTTCGTGTGCATGAAGTATATATTTACATATTTGTTATCAACGGAAAGGTAAAGATCTCAAGAATACAAATCTGCCTGTTGTAGAATTTTAAAATGCGCCTTTTTAACTGAATTTTCCTCTTAAAGCTACCTATAATGCTTTTCTTCATAATTTTACCTTGTTACATTTCAACCGTATTCTAAATTTGTATAGCGTGATATATATAAATATAAATTCCTCAAACTACTGATGGCAACAATTTCAAAACATGATAAAAACAGTGTAAAACTTTTTTATCTGATTTTTTAAAAGGTTAATTTTGCCAGTTTTGAGCTTATGAAAAAACTATCGATCATCGACTGTGGTCACGTGATATTTTCTATGTGAGAAGAGAATTACTACAGATACAACCATTCAAAACTGAGCTAAACAACGAAATTGCTATAATTGTTATATGACTATCGTCTAGTGATTAAAATGTATTACAGCTCATTTGACTAATCCTTTTGCCAGCAGGACCATACATGAGTGTGGAAATTAATGAAGAGAGGTGTATAGACCTATGTAACTGGAAAAATGTTTTCAATGTACAAACACTGTCACACAGAGGTCAATCAAGGTTATATTATTGGAAGCAATAGGTTGAACATTTTTCGAGAATTGTTGTTAAGATTCAGATTGCGTTGAACTAAAATACAAAATAAAGGTTTTATTTGCACGTCCTGACATCGTACTACATACATATGCTATTTGGCTGGATAGACATGCAGTGCGCCAGCTCAATTTGACACTGATGTGCTGATGAAATGGCAAATGCTTTCAGAATGATTAAAGGTCAAGGTCATGTGTTTGCTATCAAGGTCAGCGCTCTAAAATTTCCACAAATCCTGAGAAAAATACTTATTTTTCCATATCTCATTGATATGGATTTTATGGGTTTTCTTCGAGGTGCGTAATAAATTACAAACATAACATTGCAATGAAAAACTCTCAAGGTCAGGCCCACTTCAGGTCAAAGTTGTTTGAAGGTCAAACAATCTAAAACTTGTACAGATTGTATATTTTGCATGGTGATTTTTTGGCAAATTTGCAACATAATCGCATCCAATCGCATTCATTCCTATCTACGTCACTCTGTTACGATAAAAATCACAGACAGCTCCGCCCGACGTACACTAAAGCTCCTTGCGATTGATCCGTAGCTAGTTTGTCTGCAACTGGACTGCGACGGACTCCGAGCAGTCTCACACCAGTCACATAAGGTTGGTCGCAGTTCATACCTTATTGCAACCCTTCTCATAATTGTCGGCGACAGCGTTGTGATCGGCTGCGAGCTGTCGCCGGGTGATTGAAGACGAAAAATCGGCACGTCATAGCACGTGACTCAGATGCACCTATATATATCGTCGCTGTCCAGGTAATATTGCGTATGCATGTGGAATTTCGAAGTTTGTAGGTAATTGAGACAACATGTTTATTTTTGCCATGACAACCCAGCCTCATTCCCAGGGCTAGACAAGCACAGCTTGTTGGCCCTGGTTTACAGCTTTGAAAATCAGTTCTCTGCTTTCTGATAGGGCCTACAAAACAATAGTCTGGTGACCCACACCTGACCCTGAAAACTATGTCAAGTTTGAGTTTACATCATATGTTTGTTATCATAGGCTTAGTATTGTTGATGAATGAGAATGTAACAACCGATAGCTCGTATCCATCGGTTATTTGATGTAAAATAGGCTTTTTTGGATAACATCAAATTTGATATATATAAATTGTCATATTTTTTGTGAATAATCATCAGAAAAATATAAATAAATTGTGATTTTATATGTTTTCAGACTTGCTGTATCTATTGGTAACATAATTTTTTTCTTAGCGCCCATAATATGGGTAAAATCTAAGAGTCATACATGTTTGGTGTGCTGCTCTATGACCAAACCTATACACAAATCGGTTTTTATTCTACTAGAAACTATATTTTCAGTATGCCTACTAAAGGCAGGTCGGTCTACGCCATACCACCCACGAAAGCAACACTATTGCGACAAAAAATTCTGCACTATTAATTTTATCGTATCACCTTATATCGCTTTTCTTTTTATCACCTGGAGAGGTAGGTGTAATGATCTGTGCGCAAAGCAAGACAACAACAAAAGTTTGCTAGGAGTCAAATGTCCAGGCGCCTGAGCAACCGAGATCAGTCTTTGAGCTGCCAGCAGCCTGCTAGAGGTGTGATGCCACAATACTCCTGGCTCTGTCATAGGACCCCGTATACAATGAAAGAGGCAGAGACTTTGACTTTACATTCATGTACTGGGGTCATGTGGCTATCAAAATAACCAGGGTAGACTTTTAAAAAGTTAGACCTAAAGTCACAGGAAGCAAAAATTCAAAATGGCCGCCAGGCACACGTGAAAAATTCATGATTGATCATAACTTTTAAAGAAAAGCACCTAAAAGATTCATTTTGGTGTCCACACCTAGGTTTTCAGGTATGAGGAATTCAAACAAAATAATAACAAAAAACCTCAAAGCAATACAATGTACAGAAATCCAAGATGGCCGCCACGCTAGCATGAAAAATCTATGTCTGCTCTTTTTTTGAATGCCCTTATACGATTTATTCTGGTGTCTACACATACTTTTTTATGTATGAGGAATTCAAAAAATCTAAATCAAAGGCTTTAATACAAGGTGGCCGCCACACTAACGTGAAAAATCTATGTCTAATATGAAAATATATGTCTGCTCATAAAAAAGTTCATAAAATTCATAAAAAAAAGTTCGCCTAGGATATTAATTTCGATGTCTACACCTAGTTTAAATCCACCTACTTTAATAGCATTGGAATAGGTCTACTCAGAGGTTTTCATTACCGTTCCATCAATTTTGCATTAAATCAAAGTCATAGTGATTTCAATATTCAAAGTTTCATAGATTTTAATTAGTTAACACAACAACAAATATTAAATCCAAAAGTTTAAGAAAAAATCACTAACATAATAACAAGTAGTTTGCAAATTAGATGACTATGAGAAGAATAGATAAGGCATAGAATATGGGCCTACAACTCGAAATGTTGTAAATTGACCAAAATAAATGTTACCTGTGATAAAAACTATACAACATACAGCAATAAAAACATATCAATTTATAGATTAGCATCTCGTCTATATTTTAAACTATATTTCTAACCTTAACTCACATATCCAAGGGTGTAGCCCTTCTGAAAATAAACCAGTCTCAGCCGGTTTTATTAAATCTTAAACCATGTGTCGAGGGCCTATCATCACCACAATTTTCCACCGTCGCGCCACAGTCACTAATTATGCACATTTTCCATGAGGCCTATGTTTATAAACAACACTGCTGTGAGCTGTAGCTGTTTTTTGTTATTATTCGAGTTGACTATCAATATAGCCATGACATGAACACGTGATGTTCCTTCCCCTCCCACCAAGCCTCTACAGGTGCGGATCCAGATAATAATCTGACCGGGTTCCAACAAAGGGCTCTTCATTTAATTCCAGTCTCACAATTAAATGACAGAGATCTAATTTCAGTCAACATGTCATCGCAGTCTTACTTTGCCAAAAAAATGAGGAGTATAAACAAGATTCCGTATATCTGAACACAATAGTGCTTAGTGTCTATGGATGATGTCACCACTAGTCATCCATCATGCTTCTGTCATGTATCCTCATTTAATATGCATTACATCTTTGTTTGTAACTATACATCTTTGTGAAATGATATGGGCGATTCTCGTTTGCGTTCCACCTGTTCTATTCATACTTGGGAACATTTGCATAGTTTTGCATTTTAAGCATCTTTAAAAAATAGTGTCTTTAAAATGGAAATTTATAATTCATGTTTTATCTTTGCAATTGTAGATAACTAGGCATATTTCATTTGGCAATCTATTTAATGAAACAGAAAATATAAAATATTATTTTTTGCATTTCTGCACTTCAGAAGAAGTTCGATGCGACTAATTGCGTGCACATGTGTCACATGCCCCTATAGAAATTATAATAGTCTATAGCTCTATGATGATGATCAAAACTACTGTTATCGTGTGGGCCTACATCTTAAATTCAATATTTCTTTTCAATGTCAGATAATTTTACGTATGATCAACGCTTACGCCTACAGTTCGGCTGGGCCTCAAATCTCAGAGGTAGGTCTACTGGGTTCGAATCTCGGTAGGGCCAAATGCTTTGCATCGTTGATGTGCATAATGTATACATGTACAATGTTGCAATCTGTTCAAAGACATGGAATTCACAGTGCTACCGACGGTGCCATGTTCTATAAAGAACCCTTTTGTTTAGGAACCCTGTCAACCGATCAATTTGAAAATGGGTTACAACATTGGTTACAACAGAGTCTATTGTAACCAATGTTGACTTAATGCCGGAAATGGTGGGCCAATAACTGGTTCAACGTCTTGCATTTGCTGTTCTAATATATTTTCTCTTATTCAGTGAACAAGTATAATACCGTTAATAAAAAGACTGGTGCATTGTAGCCAGAGTAACCAGGACAACTCTCTACAGTGCAAGCCCAGAAAACACAATACGCTGCACCAATGTGGGTTTAATGCTGGCCCATTGTCTGGGATGCGTGCGAAACAATAAACACAGTGATTTAATGCTGGCCCATCGTTTATGACACTGAATCATCTTTAAATCAACATTGTGGCATGCCTTGTTTACTGGTGTTCGACTGAAAACCAGCAAACCCTAGACATTGCGCCAACTCTGAGGTAAGGTCGGTCCACCATCTGTGACGCTGTCCAAACATTAATTTGACTTTGGACAAATGTCTTGTGTTTTATATATGTGACCCGATCTGGCAAAATGAGTCGGAAGTCGCACAAACGATGCAAACGATTGACAAACGATGCTAGGGCCCTTATAAGCCAAAATGACCTTGATTTGACATATTTCTAATTTTTACATAAGTTTTTATTTTCATATCATTACTTTTGAATCCTAAAATTATGTGGCATAGAAATTGGTGTACATGTTGAAGAAAAATATTTTAAATATTATGTTATTTTAATTTTAGTCCCAATTATCATGATTACACTCCAATCAGTGATATTTGTTTCTATTTGCATTGTTGCCATGGAAACAGTCGCTATTAAGTAGGAAATGTTGATACACTGTAGAAATCTTGACTATGAAAATTTCTGTCATCTACTTCATATATCCCGACGCATCTTCATTAAAACATTGTATTAGAGCTAGGACCATTGCAATTACAATATGCTATGTTGCTATTAAAATAATTTGATGTGAACTACATGTCGTAGTGGAATAGAAGTGCTGTTTGAAAATCGCATTATTGCGAACTTGAGTGTTTAGTGAGGATTCACATTATTGCTAGCTTGCGCAAAAAAGGGGTTTAAAATTGGCGATCACTGCAATCGTAGATGGTCATAACTGAGAAACCATTAGATGGATTTTCATGATCTTGGTGTCTATGATTACCTTGACTTTACATAATTGTAAAATATTTACAATTTGATTGAGCACCTCGAAAAACACTATAATAGCCATGCACCAAAACATTAAAATCCTCATAGTATTATATATAGAAAAATATGTCTTCCTTACATTTTGGGAGTTTTAGAGCTCTGACCTTGATAAAAACGCTTGACCTTGATCTTAGACCATTTACCACCTTTCCGGTTCGATTCAGCACCTCGAGAGTATGTCCCCAAAACATTAAAATCAATATAATAGTCCCTTAGATATGGTGAAAAATATGGATATAATGAGTTTTAGAACTCTGACCTTGATAAAACAACACATGACCTTGACCTTCAATCATTCTAAAACCTTTTCCATTTCATTCAGCACATCAAAAAAACATACGAGATACCAAAATATTCAAATCTATATATTCGTCACCGATATACGGAGAAAATACATTATATTATAATTAAGAGTTTTTACTTCAGTTACATAGAAAGTAATGGAAATATAAGCAGTTTTTAATGAATGACTTGGTAGGCATTTTTGATTAATGTAAATTAACCTTATTTGGACGTGGGCTTGTAAGATTTTATATTTCAAAGCATGAAAAATATGAATCCATGTAGCTAAGAAAATGTTGGAAGTCCTGTTGGAGTGTATATGTAGGCTATTCATATGCAGATATGATACCGATTGTGTATTCCAAGTCAAGGTATGGATTAATATAACATGTCAGGGGCAAATTAATGCTTGTTACCATGGAAACAACCAGTAACCTCCCACAACGAGTTACCTATACATAATAATACTATATATAACGTATTGTATTCTAAAACATTATAAAGTAATAAGATAAAATCAGAGTAGGCCCCTAATGCCGGTATTTTTTATGGAACCAATGAACGCTACGCATCACGGTGGTATATGTGTATTGTTGATAGGGATACCGTTGCCATGGTAACGATCATACTATGTTTTTTTCATCCGTTTTAGAAATCGAGTCCCCTTATATTAGTTATGTTAAAAATAAAAAATGAGGATGCCACGAGTGATTATGATCATACCCCGTCCATGTTGATGACAGTGGACACTTGAAAGAGCTGTATGAATATATAACGCGCTGGTGCATTATGGGAAACTTCAGGGGGTAAATTCGGTGACAAAGGCGCATTTTAAAAATCTACAACAGGCAGATTCATAATCTGAAGAGTTTTACCTTTCCAGTGATACCACTTATGCAAATATATACTGCATGCACACGAAAAGTACAAAAATCGGATTTGGCTTCCTGACTATAACACTCTGTTGTAAATATGGCCCAGGCTAAAATCATCAAAAAATCAGTGATTTGATTTGGGCTTCTTAATATGACCATATATGATGTAAACATGTCCATAGACTAGAACTGCAAAGTAATATTTTGCAATTAACATGATTAAAATATGAGAATAGAAGTAATACCAGCTATACATAATTGAAAAAAGTCAAGTAGTTACCATGATTGCAAGGCTGTGCGATTATAGTTGGTTTTTTATTTACTCATATTTTCACTTCATAAAATTGTGTCACCGTATCGCCTTTGCTGGAATAAAAAATGAAATGAAATGAGTGGGGTTTTAGGCCACCTGTGTGCACATATAGGCTAAAGTACGCCCGGAGAACCTCCTGAAGATAGTTTGATGAATGAAATCAATCTTCACGAGTGAGCGGGGAAGACACATTTTGTTTCTTTGAAACTTGGAGGTCAGAGTGGGGCTCGAACCCGCGATCTCCGCCTTTCCAAGTAGACAGCTTTAACCACTGCACTGTTTGCTGGGATAGCCCACATGTTTACACGGCACGTGTCACGTGTAACGTGACATACATAGGAACACCGGAAGAGAACAATACACCCGTGCCACAAACGGCTTCACCTAATTGACGTCATTAGCGGAAGCTCCCAATGATAATCACGTTGAGGCAATTATCGGATTACGTCACGCCGATTAAGGCCAACATTCAGATTTATTTTCATGGGTTAAATAGTAATTATTGTCACCCGTGTCCTGAAGTGTCAATCGTATGTGGGCGACAAAGACACACACCAGCAGACACCGTGCAATGACAAAGCTGGCCTAATGTTCAGGCAATGTTGTAAATGGTGGTTCAGAATTAATCTGACATTGGATCATTGCATCTTCCTATCGCATCCAATTGTCAGGATTACCAATCAAGTACGACTTACAACGCGTCTACGGCCTTTCATGTAACCCGAAGCTAATAATACGTAAGCTCGATTTACGTCTACTTTATTTTCTTAATTTAGTCCAGGGGCTAGTTTTTGTAGGGGCTTTAGTTTGTGAGTTCGTTCAACCGGTGTAGTATCTACAGTCTGAATTGACAGAATGGTAGAATAGAACTTCAGCAACAGCCCCAGGCAGTATGTACAAACAATTTGTGGTATCCGTTTTATGTACAGCCCATTTTCTAACATAGGGGGTGTTTTTCGCTATGCTTGTCAAAGTGGAGGTCAAATTCAGAAAAAAAACATATCTTTGCAATGAATGGACCAATTCTCACACTTTTGGTATGAATATACTTATATTAAATTATCGTGCTTTTGGGTCTGGCCTTATGTAAAAATGTGTATTGGGAGAATATACCAACATACATCTCAATGGTATATATAGACGTATAGGCTATGAATTTTTTTTAGATCTTTACAAGAAATGAAACAGAAATTTCACAAAGGGTATTGGCTAAAAATGCATTATATTATTAAAATAAGCAATGCTGCGGGAAAAAAATAAGAGCAAATTTGATTTCATGGGTGTAACTGACTGGGACTGAGCTTACTTCATGCTGCATACGGTCCTGGTGATTATTGATATATTCTAGAAGTCAATGAGACCCCCCATTCCTACTTAGATTTAGGGAGTAGGGTTATATAAACGTCTGTCGTTGCTGTTGTAGTTTATCAATGTACACATTGAAATTCAGCTCCCGTTTTTGATTGTTGCATTGGAGTAGATAGTCATCTCTCCACATACATTTTATTAGAAAAGAATAAAAATCAGCAACAAACCAAAATATTCAGCATGATCAAAGAAATCGACTAAATAAAACATACGTCTTGCCCATATCTCCATGTAGCCTATGTTTTTTAACGCCAGATATGTATTTGTTTGAATCCCGGTGGTATTCAGTTTTATAGATGTCGATATATTTTTTTTAATGTAAGAATATAGCAGCCTGTTATGAAAATGTCTGTATTTAACCTGGGCTGAAAAACATTGAACTTTACTCGGCATATAAGTGTATAGCCTGTTATCTCTTCCTTTACCGACTTCTCCCTCATAAAACTACCCCCAAAAACTGACTTCTTTTTTAAGGAGGACCCCTGAGGTAGCCCCTGGGTACAACAAAGGTCATAGCTATGCGCATGTGCACATCGCACAAATTAAAAATGCCAAAGAAGATTGCGTCCATGTCACTGACCATTCTGGTTGGCGATTTTCAACCACGCATGTAATGAAATATCTCCATTGAAATTAATGCATGTACACATGTGGATTTCGCATAAATGCGAATTTGGTAAAGGAACGTAGTTTTCGCATAAATGCGTAATTGATAAAGGAAGAGCTATACACTTAATTTTACATAATTTGGGTGTGCTAAATTCTATAATCAGTCCGATAACGTTCTATATTTCATGTCCTTCACCTTCAAATTTACAAAACAAAAAAGGCCGCTATAGACGTCAGATTCTGACGACTAAAGTCGATCCCCGCACTGGAAGAGTAAACGTATTTTTAATGGCCGTAGGACCATAACAGAGGTATTCAAATGAAGCGGAAAGAGCTGACTAAGACATTTACGATAATTTAAAAATGTAAAAATCCTTTGGTCTCCGAGGTTTGCACAAGAATATTTTAGCGCTTTAACCCTTTAACCGCCAAATTATTCAATTGTAATTTTCACTCACTTGAAGTTGTGTCTCGCTGACGCGATCCACAACTTCAAGTGAGTGAAAATTATTCAGATTCGACAAAATGGAGATCAACTAATTTCAAATTTTGCTGATTAATGCCACATTTTATCTCTAACAGGTTTAAAAGCTGATATGCAATGTGCTAATAAAAAATGTAAAAACGAATACGGACGGCACCGGCGGTTAAAGGGTTAAGGGTTAAAATAACCTTCATGCGACTGTTATTTATCAGACGTTCAGATGGAGATCCACAGTAAACCTCAGTAATCACAGTAACCATGGTAATCACGTGATAAGATCAAATCCTGACCGGGACACTTATTCTCATCATGGTGGATTTAAATTGTTCTTCAAAATGTCCTGTAGTGTGCAGCTCTGCCTGTGATACTGTTTATACTGTCTAAAGTCCTGCAGCGTGCAGTGCTACCTGCATGTGATACTGTTCAAAGTCCTGCAGTTTGCAGTGCTGCTTGTGATATTGCTTATCCTGTTCAAAGTCCTGCAGTGTGCAGTGCTACCTGCATGTGATACTGTTCAAAGTCCTGCAGTGTGCAGTGCTGGCTGTGATATTGCTTATGCTGTTCAAAATCCTGCAGTGTGCAGTGTCTTTTATACTGGTCCCATTTAGACCGTTTAATAAGAGTAGGGTGTTATCCCCACTTCTCCTTGACGTGCTCCTTCTGTCGCGATGTTCCCATAATCGTAATAATGCACAGAAAACAATTAGATCCCTCACTTATTCATGAGGAGCACAATACAAAGAGTGAGGCATGCGTGTATATGTGCTGGCAAACAGGAAATCACCTTGACAATTAAAATTAGAAAAAAACTTATTTTTCACAAAGTTTGCCTGAGATAAAACCAAGTAATTACCTACTAATTACTGCCCTGCTGTTTTACATTGACGCAAAATGAGCCAGGATATTTATCCGGCGTTTGATGTTGACATCACTGTATTCTGGCTAGTGTAATGAGGGACTTGTCATTATTTGTCTAGGTTTGAGTGACTTGATGTCTGCTTTAAATGTGAATGAGTTTAACATTTAACCCTTTCAGCGCGGGGACCGTCTTTATAATTAAAAGACGATCCCCACACTGATAGAATTAAAATATTTATAATCGGTATAGACATGCAACATAGGTATTCAAATGAAACAGAAATAGCTAGCTGAGACATTTATGATTATTTCAAATAAAAAAAAACCTTTGTTCTCCATGATTTATACTACAATAATTTAGCGTTATAATTAAGAGTTAAAGACCACCTCACTTCCCCGACATTGGTTTCTAGAACTTAAAGTCATTATCATCTAACCCTATGAACCTTAAAGTTAACTTTCATATGATTTTGACAGTCGACATGGAAACTTCACTATGCAGCAATGAATAGGTAAATCAATCGGCAATTATAAATATTTGTAGGCCTACACTTTACTGCAAAATGTTAATATATTGGTAAAATAAAAACAAAACATGTAATATTTTTACATAAACATATGTATATTTTTGATAAGCTAAAAAACGATTTGGTCGATATTTTCCGAAATTTACCTCAACCTCAGATGCATAAAATAAATATGATAATGATAAAGAAAAGAAAATACATAGTTTTCATACAACAATTGTAATATGTTTACTAACACTAGTAATGCTTATTTATTATGTCTATGTAATAACATTTTTGCAATTAATTACCTATCAAAATTCCTTTTGATTTACTTATTAAGATGAACATTTCCCACTTTGCTTTTGAAGTCAAGCTTGTTACATAAGGCTTTGTTAAAGGACGGATTATACGTTATTTGTTTAGTTTTAAATCAATCCGTCTTAGTTTCTGCTAATTAACCACCAAGAGGCACCACTGAACAACATAACATTCTGGTCACAAGGCTAGCAATATTAACAATTGTATTTTTTTTTGATAGCCGTAAACCAACAATATAAACCATTGTACTGTTCGGTGACTTTCAAACAATTTGCAATCTAAGAAATGTCACTAATAAAACATTTTGTGATAAATCATCAATTATTCAAATTATTCAATTTATGATATGTCTATTTTTCATAATTGCGTTAGCAATTCCAACTTCAACTGAAAGAAACATATTATTCTACACAACAAGGGTTGATATTCAGACAAAATTCAAACGCATGCTCAACTAGTAATGCAGCATTATCTGAAATGTTTCAAATAATTTTCCTTCTGTTTTCTTCAATTTTAAATAAACAAAATAACACATTTCAGAATATTCATTCATTGTCTACATAAGAACCTGATAAAAAAGTATTTAAAAATCGGATGTCTAATAATATGTATGTGTTAACACTTTAAGTTCGGGTGACACTTCAAACGCATTCAAAACGCTTTCCACAACGAAAATGGGAATTTAAATTGATCAAAATATTTAATTGCAGAATCTAAATACATAATGCAAATGTTAAAGCATAAATTAAGATGTTATTTTAAAACAAAGTCCTATTGTGTAGTCAACACGAAGTGTGGCAATATAATTAATGCCGGCTTTAAACGAATGAACAAAATTGTCAAGGAGTTATGCTGCAATTAACCTTTTAGCCGTTGATCACAATTATTTCCGTTTTTTTCAATTTTTATTATCACTTTAAATGTCAGATTTTAAACATGTTATTGATAAACCGTGACATCAATCAGCAAGATTTTAAAAGCGCATTCCTCCATTTTGTCAAATCTGAATAATTTTCACTCGCTTGAAGTTGTGAATCGCGTCAGCGAGACACAACTTTAAGTGAGTGAAAAATAAAATTAGATAAGCTAGGCATTAAAGGGTTAAAGACTTAGTTGTCATTTCACTATCATGACTATAGAACCCCTGTCTATATTTCGCTAGCTTTGATCTGCGCCGATGTGTGTTGTGTAGGTTATAGATTGAACCCTCACCCCTGAACAAATGCTGATTAGAAAAGCTAAAATAAACACGCCTTGTTTTGATAAACATAAGTTTCTTTGTGCTTGTACGAGTGGGAACGACTTTAAGCTCAGTCGTTCAACCTATTCCACCGTGTAAAGATAACAGAAAGTAACTGCTTACATTTGCTGTAAGTAGTTACGGCATATTGTCTTTCAAGAACAGTATTGCGTTTAATAAACTTCAGTATTTCAACTACAGGTTTTACGTTTCATCATGATTTGAAAGTGGGAATTGATTAAAACGCAGCTATCCACCACTATGTTTTCAGCCGTCCGCACGTGAATTTTTAGCTGATTTTTGCTATTAGGAGGTTAGTGCTGACTGCAGTTTAGGCCATACAAAATTAATTATAATAGACGTGTTTGCCGCTTCTTGTGGCAATGCAAGTAATGAAGAAATTATAATAAAATCTTTGCTGTTCTTGCTATTGACATGGAACATACGTTTGTGTCAATCCAATATATGAACACATGACCTCGCCTACCCTACAATGTCGAAAAATAAATATATATATTTCAATTAAAAAGGGGGAAAATATGAGCTCGCTCGAACAATGTAGAAATACATCTATACTTCGCTTGAGGGAAACTATTTTTTTCGCGCCAAAATCTTTCGGCCATAACATTTAATTTGATGTGGCCTCTATTGCTAGAACGGAAATTACGTCATCGAGTCAGGCTGGTCAATCATTCTTAATCCCGATCCACGCCTGGCGGGCATTACGTGCACCGAGACATCTGGATCAGAAGCTGGCGCACTTCAGGTTGACTTGGCTGAGGGACGACTTGTTGAGTGGCACTTGTGTCAGGCCCGAACCTCCCAAACATCACTGACAAAAATTATTGTCCTGGCAGGTGAAACTATGGTGTCCGGACCGGATAGGGCCATTTCGACCTTTCGCAGTTTCGCACTTTCGTTGTTTCGCATTTTCGTTGTTTCGCATCGCCCTTTCTTTGTTTCGCATCGCCCTTTCGCTGTTTCGCATCGCTCTTTCGCAGTTTCGTTGTTTCGCAGTTTCGTTGTTTCGCATCGCCCTTTCGTTGTTTCGCATCGCTCTTTCGCAGTTTCGCTGTTTCGCATCGCACTTTCATTGTTTTGCACTTTCGTTGTTTCGCAGTCTCGCACTTTCGTTGTTTCGCACTTTCGCGGTTTCGCACTTTCATTATTTTGCACTTTCGTTGTTTCGTACTTTCGCAGTTTCGTACTTTCGCTGTTTCGCTCTTTCGTTGTTTCGCACTTTTGCAGTTTTGTTGTTTCGCACTTTCGCACTTTCGCAGTTTCGCACTTTCGTTGTTTCGTACTTTCGCACTTTCGTTGTTTCGCTCTTTTGTTGTTTCGCAGTTTCGCAGTCTCGTTGTTTCGTACTTTTGCTGTTTCGCTCTTTCGTTGTTTCGTAGTCTCGCAGTTCCGTACTTTCGCTGTTTCGCACTTTCGTTGTTTCGCTCTTTCGTTGTTTTCGCACTTTCGCAGTTTCGTTATTTCGTACTCTCGCACTTTCGCTGTTTCGCACTTTCGTTGTTTCGCACTTTGGCACTTTCGTTGTTTCGCTCTTTCGTTGTTTCGTAGTCTCGCAGTTTCGTTGTTTCGTACTTTCGCACTTTTAGTAGGGTGCGACACGTCACCAAACTGGCTCCCGTAGGATTTGAATGCTAAATCTGATTTTTTTGCTGATTTTGGTTGCTTTGAGGTCGAAATACCACAAAATAATGGGGTTCAATTTTTTTCCTTCGGAAATGAAATGAATCGGGCTTTAGGCCACCTTTGTGCACATATAGGCTAAACTGGGCCAGGAGAACCTCCTGAGGATGGTGAGATGATTAAGATGACACTGTCCTCCAGACACAGGATTCGAAATTCGAGCCCTGGCGGTCTGAGGCCGAGCACGCTACCTCTCAGTCACGGAGGCTCCCCACATCCTTCGGAAATCTGCGGTAGAGGGGTACAATTCAAGGTCAAAGGTCAATTTCAAGGTCAAATATGATTTTTCAGCCAATAAAGGTAGGAGCAAGTGTAATACCTCATTTTCGTGTAATTTTCACTGAAAAATTCATTTCTTATATTATTTTCATGTTTCAAGGTCATTCTCAAGGTCAAAAGGTCAATTTCAAGGTCAAGAATATAAAAAATGATTATTTTACAAATAAAGTTGTGAAGAAGTCTAATACCACATTTTCATGGGATTTTTACCGTAGAATCGATTTACAGCATTATTTTGATGATTCAAGGTCATCTTCGGGGTCAGACGGTCAATTTCAAGGTCATGCAAGCGGAAATATGATTTTTAAAAAGTACAGCTAGGAGCATGTGTAATACCTCTTTTCCATGGGATTTTTACCGACACGTCTATTTATGTTATTAATTAAGTGATTTAAGGTCATCTTTGACCCTTAAAGCGCTGAAATACTTTCGTATAAATATAAATATTTTTGCTCTTACAGTGCGGGGATCGACTACTGACGTCAGCTTCTGACGTCTGAAGTCTATCCCCACGCTAGAATGGTTAAGGTCAATTTCAAGGTCAAAAATGAGAAGATATGATTTTATCAAACACAAATACCAAGAACTGTAATACCTATTTTTCGTATGATTGTGACTGAATAATCCCTTTTTGGGTCTAAAGGTGTTCAACCTGTGAAAAACCCATGGGGTGAAGTATAATTTGACCTTTAATCCAATCGGCGGGGGGGGGGGTGGTCACCTGAAATGTGGCATTGTTCTCTATTGATACTGTGGTGAAAGTGTTTACAATCGCTCAAGAAATAACAGATTTACGAAAAAACACAAACAATTGTGAATCCTCGAATCTTCATCAGCTGGGAAGGATTCAAAAAAGACAAAAAAGACAAATAACTGTAATAAATTATATTAGCTATATGTAATTAGTATTGAGTGAAGGATAAAAAATGACAGACGACCTAGATGTGTATCTGTGCATTATTAAGGTGTTGAGTATCTGAAAAATAGCATAGGCTCTTGGAGGAAGTTCAGATTTCATCTGGACGAGTTATGTGTCCAGTGACAAAACCATTATTTAAAAAAAAAAATAAAGGTTTGTTAATAGTGGCTGATAAATGTGCAATCAATCTTTCGTAAATCTTGATTGACAACAAAGATGTTTTTTTTTAAATATTAGGAAAACAGATAATGAAATTAAAAACAAGTGAGTGGAAACGTATTATTGGTGCAGCAGTTTCTGATTCTTAATAACAATGAGCATAATTAATTGATTTATTTTGGTCCATCATAAACTTGAGTAGACAGGTGGAGATTTTTAATTATAAATTTTGTAAACTCATAAAAATTATACTGTCATGGTGACCAAGTGAAATCTTGTTTTAGTTTTACATTTTTCATAGATGATAATTACTTGGCCGAACACATCTTATTGCCTAATCCGATCATGTTTGCCTTAATTAACATTTTAAATATTATGTGTAATATGTACCTTACTTAAATATTATTGTTTCTTTTAACAAAATTCTCAATAATTCGAAAGAGGTTTGTGCAAGCACATGCCATATATCCTATTCTACAACTCTCACATAAATACAAGTGTTATTTACAAAAAAAAAGTAAAGTTATATATGCTGCAATGAGAAGGTGATGGTAAACAGGTTATTTTCATATATACATTACTCATCTCATATAATTATAATAGTTATATCCACTTCATAAAAGAAGTGTACTTCAAAAAATTTAAAAAATTCTGGATAATTCACTTCGACACTGTTGACTTATAGCCGTCGCGCTTTAGAAAAACAATCGTATATCACGTCAATGATATGCCATCAAGCGTCACTCATCATTCATATCCTCGTATTCTTCTTTTTTAATATTGGGGCAGTCATTTGCGTAGCACTTGCAAAGTGGTGTGCATGGGAGTCCATTCTTATAACAATTACATCTGGATTTACAGTTTGTCTTACAGCTACATTTTGTCAGTTCAATCACGCCTCTAGGAGCAGGAAGATCAATGCACTTCACCGGAACATAATGACCTTTTTCTATATTCCAACCATATCCTTCCACGGGCGGTAGATCAGGTAAGCTGACCATATACGTTTTATCTCTCATAGCAGTGTAGTTTGCTCGAACAATATGGGGCAAAAGTGAAGCACGAGTAGGGGAGAGCATCTCAGCTTCCAGGTTCTTCGATTGAAACAATTGCCAACGCAAAGACGGTAGAGTAGTAGGGCCTTTTTGACTGTATACTGAACATACAAATTTTTCAAGCGGTTCAACTTGCTTTGGGAGCTGTCCATTACCAAGATCTTGTGGGATTTGTTTTTCACCAAGCTCCCTGAAGCAGTGAATCACAGAGTCCTCTTCATCAAGAAGCATATATGTCTTCAACCATGTTTTTTTTGGTAATGCCGACAAATCCCCCCCCCCCAATCTGATCCAGAGAAATTGTGGAGCCCAATTAATCCCTGGCATCTGTTGATTCCAATGGCATTGACTCTCTCTACAACATCAATTTCTCTGTTTTTATTTCCTTTGCCAGTCAAAAAATTTAGTTGGGTTTGGGCCCCGAGCCTTCCACGGGATACAACATCCAGAAGAAGGGTCAAAACATCAGTGTCTGGTGACCACACGCATATTTCCTTCCATGTGTTATTAGTGATAGATGCTAACACTTGATGTGCAATTAGAGTATCTGCCTCTTCATGCGAGTGCTCTTCTTCGTGGTCATTGCTCTTAATTTTTGTGTCATACACAACAACCAACTTCAAGTTCTTTCTGGACGCATGTTCTAGTAGTGCTTCTGCAAAGAACACAGTTAGGTGATTTTTTGTTTTAGAGGAGGATAAAATATCTTTAATTGACATAGTTAGCTTCATGTCAGGATGAACTGCAAATTCACTAGATGTTGTTGCTCTCTTTTGTCGAGTTTTTGACTTTAGTGATTGCTCTAGATATCGATCAAATACAACACGACATTCACTGTACCCAGTCATCATGTTTTCAATGCGACCAACAAATGCATTTTGAAAGTCGGAAAATGTCCTAATAGCTACAGTTTTTTTCATGCTATTGATTACAGCCATGGCATCAATAATTAAAACACGCGGAGGATGACTTGCCGTTTCTCTTTCAAGCAGAGTTGATCGATCCACAGACACATCCTCAGCTCCTTCAATAGCATGCATCAGACTCGCTTTGTCTGTTGGAATGTATAAAGTACCATCAATATTGCACAGAGACCGAGGTATAACAGACATTTCAAAACGACCAATTGTTTCTTCAAGCTTTGGTACAAGCTCAGGTCTACTCGCCTGTATAATAAGAAATCGTCCCAATAGTTGTCTCTCTTCACGCAATTTGATAACTTTTTCACCAATCCGTAGCTTAGTTTTTTCCATCCAATTTGAGAAAGTTTTCAGTTTCATTTTTTTCATTGTATCCCACACAGATGATGATGATGTGCTTAAAAGCCTTGTCTCCACAAATTGTTCAAATTGTAACTGACCCTTTTGAGCAAAATTTATAATGTCATGTTTTGCCTCAGTTGGAACAATAGCTGATGACACCAAGCTTTTCAGGGGAAATTTATCGACGAAAGGATTGCCAGTACAGTGCATTTCCATTGAATCCCTCAGTTTGATTGCGTTTGTCCTTATTCGAACTGCACAATTTCCTGTTAACTGATGATGTTCCTTTTTTGCTATTTTCTTCGCTGCTCGGGGAAAGCTATTAAGGTACTGTTTAACTATATTGGCAAGATGGGGAGTGATGGTGATCAGTCGATCAAGGGCAGCTTCATCCTGGCTAAGTCCAACTATTCCACCATGATGTTTTAATTCCTTCATTTCTTGTTCGAGTGTTTGGTCTGTAAATAAACTGGTAAAAGGTACTTCACTTTTAGATACAACAAATTCTCCAGATAGCAATGTTTGCCATGTGACTGGGTCATCCTGTTCTATATTATTCATTTCTGCAAGATGTACAGGCATTAAACGAGCGTAGTTCAAAAAATCACGTGAAAAAAAGTATTTGATCATATTCTCCAATTCTGCCAAATAATCCGTCCAATTACCTGACTTGATTTTCAACCTGCTCTAGGTATTGCAATAAATATTGTGCTAGTTCGCCATAAGCTGTGGGTATTTCTTCTTGTGGTTTGATATGTTCAGTATTCCAAGACTGTATTTCGTTATATTTATCTTGCATTTCTGGACTGCGATCATGTACAGCTTTTTTTAGAGAAACACACTTGTCGCGGACAGGTTCCAATGAAACATTTGTAGCATCAAACATCATCATCATTATTGCCATGCTGTTAGTGGTGTGATATTCCATCCCTCGCTTATATGCCTTGCCACTAAATATTCCCCGAAGAGCTGCAGATGTATATATACCACATTCAATAGCGCATATCTCAATGCCACTTCCCTCACATGTTTTTCCCAGAGAATGAAGAGCTGCAAAAGCAATGTGCAGAGCACCAGCTTGAAGGATCCAATTGGTGTCACCAACAGGATAACAGCAAGGACTGTTGTATTTTTAATGCCCGTCTATAGAGATCCAGGTCTAGGGTTATCATAGTCCTTCTTTCTGGGCCAACCACAACTGCGGAAACGCCTTGACATAGCATTAGGGCAGTGTATAATGTTCCATAATCTGTGGGTGATGTTCTTAATAAGGGGGCAATCACCTGAGAGTTAGTCTGTGGTTGATTCCCAGAGGAACGGGATAACAGCAAGGACTTGGTAGCTGCCCATGCTTGCATAACATCTTCTTTCGAGATTTTGCTGCACCTGTTTTTTTCGGCCAATATGGGTTTTTTCAAATTGTTGGCGAAACATTCTATATTCTCGGGGATCGGCTCTTTGTCATTTTGTGTTGCGGCTGCATTTTGCTCAACCTTAACCGTTTCATCAGTAGCTAAATAGTTAGCAAGTACCCAAGAATGGGTGTAGTCTTTAATATTCAAGACACCTGTATTCCCTAGTTTATATTGTTGAAACTGAATTGGTTTGTTTTTGATTATCGGCTCTGCCAGGTACTTTGTAGATAAAGTGAGCTGTGTTGATGACAGTGTATTTGGAATCACAAGAGGTCTATTGAGAGGTTCGCCATCTACAGCACGCTGATTAATGACGATTACTGTTCCATGGAAAGTATTCTGTCCTGTTGGAGTATCTTCTAAAAGGTCAATATTGTCAACGGCAAAAGTAACATTTATTCCTTTTTTTACAAAGTCTGGCAAGCAAAAGCCACCACTGTCCACCATTCACTGGAGAATACCTTCTCTTCGGTAATCACTTCCAATGTAGACTTCTGACAAGTTATTAATAAGTGAATTATCACGGAATCTAGAATGTACTGCTAATGGCAAGCCAATAGAAAAGGGAGTTTGTACAGTTTGTAGAAATCTGCCTTCATTTTTTGGTTGAATGTGTACCTGCCTGTCACTTCTAGTGTTTTGAGTAAGAAACTGACAGGCCATATCAACAGTTTTATGTACTTCTTCGTTGCGAGTTTCGGACACTTTGATGACATGACGCCCAAATAGAAGTTGACACAGAAAGAACTGTAGTAATGGCTGATTCGAAAAGTCATCAAGACTTCCATTAAAAGACCATGAACGATGATCTAATAATTCCTCTCGTAGCAATCTAGAGATGTGCTTTAAATATGTGACTTTTTCGTCAGTGTCGTGTAGTGTTGAGATCCACGGCCTTACTCAAAGTGGATTGAAGAACAATATCCTCAGGCTCATTTTTGCGCAATGATTTAACAAACTGTGCATTTGGAATTCGTACAATAATCAAATGCTTTAAATATTTTTTGTAATTTCCACCTTCGTTGATTTCTATTTGGTATCTCCGCATGATTGACAAATAGGCATCATTTACATCTGCTATACTCAATTGGCCATTCTCATCTGCGAGTGAATTTTCAACAGAAATAAGTAACTCCTCATCACACAATGAGCGCACAAGTGAGGTACTGGTGAAAACCGCAGTATCCAAACTGCGCTGAGCTGAACGTAAACATCTCCTGTGGTAGTACTTGTCCAACGCACGAGCATCACCTTAATCATGCAAATCTGATACACATATTCTGACCTCGTCATCTAACGTTTTTGTTTTATCTGTATCAGAGTTTTACCCATATCGTCAGACATCACAAGGTGAAGCGGTTCAAAATTATCCACATGACAAAAAGTACAAGATGAGAAAATGCATACCTTTTCTTTGGCTTTGGTTTTCATTCTTTTAGTGCGTGTTGTTGTTTGAGATAGGCGGCCAGGAGGATGTCTATTGGATGCATGCAAATCAACATCATCGGCTTTTCTCTTCAGACGATCAATTATGACTTTGTTCACAATAGGTTTTCTGCAATCACTGTGATACTGTGCAGACTGGCGCTCACTCTCATTCATACCATCAAGACGATCTTTAAGTTGATGAATGTCATTCTGACCTAAAGATACTCTTTCATGACAGCTTCTTATCAATTCCAAAATCATGTCATAATTGCTTACAAGTTTTTTGCTTGAGGAGGCACCCTCTAAGCTGATGACACAAAGACAGGACATATCAGCCATTTTCAATCATCAAATCAATGCAGTACTGGACGCCATTCAAATTACATTTTAGAATCACATCACCTATGTCTTTGAAACACTAATGGTGTACTAGATTTTTCCGCTATTACATTATTATACAAAGGGACACAAAGATGATTCCACCGTGACGTCACAGCAGTTGAGACAGTAGAGTTGTTCTATTATATCAATGTTTTGTATTAGGCCTATTGTTTTTTTAATAGTTAAAATGTTCTAAAAAACTAAACAAGTAATAATACATTAATAAAACTTTACAATTGTTTGTCTTATAGGATTTTACACTTTCCAGTGTGTCTTTTGTGTTACTATCTATACATGCCCCCATTTGTAGCATATCTTAATAGCACATTTGACCATCAGTATGAATATATCACTAAAATAATAGAAAAACATTATTTCTCACACGAAATAACAAGAACAATAGGTATTACACTTGTTCCTAGCTTTATTGTTAAAACTCAGATTTCCGCACACTTAAAAAGGGATTTCCGCCCACTTGACCTTGAAAATGACACTTTGACCTTAAAGATGACCTTTAATCATTAAAATATCGCAAGAGATGGATTATTCAGTCAAAGTCGCACAAAAAAAAGGTATCACACCACCTTCCATTTGTGTTAGCTAAAAAAATTATACTTTTAAATATTTGACCTTGGAATTGACCTTTTGACCTTGAAGATGACCTTGAGTCATAAAAATAAGACTATAAATAGATTCTACGGTAAAAATCCCATAAAAATGAGGTATTACACATGTTCCCAGCTTATTTTTTTTAAATAATAGTTTTAGATTGTTGACCTTGAAATTGACCTTTTGACCTTGAGAATGACCTTGAAACATGAAAATAATGTAAGAAATGGATTTTTCAGTCAAAATTACACGAAAATGAGGTATTACACTTGTTCCTACCTTTATTTGTTGAAAAAATATATTTGACCTTGAAATTGACCTTTGACCTTGAATTTTACCCTTCTAGCGCAAATTTCTGAGGGATGTCAAGATGCTATTCTACAGTCTCTGAATATATTTACCCTTGGCATTAATAATCAACAATAAAAAACTATTATATACTCCTAACTGAGGTACAGTTTTATTTCTGCCGGATTAATAAACTATGCAATACAGTTGAAATCGGTACAAAAACCTAGCAAAAGTAGAGCCAGCACCCCCCCCCCCGTTTTTGTGATTTCAGAGGTCAAAAAATTTGAACCCCATTATTTTGTCGTAGTTCAACCCCAAAGCAAACAAAATCAGCACCCTACTATTTCGCTGTTTCGCTCTTTCGTTGTTTCGCACTTTCGCAGTTTCATACTTTCGTTGTTTCGTATTTTCGCAGTTTCGCACTTTCGTTGTTTCGTACTCTCGTTGTCTCGCAATTGATGGGCGAATTTATGCCGAGCGAAATTCAAAGATTTATAAGCTATAGCTTAAGTGTGAGAGCATCTTAAGGTAACTTAAAAGCTCACGTCAGCATGGAAATAATGCAAAGCTAAGGCAAAAACGCGTAACAACATTTACAATATAGGTGAAAATGCAGTTTTCACTGACAAGCTAATCTTTCAGACATTATTTTATGACCATGCACATTTTAGTGATTAGATGTTGAGTAAATAATTACCTAGTTATTTAATTTTTAAATTTTTTTCAAAAATGGCGAATACAAGCCTAAGGGGCCGTTCACCAATTGCGGGGGGCTAAGTGATGAGTTACGGGATTTAGTCAAAATAGCGTTAAAAAGTGTGACGAAGGAGGTGTCAAAATCGTTACGTAATTGTTGAACGACCCACAAACACTAGCAGGCAAACTATCGTAAGTAGCCTGATGCAATTACGCTAGTTTATTTGGAAATAATCGTTTAGGCCTACTGCACTGTCATATTTCAAGTGAATTCGTCCTGTGGGGAATTACTCTGTTCTCAGTAATGTTCCTGACTATATAAATGGGCGGGGCCCTAGGGTAGCGGTTAGCACCGCTGCCTTTCACGCCGATAACGGGTTCGTTCCCCGGTTCGTTCCCCTGTCTCGGCGGTTTCAAAGAAACGAAAATGTTTCTTTCCCATCCCCTCGTATCTGGAGGGCAGTGTCATCTCATTCATCTCACCACCCTCATGAGGTTATCCTGGCCCAGTTTAGCCTATAAGTGCACACAGGTGGCCTAAAATCCCATTCATTTCATGTTCATTTCCTGACGATATTCCGCAGAGAAATTGAAATTGTGGACAATACCAGGCATTTTGTGACCGATATAAGCCGTCTGCGCCCCACTAAAGCCTGTCTCGGAGCAGGCGTGAGATTTAGGGCGTAGCGACGCCACAGCGTATGCTAATAATAACAACGTCTCGCTGGTGCAAGCGACGTCCCTCTCTATTAAACGACAGACGTCATATAAAGAGTAACAGATACACAATATATGTTTTCCGCGACAAAACCAGACACCTGTTAACTGATTATCAGACATAGTCGTTACCAGGGGCTGTATTCTCTTTGAAGTGACTGTTACCCGCATATGCTATTAATCATTATTAGCCAAAAAAACACAACATGCCCCATAGCTGATTCAATATTGACCAACGTTGACGACGTTCAAATAACATTGAAGCAGCGTTGGAGCAATGCACTACACACGTGATACAAAGAGGCGAGTGGAGCGAAAGGGAGGGGAGGGGAAAAGCAACGAAAGTGCGAAACAACGAAACCGCGAAAGTGCGAAACAACGAAAGTGCGAAACTGTGAAAGTGCGAAACAGCGAAAGAGCGAAACAACGAAAGTGCGAAACTGCGAAAGTGCGAAACTGCGAAAGTACGAAACAACGAAAGTGCGAAACTGCGAAAGTGCGAAACAACGAAAGAGCGAAACAACGAAAGTGCGAAACTGCGAAAGTACGAAAGTACGAAACAACGAAACTGCGAGACTGTGAAACAACGGAAGAGCGAAACTACGAAAGTGCGAAACAGCGAAAGTGCGAAAGTACGAAACAACGAAACTGCGAAACAACGAAAGCGCGAAACAACGGAAGAGCGAAACAACGAGAGTGCGAAACAACGAAAGAGCGAAACAACGAAAGTGCGAAAGTACGAAGCAACGAAACTGCGAGACCGCGAAACAACGAAACTGCGAGACCGCGAAACAACAGAAGAGCGAAAGTGCGAAACAACGAAAGTGCGAAACAACGAAAGAGCGAAAGTGCGATACAACGAAAGTACGAAACTGCGAAAGAGCGATGCGAAACAACGCGAAAGAGCGATGCGAAACAACGACGCTGGAAACAACGAAACAGCGAAAAAGCGATGCGAAACTGCGAAAGAGCGAAGCGAAACAACGAAACTGCGAAACAACGACACTGCGAAACAACGAAAGGGCGATGTGAAACTGCGACACTCCGAAACAACGAAAGGCGAAACTGCGAAAGGGCGATGCTAAAGAGCGAGATTTTAAAGAGATTTTAATTTTTGAAACAGCGAAACAACGAAAGGGCGAGATGGCCCCATCCGGACACCATAGAAAACAGCTAGAGAGTTCAGTGTGCTGCAGCTTTGCATCCTTCTTGCTAACTATGGCTACAGGTGAGATAATATGCTGCTCCAATCTGCCCCATCTGTAGATATAATTTGGATGAAGGTCTGTCTGGAAGGTGCTGGGAGCGTTGGGCCGAGTAGGATGGAATGAGACTATAGCTGTAAAGATTCTTGCAAGTATACTGCATGAAAATGGGAATCAGGCACCATCGCTTGGCCTCTGACCTTGACCTCGCGATATGCTTGGGAAATGTTAAACAACGTGTATCTATTTAACAACAATCCCGCTCAGAGAGGGACGTGGCACAATGGTTAGAGCGTGGCGCTTTGCAATTGTGGCTGCAAGTCATGCGAGTTCAAACCTCGTTTGGGGCAGGTTTTCAGAGAAATATCACGTTTCCTCCCTCTAGAGGGTTGGGACATTGCTTTTATGTTTGTATTCTTCATTTCACTCAGCTGTGAACTTGTACCTGATAGTACATAGCTGGTAATGTGTACGAAAAGTTAAATGCGCTGAAATAGTTGCAGGTCTGTATGCTCTTCGTGTAGTTGACATGGCACAATAATGAACAGGTCCAGGTCGGTTGATAACTCTTCAGACTTTATATCAGACTTTAAACCAGTATTTGTTTTTGCTTTGCTATTATTATACTCAAAGAGCTTGAGCATAGTGTCATATACAGCATCGAACAATGGCTCATGTCCTCATTATCATGGTATTTTTTCATAAACCAAATTAATAACCCTCGCCAACGTGAGATGGTGTACATTGCCTTGTCTTGATGTCCCATCGGATTTAGCAGCTGTTTGTCGAGCATCACACGCGCTGCATGTCAGGGGACTAATTGATACAATCAGCAGTGACAACCCAGAAGAAAACACCAAGTATTTGAACCAGCTTTGTCTTAATGCTAGGCCAACGTATTAGAGCTGTTCTACTCTGCAAAGCCAAAATGCAATAACTACTTATGAGAAAAGTAAACAGTGTCTGCATTTTTGATTTGCAAGGCAGTATTCTAGAAGCTATTGTTGTGTGGACGAAGTGATCTAGTACAAAGCAAAAAATCATAGTAACTGCTTACTTGAAAAAAACAGACCTCTAGATATGGACAACCAACAGGCGCGAGATCGTCGTGAACTCACGGCGCGCATGCGCGGCTAGGAAAAGGGATAACTGATTTACGGTGTGCCTTGCATGCTGTCTATTTATGTTTTCCATCGGCTCGATAGGCGAGTAATTTGGGCTATTTTGTCACTATAATTTAAATTACTGAATCAACTAATGTTCAAAATAATGTATTTTTTATGTTTATGCATTAAACAATGACAATTGAGGTTTACAATTTAAATTAGACGCCAAAGTGAAGCTGTTTCATACTTGACTGTAGTATCACCAAGCCAGCATGTCAGTAGACCTTAATTGGACAATTTTCATATTGAATTGAATACATATATAGCCGTCAAATTATAGGTTTATTGGAGATGGTGTGTATACGTCTATGATCTATTTCCACATATTTTCACGAGAGAAGAATACTTTATGGGCTTTGATGTTTTATTCTTGCTGTAAAATTTAAATACTTTTGATAATGAAGCAGAAGGAACTATTATAATGTATTCATTTATCGAATACATTTGTTACGATTTGAAAGATATTGATGTTGATAATTAATTTGACTGTGATTGTGATGAACACAGTGTTTACATACCCATGAAAAAACGATCAAAAAGCACATGGAAGTAAACTATCCCCTTTATCGCCAATTCTCGCAGACCGAAGCTCATACACATCATTCAGTGTCGTGAGATTTGAAGTCGGTTGTCCATTCCCTAGATGTCTATGAAAAAAACAAGCAATGGTTACTGTTTTTGGACTTCGCACTGCTGTAAGCCTATTATTACAGGAGCTAGTGTGTAGACAGTGCGATCCAGAAGTTTGGTTAATATGGTTAGGAAAGATAACTGGAGCGAGCATGTGCCAGGTGTGCCCAGCTGTTCACACCCCCGTTACCTGGATCCATGTTTTTCCCCGACATCCCTGGGGGGTCTGAGAGAGGGTGGCTGCTGCTCTTGCCATGGCTCTGTATTTAATACTCAACCCTTCCCAGTCCATAGGCCATATGCATTAGAAATTGTAATGGAAATTGTTTTTATTCAGGTGTGTTTAATAAAATGCAAAATATAATTGATCATTACCGTAGTTTAAATTACATAATACGCGTGCTCAATCAGACAAACTGTGTTATTAGATGTCAGATTATACTTCTGCATCACACAGAACGTTATTCAAAAGTTCACCATCTACAACTCACAGCGATATACATGTACAGAGAAAACAGAATAACAAGATGACTAGAATGTTCTTTTTATTTCCTAATCAGAACATAAAATATAAACAAATGATTATCATATGTGCTGTTGAAAATAACCGGTAAAATACACATGAATGATAGCATCATAATGTGTTCGTCGCGACTCGTACAGCAGAAGGTGGACAAAAAAGCTTGAGCCGTAATGATGATAACTGCTGGTTTAAAGCTGGGCCATCCTATAGCATTCAGTGTCTGTGAGGCAGACGGAGCTAAAATATCAGCAACACCGTAAACAAAGAAAGCCGAGTCAGAGAGGCAATAAATTGAGCAATCAGTCTCTTTTAAGATTGATAATCCCCATCCGTATGTGTCTTTGTTTGAAGGTGCTATGTAGGTTATTTTGAATAATACCAATGTCGGATATTTATTTCTCAAGTGAAATCGTGCAAAATTTTAAACAATTAAACTGTAGAAATTGTTATTGCCTAATTATTATAAATCATATGTCCAAAGTGTAGTTATCGACACCCATCCAACGAAAAGACGATGTTTCACGTCACCTGGTGGTAAAATGTCAATCAGCATCCGTCATTCAGTTTTGGTGTCGAGTACTACACTTGGGCCAATAATATAATCCGATAATAGCATTTAATAATGATCAAATTAATAATTTATATGATAAAAGAATAACATTAAACTATCCTATTCTATCTCATTTCAGAACTTTAACTTGTCATTTTTAAATTGAACTACATTTATATATATAGCTTCAACCAGTATCACAAGCAATTCAATTTATTGTTCAGTAAGTATTTTGATTTTTAAATTGATAAAAGATTTATGTTTGTCTTGTGACAAAATGTAAATTGTATACGTCTGTAAATAAAAATTCGTGTTTCTAATGACTTTCCTGGTATAAACCATCAGCAAAGATGTCAGTTCCAAATGTAAACGATTGATACTATACTAAGAAATACAGGTGGGGGGATACTGCACTAAAATAGCCAGAACCAGAAGATCGTGGAATTCTTGGAGAGCTTTCAACCAACCTCCCTGAGGCCATCGACAGATACCACGTGCCGCGCCGAATATCCTGTCCTGATAAACCAATTTAAGATAATTTTCGGGCTGTGTTTTGGTGATAATTGGCAGCGTGTGAATTCTGTGTTCTACCGACAGCAAACATGTCACACCTTGCCCGTCACAAATAATGCCATGCACCTTGGGGTTTAAGGCGTGATACGAATTCCATAGTAGTTTATTTCATACTGTCACCAATCGGGGTTATGGAGGGTGAAAAGTTTACAAATTCAGCACAATAGCCAAATTGTGTGTCTTCTTCAATTTACTATATTTGAACTTTATTTTCCAAAAATTTGTTCAAGAGCCGATCAATACATTTAAATATATTTTGAATGAAGTGACATTCCAGTACATTAAATATGCTCTTGTTGTATATGATTCACTTATTGGGAAATTTTGAGTCCAGCCTACGCGTGTGTTATTTCTAGGTATGCCATTGTTAAGTTGTTGTTTTTATATACAAACAGAGTCTGTTCTTTGGTTTTTAAGTGAGGTAAATTTTAGTGTTAGCAACCAGAATTTCGAAATAGTTTATTGTTCGCAAATTAATAAATATACATTTGAATTTGATACATACGGATAGTATAATTATGTAAACTATAACAATGTAATAACTTTTGTTTGAGAACAACAAACTTTTCAAGAAATAGTTGAGGGACGACATGTTGAGTGGCACTTGTGCCAGGCGCACCCCTCAGCGCCAGCACTGACAAATTGTCCTGGCAGGTGAAAACAGCCAGAGGGTGCAGCGTGCTCCAGCTGTTGTGAGGCATTGCATCCTTCATACTAACTTTATGTCTACTGGTGAGGTTATTATTATGCTGTACCAATGTTGTTTCTGTCTTTGACGTTGGCCCTACGCCGAAACAGCATTGAAGAAGGTTCTTAGCCTCATATGTAGATATAATTTGGATGAAGGTCTGTCTAGACTTTGTCCCGAAAAGTGTGTCTTCTTCAATTTTTTTTTTTAAACTTTCTTTTCAAAAAAATTGTTCAACAGCCGATGAATACATTTAAATATATTTTGCAGTGACATTCCAGTACATTAAATATGCTCATGCTGTATATGATTTACTTATTGAGAAATTTCGAGTCCAGCCTACGCATGCGTTATCTCTAGGTATGGTATTGTTAAGTTGTTTTTATATACAAACCTGTCTGTTTTAGGGTTTTTAAGAGAGGTAAATATTAGTTTCAGCATTTGCAATAAAGATACATTTGAATTTGATACATACGGATAGTATAATTATGTAAACTATAACAATTTATTAACTTGAAAAATATTTATTTTGTTTGTGAAGATCAATCCTTTCAAGAAATTGGTCGCGAAGGTGTACCTGCGGGAATACCAGCTCCTGAATCCAGTGTAGTATCATTTTCACACACATTCCTGTGGATTGTGTCCGGGTGACGCCGGATTGTCCACAACAGTCCAAACTCCTTCATTATTGGCGGGCTTCAAAAATAGAAAGAATTGTTTTGCAGGGCAAAAAGGCAAAGCGTAGTAACTGCTTATATTACTTGAAAAGTAAGCAGTTACTCTTGTTTGACTTCGCACGGTGTTGTTGTTTTCACAACCAGCTCTAGACCAGCCCAGCAAACATGAGACATTGAACCAATGCTGGGTCAATACTGGGCCGACGTCGATATCCGCATCTGCTTCGAAAAAAGTGTTGTCTTTCTGCTAACCTCTGTAAAATAGTTCCTAACATATTGTGATATCTATACATCTTATAACCTTGAAAACTATATTCATAAAGATTATTTGATCATCTTGTTTCAATCATATGAACATCCTTTTTTGCATACATGCACACGTGGTAAATCATTTTTTTAAGAACAATCCCCGAATAGAAAATGATTAACTCCGATAAAAATTAAAACGTTCTGAACATGTATTTAATATGTTTATGCCTACATCAATTCCGTTGATTTGCGATCAGTTTGAGATGACAGTTATACAGCAGCAATCCGTAACTTATGAATTTAGATAAAGATAAAAAAAGTACAAGTACGTGTACATAAGATAAAGATAATTTAAAGTACAAGTACAAGTACATGTACATAACGTCTCTTGAGAAAGTTGATGCTAGGAGATCAGTAAATAGTTCTTGCAAACATTAGTTGTTGATAAATCTGAGAAAATCATGAGCTTCAGTTACTTTTCCAGTAAATAAAACACACCACTTTATTATTTGCTTTGTCAGGTAAAACCTTTGGAACTCTACATTCTTAGCTGTGGAAACGAGCTCGGCCTTCGGCCTCGGCGTTTTCCACAGCTAAAAAATCTGGCTTTATCCTATACGTAGTTAATACTGTTTGTCTTGGTTTTTGTTTCTTTAATCTGTTAATTAATGTGTGGTTCCAAGCATCCTGTACACACAGTACACAGTATTATACCAGAAATGCTAACAACAAATCAGTTCTACATCCGCCCTCTTACTAGTTTGTTTCCTGCTTCGCATTAGCAAAGAAAAACTTTGGCACTGAAAACAAGGCATTCTTACTTTTTTTTGTTAAACACCCATACCCAGGCTAAAATCAAAAAATAATCGGTGATTTTATTTTGGCTTCTTAGTATGACCATATGATGTAGACTTGTACATAGACTAGAACTGTCAACGTTTGTTTTATTTTTGTGCTGCGTATTTACCAGTTAGGCTAGATATAGAGATGAAATTCCTGATTTCTTATTTTGTACAACCATGTCAAAAATAAAAAAATATGGGAATTTCGTCTCTATATCTAGCCTAGCTGGTGAATGCGCAGCACAAAAAAAATTGCAGTTCTAGTCTATGGACATGTTTATTATTATTATATTTCTTTAGACGCTTGTATCCTGCTGTAAAGCCGATCACAGCGCTTACAGAATAAAAAATCAAGTGTGCTAAAAGTTCTAGTATCTTATTGAAAACAAGGCTAAAAACGTGAGCCATCAGTGTAATCTATATGCAGACTGAAACAGGTGTGTATTCAATGTTTGTTTAAAAGATTGTAGTGTGCGAATTGTTCTAATGTTCAGTGGCAATTTGTTCTAAATTTCTGGGGCACGTGTACCAAACGCGTGGGGCGGGGGCCCTAGTGTAGTGGTTAGCACCGCTGCCTTTCACGCCAGAGTAGGGGGTTCGGTTCCCGGTCTCGGCGGTTTCAAAGAAACAAAAAATGTTTCTTCCCCATCCACGTGTGAAAGTCAGTATTGTGGGGAGCCTCTGTGACCGAGAGGTAACGTGCTCGGCCTCAGACCGCCAGGGCTCGAATTTCGAATGCTGTGTCTGGAGGACAGTGTCATCTCAATCATCTCACCACCCTCAGGAGGTTCTCCTGGCCCGGTTTAGCCTATATGTGCACAAAGGTGGCCTAAAACCCGATTTATTTCATTTTTACCAAACGCGTGTTTACCAACAAGTTTGGCACAGAAATGAGTCTGGCACGCCTGTTTTTTGACGCAGTCGATCATATGGCCATATGGTCATATTAGGAAGCCAAAATAAAATCACAATTTTTCATTATTATATTAGCCTGGGTATGGGCCTTTAAGTAAATTATCAGCAAAGGGGCAATCTGCCCATGGCGCAGTGCATTAAAATTGAGATACATGCGTGCTTATTTAGCATTGCATTTTTCATTTACATGGACTTGGCATAAAATCATGTTCTAAAAGTCGGATATATTTTAGGCAAGTCTTGTTCCGACGGCTGCTTCCCTTTCTACTCTATAAATAATACTATAACTATTTGTAGGTAGATCAATTTAAAACCACTGAAAAATAATACTATTTCAAAGCATACATCTCTGATAGTAACTCAAAACACCCCTTCGATTAATTAATTATGATGCTGAGACGCTAGATGGAAACAGTGAGTTGTTAACAATTGAACTACTAATTTACGCCTCTCGATCTCTTTTCAGGCTCTGTGGAGCCGTGATAATACTGTCTACAAACTAGACAAACGGCACTGTAGCTGCTTACTTTTCAAGTAATGTTTGTTTAAAAGATTGTAGAAAAAAAACTCCTTACTTTTCAAGTAAGCAGTTAACTGCTTACTTGAAAAGTAAGGAGTTACAGTGCTGTTTTTCTTTTTCATTGCTAATAGATGATGAGAATATTATAACTGGATATAATTGAGTACAATTGACCTACTAAATACATTTCTCTGTCTCTTTTCAGGCTCTTTGGAGACCTGCCAATGCTGCCGTACAAAGACAAACAGCAGTAACTGCTTATCTTTCAAGTAAGCAGTTATCTGCTTACTTTTCAAGTAAGCAGTTATACTGTTGTTTGTCTTTGCAGTGCTAATAGATGGTGAGAAGATTATAACTGGATTTAAATGCGGATTATCCTCGTGAAAACACATGCCCCAGTAACTCTGTATATATAAACAAGTGACTGTGGTCACAGTCATCAGTGATATATCTTTGAACTCTATGGATAGAGTAAACACAAGTTTAACCAGTGTTAACAGCGCTAAAACACCACACCTCGCTTGTTTTCTAGAGCGATACGTGGGTAGATGGTGTCGTCGTTTAGCCGCACTGTATTAATGTAAATTATTGTAATAAAAAATGATAAGGTGCAATTGTTAATAGAATGTGATCTATGTAATGATTTCAGATTTCACCTTTTTAAAAGGCAGATAGATCGGTTTGACGTAGATTTATTTGTTTCATTTTTGTCATTTTTTGTTAAAATGTTCTGTTTAATCTGAAGTGGTGAAACTAGTTTTCCAATCGGAAATGGATGTCATCGAGTTCGCTTTCATCTTTCTGACTGTCGTGAATAGAACAATAGAGAGTGAACACTTGAGAAGGCTGTGAAAACAATACATGTATTGTACTGTGTGATTTGTTAACCCTTTCGGTGCTAAGAACCGAATAAATCTGAATTTGCGGAAAGCCCCACGGGGTCTCTACTACAAGCGGATGACAATCCAGTTTTAAATAACAAAAAAAATATTTGTATTCTACTAAGTAAATATCTTACACAACATCAATTTCAGTGGCATCTTACTTGATTTAAAACTGGCTTTAAACCGTATATACACAGCCCTAGCACTACAATTGTTAATTCTCATAGAAGTGTGTGACACAGTGTGGGCTACTCTCGGCGCACGGTCGCGGGTTGTCTGTAATTACTGAGGCGTGTGTGAAAACAAAGACGTGCAATTAGAAGCATGATTGATATTCGGATTGAACGCCGTGAAAACCCCGGGCATGTCTAGGACGGCCTGGTTTGTTAAATCGTCAAGTGGTGTGACCAGGTGATGACGAGAAAGGAGGATGAAGGGGATGTGTGATGTCTGAGTGTTGGACAAAAAATGAGAGTGATATGTAATTAACATTTGCTTGATCACCAAATATTGAATGGGTTTCAAACAACGGAGGTATATCCTGGACGGAAATGAAACTCAGATTCTACTTTAGTTGTACCAGAAAACCGTTTGTTTAAAAGTGATTGAGTATGGATTTTTGTAATAATGTAAAACATAAATTCACACAACCTAACAAATTTTGTTAATATATGTTTTTGTATATAATCATATATTTGATTAGGAAGTCACTTAAACGGGAAACCATACTAAAGTTGTATCAACAACTGAAATAACTGTTTAATAACAAAATATTTCTTAGCTGAAGCGAAAAAATATTAAAGAAATGGACTTCTAAAGTTTAGGTTATAAACTGAGCCACACACAGGTGCAGAAGAGGGGTGGATGGGGGGTGGATAAAGAGTTATATTCACATTAATCATGGTGAGTTAGGTGGGAACACAATGTAATTAACACATAACACGATGAACGCTGTGAAAACAAGGCTTTCATAATTAGGGGGATGTTCACATCGGGACACTCTCTCTGAGCTTTGATCCTCGTGTCTGCGACAAATACTTATAAAAAACAACAACAGATGACACAAGTGAATAATATGGATGTATATCCTGTTTTTCATAGTTCTTATTTTAAATATCCTGTGCTTGTTTAAATATATGACTGGCAAACCTGATTTTTTGTATACTTAAATTTTACAGAACTTACCCTGTATTTTTTTTGACAAATTAGTCAGTGATAAATTTTAATTGTGTCAATAAAAAATCTACCTATCGTTCTGCGTGTTTTCGCTAGCCGTGTTTTGTATAGATTAATTATGTGAAGGGAAATAAAAAAACTTTTATTCTTGTCAATAACACACTTGTTTGCATGTGTATACTATAGTATTTCACAGAAAAGAATGTACCAGTTTTCAATTATCTAAAAGCAAACACATTTTTTCAATATTTGTACAAATAAAGTGGATTCTTGCATTCATACCTTTGTACCTGATTTATTTTGTATTTAATATATGATAAAACGATAAAATACATAAAGTGTTAATATGTAGTACATATTTATTGACATAAAGAAAAGTCATTACTGACTTATTTGTCATAAAAATGATATATTATGTACCAAGATTTAATATATTCTTGATTGTACATGTATATACAAGATGGTTAATTTGCTAAAGTCACACACGACAATTTACATGGTATCACATACAGAATTAAAATCATGTTTAAAGGCATTGCCATAGTAAAAAACTACATATTGCGATAAAATAACAGATAATATTTATTGATTACTACTTGAACAGTGGAAATATGTGAACATAGGAGGTCTACCATTTTGTTTCCCGCACCAAAACCAGATAGCTACGATGCATGATCCACAAATCATATATGACAGCAAAAAGACACCGTGGAAAGCGTAGTAACCTAAAGATATATACAAATGCATAATTATGGTATTGGAGTATGTACAGTGATATAGCAATACGACGTTAAGGATTATATAGTACTTTAAAAATCAGACATAATCTCAGGTAAATATAATAGGCCTAATGTCGAAGTCCGCAAAACAAGTAGCTCGGAGCCATGTGAGCGTGCTCGCATAGTCGCTATGTGCCCGGAGATTCCTTGATATCATCGAGTGTTGAAGACTTAGTGATGTAATAACAATAATAAGTACGGATAATAATTATGTTTGCCACTCACGCAGGACAAGGTACTTACATACTAGAATTAATGTTAAACATCACAGCTTATTTTGTTTCACTATACTGTTTAGTTCATACCGTTTCAGTCACGATCTAGTCCTTAATCGGCCTTAAAAAAAACAAATAATAAGATACGAGAGCAACAGCCGTCTTGATATGTGGCAATACGCTAAGTCAGATCATGAAATATTAGCGATAAAGAAACAGGTGACTTATAATTGTTGCATGCTATAAAACGTAATACCAACCGTTTATCAAGAGTCTATGATGTGGCATGCTTAAGGTTTGAAAACAGGTGCAGGTGTATTTTGCTAAGCATATTACTAACGCTCGATATGTAGATGACATAATGTATATAAATTTGTCGTTGTTTGAGAGAGAATCAAATTCAGTGTTGTGTAGACATTGCGCTGCTGCAGTTTTAGGATAAGTGCATCTCTACTTAAATAGTCGAAAGCTTTGGTCAAATCTATATAGATTGTACAACGCAAATACATTTTCAGATGTCCTACAATCTTTTTAAAGCCTCTTTGTAGAGGATCATTTATAAGTCAACGTAGAGTAATATGCTCTCCAATATCCATCATTATCAGAAAAAAAATAAAAATTATTTCAATTTATCGCCATACCACCTCTTAAATATATAGGTCTACATCACATTTCAAGGACAAGGATATTCTGTAATTATTTAACTATGGAAATGTGTGCAATAATCCACATTTTAATATTAAGATGCCCTGACGACCCACAGTTCTATCACCAATCTCATTACTTTTACTTCTGTTCACTAAAAATCACATAGTAAAAGTATGTGTAATTTGACACACAAATAGACGCTCAATTGAGCAACACTATATTTTGTATTTTGACAGGTGTTTTATTTGACAAAAACAAGAACGCAACATTTTCACTGCTCTTATTTTGGTTGAATTGTTTACAGCTGTTTAGCTGGATTGAAATAAGTTTATTTGTACTGTCACAAATCTCACTTTGACAGCAAAAGGGATTTTTTTTGTCATGAATTCTGTATTAGTTATCATCAAAGTTGGCCCCTGAGGAGTGTTTTGAATTTTTCCAATTGCTTTCTGTTTAACCTTTATCAGTGGGTTTTATATTTTCTGAATTACTTGATTACGTTTGTGTAGAAAATAAATTGCATTAACGTTGCAAGACAAACCGAATAAAATTGATGAATAAGGTACTTTAATTGAATATTGTCAATTAAATAAACTTCAAGCACCAGACAGGTCGTGATTTTTCATTGATTGCAAAATCACGAGCATAGATATGCAATTATTTAATTGGACACGGATTTCTGGGCGTCGCCACGGCCACTTCCTGGGCGTGATGGCGAACACATCAGAAGACCCGCTTCCCGGACCACACCACGGGCACATTGAGATGCACCCTGTTATTCCAGGTTGAACAATGACTGTAATAAGTGAGAGTCGTCACGACTACGCGGGCTTATTATCACGTACCGGTAGCGGGCGTGCTCTCTGCATCGTGGGGGTGTTGGTCATTTCGAAAGGGCTCAAGCTGCGAACCCGTGTCTAATTAAAAACTACTTATATGAACCTGAACGTATGTTAATTATCACTACCGCTACATTTCACACATAATCACTATGCATATTCTCCCCACCATGTTATTTTTTGAGTGTTAATCACACCTATAATTATATATAATACGATATCTTAGGTTTGTAGCTTACTAGCATATAGCATTTGTCATTAGCTTTTTAACGTCAATAATAATTATTATTTTCAAATATACTTCAGAAAACAATATTAACAGATTAAACTTTGTTAAATTTTACTATCATCAGATTGTGACTTTATTCTTACTAAATTTTTTTTCACAGATACGTGAAGTAAGTAATCATCATGATTTAATAAATGTGTGCTGTATTTATATTATTTTCCTAATGTTGAGGAATGAATATGAACATCTCTAAAGCAAAAGAACTGAAAAAGCTGGCGAGAGCGGCTGAATTATACTAGTATTATGCTGAGCCAATGTGTGTTTATTAATGGGCCAGCGTCACAGAAGCCGGCCAAACATTACTCGCATATTGGTTAAGGGGTTGTAGTTTCCTCTCTGTCTTTAACTAGAAGTGCTTATTTGACTTATAATCTCAGCTCATTATTATTCAAACATGAAACTCATGTGATTGAGGAGTCACAGTCTGTAAAACATGTTACAAAATGGTGCTAGAATAATTCTTAATTATATTTTCTCCTTATAATTATTTATTAAGAACATGGCCTTTCCTTAATACGCATGTCATTATGACATAAGAAAAGAAGCCCGTGTACTTAAATGATTAAAATACTCAATGACATTATAATAGTGTTAAGGTGCTAGAGTGTTTGTAAACTGAACAGATAATCACTTAATCCTGATCTATCAGTCTAAGTTGGCATATTACTACATTGTGACATCGAGACGGGTGACAATTAGTCCAGTCAATTCTCAAAAAACGATTTTCATCAATTTTGAAAACACTGTTTTTTGGTTATCCAGCAACTATAATATTCGTAAGATATTACATTGATTAATAGTCATTTTCTATCGCATTTAGTAAATTGCTAATTGGTACGCACCTTTATTAACTTCATTTACTTTTAATCTTAGAGTTAAAACTTATATGAAAATCGTTTGAGAAATGACAAAAACCTTAACTTCATTTTGGAAAATCCTTCATCATTAAATGAACAAAGGGGTTTTGTCATGTTAAAAAATTCCAAAATCCGAGAAAAACTCGGAAGTGGGTGATTGGGTCAAGCTCCAACTCGGATTTCCTTTTTTTTGGAAATATTGTGTTTTTTGTGTTGTTTTTTTCGTTGTGCATGTTTAAAAAAAAATGGATAGGGGGTGGGTGGGTGGGGTCTGGACAATATTGTCTCTAAAATATACATGTGCACGCTTATAGCATGCAAAGGGTTAATAGTGTACAGTAGTGAATAGGCAATGTTGTCTTAGTCACAAAGCAGAAGGTGGCGTGACACTCTTAACCCTTTATGTTCCAATGAGTTATTTTTGATCTTAAATTAAATTAAGATGAAATTATAATCACAGTTATTAACCCTTTAACCGCCGGTATCACATATATTCGGGTTTTCATTTTTTATTAGCACATTAAGTACCACATATTAAATATGTTAAAGATAAAATGTGACATCAACCAGCAAGATTTGAAAAGAGTTGACCTTCATTTTGTCAAATCTGAATACTTTTCACTCAAGTTGTGGATCGCGTCAGCGAAACACAACTTCGAGTGGGTGAAAATTCAAATTAAATAAATTGGCGGTTAAAGGGTTAAAATTCCGTAATGTGTGTGCTTCACATTGTTTGATTAAATTGGTATCTAATATCTAATCCCCGAATCGCTGTTATTTAAAAGGATAGCGAAAAAGCATTGATCGGATCGATACAAAAGAAAACATAAGCTATTTAATTTTACCTTCAAATTTAATAGGTAGGCTAACTGAACTTTCTGTTTTTTTCTCTTTTGCAGGCCACGTTTTTTAATCGTTATCAACTGAATGTCTCTTTCAAACTGATATAGAAGTTTTGACGTTATTGTATACATTCAAATTAATTGATTAATTTATTCAACACATAGTCAATGCCGCGTATTTTCTTGGATTTATCCTATTTAAATCAATGCAATAAATCAAAAAACGCATTCATTTGCCATTCATTCCTAACCATTTGGCTAACAGATTGCTCTTTATAAAATTTTGGTTTGAATAATGGAACAAGTGGTAATTTGCGTATTTCAGGTTTGTCACTTGCAATTGTGATAACAATCTGAGAAGTACAATATGATGTCTCAATATTAGTATAGCATGATCTGATCCGTATTAACTGAGCATCCCATAAAGATAATCCTATTAGGATTGCAAGTGATATTCCATCTGTTTAAAACTGCTTAAATAACACTTACACTTTTAATCAGATGATCCTTACCTAATGTTTTCACTCAGGATTTTACATTGCAGCTTATGCGGATATAAAATCAGGAATCAGTCGAGTTACAGTGATCTTTAGCATAATAAATAACCAATAATCTGGAATAAGTCGAGATTCCGTGATTGTTAGCATAATTAGGCTTAGCCAATAAAAAAACGAAAATGTAGTCTCCAGTTTAGTCGGTATTTACTGTTCTCAATCTGAGACAAAAGACAAAAAAATGCTGTTTCAAAACATCAGCATCAGAAAATAGTATAAAGAACAGCAACAAAATAATCATTAGCATATAGGGTAACACGCAGCAACAATCAGCATATAGGGCAACAAGCAGCAACAATAAATCGGCATATAGTGTAACAAGCAGCAACAGTAAATCAGCATAATAGTGTAAAAAGCAACATAAATTGTTTCCAGAATTATATAAAATATTGCTAATATTTGTAGAAAGGAAAACCGGCATGTTTTATTCATCCCTAATATTATTATTGCACCAAAAATACCTTAAAATCGAAAAAAATGATATCTCATTTTGTATCTCATTTTTGCTCATTTGTAGTTCTCTAGCGGCCAGCTAGAGGTCTATAATCAATAATAATGTGAATATAATGTACAATGTAAATCTGGTATGCTTCAGACACTTCATTAATATTAAGTCCATGCTCCACCCGTAGCAAACAAAGGTTTTCACACCCATGCTGTGAGATCCACTGTTATCACACGAAACACATAGAGCCGAGTATTTGGTCTCAAACAAATTCCACTCACAATAAAACACAGTGTTTCAATTTAGGTACATTTATGCTCCTACAAAATGTTTTATAATAATATACAATATTTGTGAAATGTCTCTACCACCTCCCAAATCGATACGATTGTAATATTCTGTCATTGTAATTAGCGAATACAATAAGTTTAAATAAAAATTGAATTGAACAAATTACATCTAAAAACAATGAAGTCCAAAAGTACTTTTACTTTTAAGTATTTTTTAAACCGTCATTGTGATCTCAACTATTTGCTTGCTTCATTGATCACAATAAAAGTTATTTTCTTAAAACTTGAGATTCACAGCTGAGATTTTTTAGATAACTTCTTGAGCAACATACACTACAATGATGTGCGAGACCGAAAGGCAGTGCCTGTCTACTTTTAAGTATGTGATTGCTAAATATGTACATGATTATACTTAATTAATTTAAAATGTGCCAGTACAAACTATTTCACACCAGTTGAACACACTCATGTATAAGCTGACAACCATTGCACACTTACCAATCAAATCACCAAATGGCTTTTCTCACCAGACTTCAACCGCTAATGGGTGCTGAAACAATATTGAGGCAACGCCTTCAAACGCGACAAACGTCAGGTCGTCGTCCCGTGAACAGTGACAATTAATGTGTAGCAGCACATCTGGACTTAGAAACACACAAGTTACCTCAAATAATAATATGTTTGTGCTGCTTTTGTAGTTAACTCCTGTGATGCTGATCTTTTTTTCCTTTACACTGTGACCAGTGACAATCACTATACAAACACGTGTAGCAACCATAACATATGCACTTAGAAACATAAAAATAAGTACGTTTGATTGATGCATTTGATATAGAAAATCAATAAAGTCAATATTGTTAAAAGCTGTGCTATAAACATAATTTTTCATTTCAATTTAGAAATAACGCAAAGTTACCATATTTTACAATTTTTAATGACGGTTGGATTGATGTCTAATTTGTAGCATCTGTGTACTTAATGAGAACTGCAAATCCACTGACTTTTATAGATTAATTATTTAACTTATACAAGTATTTCAATCCCTGGACATTCGCCGACTGTATGATATAATAATAACATAAGAAATAATTGAATAATATTATCTGAATAATTGCAATATTCTTTAAAGTGATCTTGTGTGATACCAGAAAAAAATTGTTTATGATTTCCATTTTTAAACTTAGTAGGAGAGATTATTATTGCTTTAAAGCGCTTTTGCTGATTTTGCTGTTAAAAATTACACAAACTATAATAATGATATTGTGGAAAAAATAACAATAGAACAAATTGTCAAATAAAAAGCCGTTCTAATAATATATCTCTTGAAATCAGGTGAATTATTTTTGATAGTAACATGATCAAGCCATTTGTGAGAGGATCTGTCATGTGGATAATTTGAACAGATACGTCTGACGTAACAAGGCATGGACCCGCACGTCTAGCGTAAAGCCAGGGGCTGAGGGTCAAGTAGTGACCCCTGCGAGGCTAAACACCACGTGCCACAGTGGACGGGGGAGGTTCAAAAACCATCAAGTATGATTACGGCCCATCGTCGCCCTGGTCAGTCATTGTGCCCTTCTCTCCCGCACGTCCTCTGGCGATGCGGGGAGGGCGGGGCAAACATGTGACGACTACGAGACATCACAGAGGCTTGGGCGAGAGTAGGTGTGACCGCGAATCTCTCAGCTCTACAGGTAGATGGGGGAGGGTGGAGAGAAGCTCTATGATTGGCTGGCACTTACAAGGTGGTTCCCAGGCTTGATAAATACGTTTTTCAGCGGGTGCCATTCAGTGTGTGTCTAGATCACTCTAATCGGTACAAGCAAACCACAAAACAAACGGAGCAGCCGAATCAGCTGTGGATAAGGATTCTGGAATATAAGGATTAAGAAGATACGAGCCGAATCATTAACAGTGAAATAAGCCCATTTGGATATATAACATACACTGAGTTTTTTATCATATAAAAGTAAGTTTCCATTAACTTTAGCATTAGCTGCAACATTGCAAAATATAACCACATTTCAACAGCTTATTAAACTATACTAATACAACCCAGGAAACACGAGTCATTGAACCAAATGCTGGTTTAATGTTGGTCCACCGTCTACGATGCTGGCCCAACAGTAAGCCAGCATTGGTTTAGCATTTCGTGTTTGCTGGGAGTGGTGCTGGTATATATCATTCCCTCGATGCTAAAGTATCCTATCTACTACTAAGCTGAGAGGCTGATAGGATACTTTAACAACAGGGGAACGCATTATATTCTAAAATTATGTTAACCTGACAAATTTATTTATTGATTATATATATTTTTTGCAGATACACCTTCCGGACTAAGGATAACAGTGCCAGATATTTTGCAATGATCAGATATACCTCACGGACACGACTTGTTTAAATAGAAAACTGTCAAAGAAACTGCGTGCTTAGCAAACGATCATTCACAATGTGGTTATTAATTGTGGCAGTGACACTTCTGGCGCTCACTACATTCTCCACATCGGATATTGTGTCTCCACTGACATACTCCCTTCTTGAAGAAGAAGCAAATGTTCTGCTGGGTGTAGTCCCAATAGACTCTGGTCTCACTGAGATGTACGGAGAAGACATGGTGGAGAAAATGAGCTTTACTTTGGTTGATGATTTTGCAGCTAACTTTGACCTTTTTGACCTGGATAACAGTGGTGTACTAACAACTAAGACCTCTGTAGATCGTGACGTGATGTGTACACACCAGCCTGAGTGTACAGTAGATTTATCCATACGTGTACAATCAGAGGAGGTGTTCCATATTCTCCAAGTTGTGATAACCGTTGAGGATACTAACGACAACAGGCCTGAGTTTAGTGATAGCGTGGTGTCCACATCTCTGTCTGAGTCCTCATCTCCTGGATCCATGTTCACTATTCCTGCAGCCTCTGATCCAGACAGCCCACAGTACACCACTAACAGATACCAGCTGGTGTCAGGAGAGGCCGACTTCGGCCTGGTGGTTAACAATGACAGTCCTGTCTGGACACAAGAAGTCATCTATCTATCTCTCCTCAATCCTCTGGATCGTGAACAAAAGGATATGTTTACGATCCAGGTGATGGCCGTGGATGGATCAGGTCAGTCTGACACGTTAACAGTGAATATAATGATAACAGACGTTAATGATAACAACCCTGAGTTCCTCAGTGACAGTTACAGTGTGACAGTAGATGAGAACTTGTCCAGTGGATCCAGGATAGTTCAGGTTGAAGCTACTGATCCAGATGCAGGAGATAACGGAGCTATACAGTACCAGTTCTCCTCCAAGACACAGACTGATTATGGATCTCTATTTTCACTCAACACGGCAACAGGAGAAGTTTTCCTTGAAGGAGAGTTAGATCGTGAAATCAGCGATTTTTATACTCTCACTATCTCTGCTAGAAACTTAAGCCCGGGATCCATTCCAGATATAACACATATAAATATCAGAATCAACGACCTGAACGACAACGCTCCAGATATTAGACTAGTTACGGATAATGAATTTGATCAAGTTCATCTGGCTGAGACTAAAGCACCTGGTTCTTTTGTGGCTCATATCAGGGTGATTGATGAAGACGATGCTTTGAATGGACAATTTGAATGTATCCTGAGTCATCCTGTGTTTGAGCTTCAGAAATTGTACGACACAGAATTTAAAATCATCACAAAGGCCACTTTGGACAGAGAGGCACAAAACGTGTATGACCTCTGGGTATACTGCAAAGACAAAGGAGATAATCCTCAAGCAAATAGCGAATACATCACTGTAGTCATTGATGATGTAAATGATAATGCTCCATCATTCCCCAAAGAGATGTATGAGACAAAAGTGAGAGAGAATTCTAGTGAGTTAACATTGATCCAGGTACAAGCCACTGATCCGGACGAAGGGGATAATGGACGAGTATCTTTACAACTGGAAACACACGTTGATGACATCTTGGAAATTGATGATGTCACAGGAATAATTTCTGCTAAGAAGCCATTGGACAGAGAGCAATATTCTCAGCTGGTATTTAACGTGATAGCACGTGATCACGGATCCCCTGTGATGACGTCATCAGTTCAAGTGATAATCATTATTGAAGATGAAGACGATAATGATCCCACATTTGCTCTGAAGGCGTACACTCTCAATGTGTACGAGCATCTGCCTCCATACAGTGAAGTAGGTCAGGTTGTGGCGGTGGATGACGACTCAGATTTGTACAACAAGTTTACATATAGTATCAAGCCATCGTATGGCCAGGAAGGCCTGTTCGCAATATCTTCTAGTAATGGTACTATCTACACGTTGATGGAATTTGTCAGAAAAGACATGGAAATGTATAAACTGGCTGTGATAGCAACGAGTTACGGTACAAATCGACCTGTGACAAGTGGTACCATGGTAACGATCACAATAACAGAAGTGAATGACAATAGTCCAGAGTTTATATTTCCCAGTTTATCTAACAACACAGTTATCATCGCTTGTGATCATAACGTGGGACAAGAGATTATGACAATACAAGCTGAGGATAGAGATACTGGAGACAGTGGTAAACTAACGTACTTTATAGTATCAGGTAATAAGGATAACTACATCAACTTATTTAAAAACAACGGCACTCTGACCTTGAGCAAAGAGCTAGATGATTTGGGAGATCACGTGTTCGCTCTGGTGGTACGCGCTCAAGACAATGGAGCACCCGTGAGATCATCAGACGCGGTGCTGAATATCCTGGTGAGCAAATCCACAGTGACTGCGGATAAAGAAGAAATGACGTCCAACAGGAACTTGACAGTGATTATCATCATAGGGTGTGTCACTGGAGTCATCGTGGTCATTTCCCTGGTCATCATGGCAGCTGTCCTTAGACGCCGTCATCATCACAAACAGACACACCACAACAAACGCAGCGTGTTTGACATTGTGGTGGAACATAAATCTCCTGATCACTGTTTGGGATCGGCGCTGTCTTCCACACAAGGATCTCAGCGAGGGTCCATAGAGGGGATGAAGAGTGAGAGGAGACAATCTGAGGTGTCAGTAGAAGAAGTGAAAACTGTGACAAAAGCTGACACGTCTGTAGAAAGAAGAACCAATGACTATGTGGACCCTAGAGCCAGTCAAAGATCTGTTAAGCAGGTGAGTTTTTAGAATTTTAAATTTTTCTTATTTAACCCTTGTGAATTGTTTGCTTGCAATTTTCATTTATTCGAAGCTTCAAATGACGAAAAATATTTATATTTATGTAAAAATAGACATCTCCAATATTTAATTATTGGACAAACTGGACATCTACCAAAAACTATTTTATCAAATTTAGTTGTATTTCTATTGATCACATTGGCCAATATGTTACTTACGGATATGAGCATATCCCAGCAATCACGACGCATTTACCCGATGCTGGATTAATACTGAGAAATGTCTCTTATTGTTTATTTCGGAAGCTAAATCATCACGCATGACTCTTGTACCAGATATCGTTTTGGAAAGTATCAGATACACCCTTGTATTTTCAACTTGGGGATCTGTATCCACGGATTTTAATTTCCGTGGTTTATTTAGGCCTACACTGGTATGTGTTGTCAAATATTATGCACAATTATATAAAATAGTGTTTTATGAGGAGAGCAAATAGCTCTTTTTACTAATTCAATTTTATCATGACGCGAAAAATATTACAACTAGGCCTACCCAATAGAAAAGGCGTAAAATTCTTGCAGGACATAGCTTCAGAGGCAGATTCTCATTTAATATCTCCACAAACAGCACTTTATCAAACATTAGCTTTAAACCAAACGTCATACAATCTTTGATTCTGCTTAACGAGGCATTCAAATCACCCCACATGATGATGTATTCTTCTCAGCACGACATCGCATGGCAAACCAGATCTTTTGATATCGTCTCAATGATCACTTTCAAGCTCACTTAATCACCAGCACTGAGTGACTCGGGTCGTTGAATGTCTCGGGAAATGTGTTGATTCCCAGCTTCCGATGGGCGTTTGATTGCAATGACCCTCTTGACTCGTCCCACACTATACCACACTACTATGCAAAGACAAAGAGCAGCATTTGCTCATTTTTTTCAAGTAGACATATACTGTTTATTTGCCATTTCATTCCAGTACACATTCACCACAAGTAGAGCGATGTGTTCCAGCAGCCGTGATGTGAGGAAATATAAGAAATGTTTGTCAGCTTCTCATAAGATTATTTAACAAAATTAAGATCATTCGATACTTCAAGATCACAGCCAATATTGAATATTAGCTAGGGGAGCATATTTTGACACCCAAAGCCAAACAGCAGTAACTGCTTACTTGGAAAGAAAACATATTACTTCTGCTTGTAATTGCACGGCCGTATTAATATATAAAATTATTTTCATCGAAAGTGCAATATAATAACTGTTTATTTTATATTTTTTAGACGGATGTGAATCCAGTGGTTGGCGGTCACGTGTGTAACCACAGTCAGCATCCTCAGGGGATGGAGTACGGATCAGGAAGCTGTCTGATCCATACCCTGTGTGAGGACCTTACACGTTACAGAATCATGTACGGAACCAAACAACATACCACGTACACTAACGAGGTGAGTGCATGTGCTGCAGTGAATGTACACAGGAGATGTGAAAAAATGAGCTAATACTCTAAATAATCAAAGAGAGAGAAAGAGAGAGAGCAGTAACTGCTTCTGCTCTTTCACTTTTTATCACAGTAAATAAGTATTACTCTCCTGAAAGGTTAAACAAGAGTACTTTACAAGTAAGCAGTTACGCACAGACAGATATTTTATTGACATAGAGAAAAATCATTGCAGACTTATTTTTCATAAAAATGATAGCATATATGTACATGTATATACAGGATGGTTAATTTGCTAACATTACATGACAATTTACGTGGTATTACATACAGAATTAAATTTATGTTAAAAGGCATTGCCATAGTAAAACACTGGACATATTTCGAAAAATAACAGATAATTGATTACTAGTTCAACATATTAGAAGGTAATCCAAATATGTGAACATTAGAGGTCTATCATTATGTTTCCCGCACCAAAACCACAGATAAAATTAATAGCTACTATGTATGATCCACATATACTACTTTACATTACTATACAAAATATTATTATGGCACAGAAAATATGAGAAATACAATAATTGTACCATAACGTATTGCAAAGACAAACACTAGTAAATCAGTGCAAATCAAAGGCAATCAGCAAAAACTATATTTATTTTTCAATTAAGAAGTTACTGACGTTTGCCTTTTATATCTCTCTATGGTACAAGTAATTAATCAGCACGTATATTACAGTGAATATGACACCAACATACAAATAATGGAGTTATAATAATACACACATCTCAACAATAATAATGTCGCGCAAATAAAACTCCAGTAACTACTTTTTTGAAAAATACTGCCTGCATATCGTATATTGCAGCATATTATTTTAAAAATACATAAAATTCCACATATAAATAAATAATTCTACATTATTAGCTGATATTTGTTGATCATGGTAATTGCGCACTTTCTCCCATAGTCGTCTTCCTTCTGATGACGCTTGCTATGCCCTCAATTATATAATCATGAATTTGTACATCTCTCATTTATCTCTTTTCCAGAATAAAGAAGTTGACGACAAGGAGAGTGACAGTGGTTGCTCGTCTGACATGTCACACAGCACTGACAGCGGCAGTCACATCATCTCAAGAAACCCGGACAGCGAAAGTTCACATGGTAAGTTCTACATTAACAACTTTATTTAACCCTCCTTAATATGTATTGTCATATTATTCACCTAGAGATTTGAATTGCTGCCCCCACTATATGGTGGATCAGACAAATTCATGTAGGCCTAATATATTCAATTGTTTTAAACACATCATTGCAAGTTACTGTCTGAATATTGTTTACTAAGCATGTTACCAGGTTATGTTGTGTCATGTCTTTTTATGAGAAATAAAAAAGTTTATTTCTTACAATTTGTTCTGATTTGATTTGTTACAGATTTGGAGGATTGCCAGAGTCCGTCTATTATAGTACAGTCTCAGAATGTGTCTGTGGGAGTCCACAAGCCCCCTCCTTACCCCAGGACCTCTAGCCGCCTGGATCAGATCCTGGTGAATACAACACGTGGATCAGTGAGGCACTCCGGCCCTCAGCCACCACGTCAGCATCCCATGGGACCCCCTCCTCCCTACGTCCCCAGGAAGTCCCGGGATCACGAGATGAAGAAACACAGACCAAACCCCGCCCTGTCCAACGCCGTGAAATCTATACTGAACAGCTCTACCACACAGGTGCTGTTCATTGACAATCCACAGGAAATTCATGTGTGATTTCATGGGATTTTAAAACTATATGCGTGATCTCACAGTCATATCGAGATAAAACAATTCCAGTGAAGGCCAACAAATGTCATCTTTCCAAGGAGAGTAAAGTAATTCGTAGGTAGGACTTGAAAGGCGAAGGGAAGGCACATTCTTCGTCATGCTAATCTTACCTTGTGAAGACGACAACATACTTTAACTATTTGATCAGTCCATCTCTGTGAGTTTGATGGTATTGTTCCCAGTTATCTTCCCCATCTTAATGTGCTTGTCTATTCAGGCTAGGTGTGAATTCTCAGGTCGTCTGCCGGACTACATGTATAATTCACTGACAATTTCCTCTGTTGTTACCGGTGTCCTCTGGTAAACATGTTAAACGACTGTGATAAAATCGTAATCAGGCAATCTGAACAGGAAGAAGTTCATTAAGCTTCAACTTCAGACCTTTTAAGTACAGATGCATGTTTTGCTTATTTCATATACCAGAGCCAAATTGCTGTATTTTCATTATCTGATCATTGTTATGATTTATCTCAATTTTTAAACACACTAAGTTTTGAAACGTTGTTTTCAGCGATTCACAGCTTAATGTCAATTGAAAACCTGGAGGAAAATAGCAGTAGATTCTTTGTATTAGAATGTCATTATAAATGTAATACCATCCTAATTATCGTTTTAAAATTAAATATTCATACTCGTTCGCCATGTATCAGTATCATGATTATACATAATGCTGTCATTATTATTTCATCCTTCCATCAAGTTATGATAATTATTGTCATCATTCGTCGTCTTCATAATCATCATTTTTGTCATCATCAAAATGTGTCTATTCGCTGTTATCAGAAATATCATGCGTATGCGTATCAATATTTATTATTCATTCTCGCTGATCATTATCATTGTGCTATTTTATGATCTTTGTATTCGTTATCACCTCACTATTGTCATTAATTTGCAAGCAACCATTATCATTGCACTGCAATTTTGGTTCATCATCATACAATATAAAACGTTATTTAAAAAATCTAGTTGTTTTCCTTCTTTGTCAACTGTTTTTGTTGTGTTATTATATCGTACCCTCTGATATGGAAGGGTGCATCTACCACTTCAACAACCGGTATATACACATTCATAAGCGAGGTGAAGATTATATTATTTCAGCCCAGAGATTTTTAAAATTTAATCGTGTGTATAATATATTGGTATTTGAGAAACCTGCTGATACGATAAGATACGATACGATACGATACGATACAATACAATACGATACGATGCGATACGATACGATACGATACGATACAATACGATACGATACGATACGATACGATACGATACGATACGATACGATACGATACGATACGATACGATACGATACGATACGATACGATACGATACGATACGATACGATACGATACGATACGATACGATACGATACGATACGATACGATACGATACGATACGATACGATACGATACGATACGATACGATACGACTTGTGGTCGTATCTGCCACACGTTACAGTGGCAGATACGACAGTAGTAAAGTAAAGAAAAGAACGCATTTACATGATTTGTTTATCAGAAGCGTGTCTCGGGCCGAGGACCAATGCTTTACATTTTGGGGATGATCTGGATTAGGATCCGGATCCAAGATCTGGATTACGATCATTTTTGTCGGCCGGGGGTTTATAGACTCTGATTGACCCGCTCTCTAGTCTTTGTTTGCAAATAAATGGAGGCTTCACAGTAATCGAATTATTGAAACGTGATTTTAATTATTATTGATTTAATGTTTCCTTCGGGTCAATGTGTGATCGGGCCGTGGTACTCTGCCGTGCAAAGTCAGACGACAAAAACTAGCCTACCTGCCTCAAAAGTAGCCCGTTACTACTCTTTCCTTTTACACTCCCATATTCTAATGACTTGCAGTGGTAGAATTTCCGTTTTATTATAGCAGATTACACCACTGTTATTAGGAACAAAATGTTAATTTAAACATCAAGATTTGCAAATGATTGGTCTCAAATTAAACAAATATGAGTCATTTTCATTGACTTGAAGATGTCTCTCGCTACCGCGATTCACAACTTCAAGTCAGTGAAAAAAATAATTATTTAATTTGGCGCTTTAAGGGTTAACAATTTTGATAATAACCCCTTAAGCTCCGTCATCGCTATTATGCATCACATGTTTATAACATATTATGTTGATTTAAAAAATCTCTCACAATACTGATCCTCTGCGCCCCCCGTTTAGCACACGATGTGAATAAACATGCAATTTAGTTTGACATAACATAATATCAGTATTTTCGGCTATCTGGATAAGCAAACTTATCGAAGAGGTTGGGCCTGGTCCTCTTTCTGCCCCTTTATATAATATACGTATACTTTTTCCTGATCCGCCCTTGAAGAGTGGGGTAGCATATACTACCAAGAACTTTTGGTTGCTATTATTTTCTTGATATTTTTTTAAGATAAACTGGTGAGTAAGACAGAATATACAATTTATCTATTTTTTTCAATAAATCTTCTATATGCCTGCGCAATGGAACCAATAAATTATTGAAATATGATGCACAGTGTATGCCAATTTCAGGTTACATACATGTACTCCAAAATCGTTGGATATAAATCGACATAGCCTATCAGACACAAAGAGTGAGGTGCCGACGGCGCCGATCTCGACGGCCAGGTCAAAATAATCTAAATCGAAAAATAGCCTGCGGTCATTGTGGTACATCTGAAGTGGTGGCTGCGATCATCTCATAGATATAAGTTCAATATTCTCTCATGTAAAATATTGTTCTTCATATTGTATCGCTTATCGCCCAGACATCTCGCGATAGTTCTCGCTCAAAGGCACCTTGACCACCGCCGCATATCAATATGGAATTTTAGATATTTATCTTTCCATCATGCACCGGGAGCCCACTTTGTTGTACCATCTGTACGGTTGATCTTAATATCCAGCAGGCGTTGACCGTATGTTGGGCTAATGCTGAACCAGCATGGAAGACGGTGGACCAACATTAAGCCAACATTGGGTAAACGACTCGTGTCGTAGTATCGGTGTGTCGGATGAGCATTTAGCCTCGGGATATTTTGGCGCCAAGTGCGGGGAATATAAAAGCCGCTAACCAGGTGTTTTAATGCTTTTTCAGTGTTGATTCAATACTGCGCTATTCAGGCCAACGTTGAATCAACGGTGGTACAACGTACATATCCTACACAAGGACCCCCTGTAGTCCACTAAGTTACCAGTCACGATTATGATATGTCTTCATCAGTAACCGACCTTCTCGTTTTTCTTGACCTTCCGTTTATCCTGACCTGACATATTTATTACAGTATCCACGGCGTCCATCTTGAGCCCCCGCACTGCCATTAATCTGACCTAGGGTCAAGTGACGTCATAACACCCGTCATCATGTAGCTCTCCCGCACACTTACCATAACTCACATTGACTGTTTAGGAGAGATATCCATCAAATGACTGCAGGCTTGTCTATTCTAAGGATTTTGTTTTGCAATTTCTACGTTGAAGTTATGCGTAGTTTTATATTACCACCCCCCTGCTAGATGTAATGGTATACTTTGTTATATATTTTTAATATTTTTTTATTAATACAATGTACCACGTGTTAAATTAACCCTTTCAGCGCAGGGACCGACGTTAGAAGTCAGAATCTGACGTTTATAGACGTCAGAATCTGACGTATATAGACGTCAGATACCGGCGTCTATAGACGTCAGATTCTGACGTCTAAAGTTGATCCCCGCACTGGAAGAGTGTACTATTTATAATGGTCATATACCCATAATATAGATAAGTATTCAAATGAAGCAGAATGAGCTAACTAAGGCATATAATATATATATGATGTTTTAAAATAAAAAAAACAGTTTGATCTCTTGCTTTAGGCCCTATATAAACTGTTTCAGTGTTTTACTGGTTAACGTAGCCCAATATTAAAACAACACAGGGTTAACGTTTGGCGTGTGGCTGACGTAGAACGCAGCGAGAATGCCAGCATCGGAAAAATGAAAAAGATTTCAAAGATTGCTCAATTAAACAGGCTAAGTTGAGTTGTACAATTATATTTTTCAGCTGCAATTATATAACGTAGCATCGGAGAATCTGTACATGTTATTAATTCCTTTGGATTAAATCCTCAAAAATGTTATGAATTTTGTCAAGAATCTTGAAATTGAAAAAATAGTAGGCCCTAGACATACTTAGGAGCGATAGAAAATTTCAAAGAAATACCGCAGTGATGAGTAATTTGGGTTAGGCCTAATTAAGACAAAACCAGATATTAATGCGACCATATGCGCCTGTATAAAGTTTCACGGCCGATGCCCCGTCTATATGATGGGTATCCCACCGTCTACGATGGGCACATGCCCCCTCCCCATCTCCTTAGTAATTTCCTGTCGCCATGCCCCCTGGCGGAGCTGTCGCCATCACGTCACGGTGAAGTCTCGCGTCTATTGTTGGGCGTGATAACGACGTGGCGTGTACCATTGTGGTTCACTCACTAATCGCTAGGTGGCTCAGAGTATTGTTCACTAATAGAGGCGCATCCTGTCGGAGCCGACCAATAAGCCACGAGACGTTACCCAATGCTGGTTTAATGTTGAGCCAGCGTCGCAGACGATGGCTCAACATTAAACCAACGCCGGCTCAACGTTTCGTGTTTACTGGGGCGACAGATCAGACCACGATTGCGGTCATGATGACTCGTGGCCACAAGATCAGATCAAGGAATATATTCCTTGATTAGAGGTAAGGGGTTTTGTCAAGTTAAAAAAATCTAAAAATCCGAGAAAAACTCGAAAGTGGGTGGGTGGGTCAAGCCCCAACTCGGATTCTTTACTTTTTTTTTTAATTTTGTTTTTTTTCCAGTTTTTTAGCGTTTTTTTTTGGTGTACATATTAAATTGGATAGGGGGGTGGGTGGGTGAGGTCCGGCCAATCCGAGTTTTTCTCGGATTTTTGAATTTTTTCAACTTGACAAGACCCCTAAGCCACCACGGCTCGAATTTCGAATCCTGTGTCTGGAGGACAGTGTCATCTCATTCATCTCACCATCCTGTGTCGTTTTGGTGGTGCCTGCCTTATTATGTGCCGTTCAAAACACCTCCCTATTGAATATCCTTCTCCACCACTCCTGTAAATGAACCCTTTAAATACCTGTTTACCACATGCGCTGCCGTGCAAAGGCAGACTGCAATAACTTGATGTTTGCCTTTATATCGTCGGTGTCCTGATCCCGGTGGTAGACTCGAACACCTGACACCAGGTCACGCAGACGCGTCCATATCTTTTAATATACCTGTCACTTAATAGCTGACTCTCTGTGCTTTAGCCTCACCCTGATTCACTCTTCTCATACTTGACAAGATTTGATAAATATATTAACTCTTTCAGTGCGGGGACCGACTTCAAACGTTAGAATCTGACGCCTTAACCCTTAACCGCCGGTGCCGCATATATTCGAGTTTTCATTTTTTATTAAAGATAAAATGTGACATCAATCAGCAATATTTGAAAACAGTTTACCTCCATTTTGTCAAATCTGAATAATTTTCACTCACTTGAAGTTGTGGATCGCGTCAGCGAGACACAACTTCAAGTGGGTGAAAATTCAAATTGAATAATTTGGCGGTTAAAGGGTTAAGTCGATCCCCGCGCTGAAATGATTAAACAAATTTTAAATGGCCGTTGACCCATAACACAGGTATTCAAATGAAGTGCAAAGAACTAACTAACACAAATTGGAAAAAAACAACTGTAGTATCGGAGTTAATAAAAAATATTTCAACCTTCAAAAGGTTTAGAACTAATTGAGTGCTAATAATCTAATCTCTTGGTGATAATCTACATAGCAAAGGGGAAATGGAAGTTGAAGCAATCGTCGCTTAACGGCCTCCGATTGAAAAACAACAGACTGACTCCATTGAAGTTTCGAATCATGTCAGCAGACACGAATTAAAGTGGGTATTTTACAAATTTAAATTAAATACATTTGATGAGGCTCTTAACAATTTATATTATCCAGGCGACTTTCTAAAAAAACAGCAAATGGTAGTAATTCTTTGATTGAAAAGTAAGCAATTAATATTTTTAGCAAATACACATGTGACTTTTAATATATGTTTGACATTAGTAAGGTATCAAACTAGCTGTCGACATTGATTAAATGTTGCAACCTATATTGATCTACCCTGTGAAATTTCTTAAAATTCACTATACAATTAGAAAATGTACAAAATAATGCGTGTTATTAAATAATTAAGTGATATTGTTTGAGCTTCTTCAAATTTACTATACATTTCATTTACATCAAAAGTATCCTTCTAAACAAAAAAGTCATGATTATATCTATGAACAGAACAATGTTGTTGTATTGCAGCACGCAGAGAGTTCGTCTGGATCATGGATCATCTTAAGCGATAATGTTTTTAGCTCGATAATTGGTCAAGGCGCAATCGGTCGCAGCCTCTGCTATATAGTCCACACCGTCCCGAAAAGTCAAACAGCAGTAACTGCTTACTTGTAAAGTAAGCAGCTACTGATGTTTGTCTTTGCGCGGCAGTATTATCAATCTCTATCAGACACAAGGTGTATCTTATACATTAGTGGCTTGATTAACCCCACATGGTGAGTGTGACAAGATGATCGCAACATAAATCCACGTTCTTCCCTTCACAAAATAAAAGTGATAAATCTGATGCAGTGGGTGATGCAGGTTGGTGTGAATGAATGGCTTTCCCAGACTGGGCTCCTCGTTAGCATCTGTTGGACGGGGTGGGGATGGTATAGTGGTTGAAGCTGTCATGTCACAGTTACCTGGTTCATCTGGTATTCTGCTTCCAAGGGAACCTTGTGTTTCTTCTCCGCTCATTCGTAAAGATTCAGCATTGTGAGATATAAACAAGATACCTCAATCCCTGTAACGATTCAAGGTAGAGAAATAAATGCCAATGATATGTGTTACGTGTTTAGACACTGTTTATGAAAAATATATTTTTTCCCATGTTTGAAGTGAATGTCGATTAAAAGGACAATGGTGCATTCATATAAAACATTATCGGTTAAAATATGGCATACAGACCGACCATATGCTGCACTTATTTGTATGCTCATACTAATTTATTGTCAGAGTAATGCAAGAAAATAGTGATACTTGTTAGTTATATTGTCAAGGCAACTGTTAGTTTACACACGTTAGGTTTCGCTACAAAAATTCTGGATCTATGTGGATCGCCCTTACAGAAGTACCGCCTAGCGGCGAATTTGCTGCCATATTAGTTAGCAAACTCTACCCTACCCTTTTTTTCTGACTCTCATCTGTGGACTTTTCTGTCTATTATTTCGAGATTGCCAGTGACCATGGCAGTACTTGCTGAGATTATAAAGTTTATTAAGTAAATACTTAACGTTATCTGTTTCTCTTTTATATCTGATTCGTCTGTAATTATTTACCTTGTCTAGTGAAAATCTAAGAGCACTAGTGTTTTTCTCACTTTTTAATAATAAACGTTTTTATCTCAAATTGTGGCCAGCTCATCAAAATCGAAACCAATTTCATATTTCTCACACTTTTCTAAAGGTCATTTTAACTACAAACTCCATGTGGGCTGAAAGCATAATGTCGTACTGAAGACGACGACATACGTATTACTTTTCAAAGTTAAACACTTTGTTATTTATCATCCCTTTTCCATGTTGAACACTCCCTTAAATTATGTCTGTTTTCCCGGATTTATTCAGGATTTCAGGATCACTACGTGGATCAATGTCAAATTGTGATGGGTTATTTCTCCTTGAGTGTTTATCTAATCAACGCCAAACCTTGGCACAATAATCCTTAGGTATTGAAGTTTTTTGCTAGGATTTTTATAAGAATTCACAGCTGTTCTTCCGAATTTGTTCACGATTTTCTGGATCACTATGTGAATCGATATTGTTTCGATGATGCACATGTCGCATGCAGCCACATTGGTGGTATAAATAGATTCAGGCTGAAATGGCTGCCCAGGTCTGCCCAGGCTGGATCGCACAATTAATCCTTTAAATGCTAGATTTGATGATTAAATTGCATTAATTTGCCTAATGTTGTTTTAATGCAGGGCCAGTCTTGGAGATCATTAAACTAACCTTGTGTATTTACTATTGACAGTGGTAATCTTTTAAGTGCTACATTTGACCATTAAAACTAGAGGGGAATTGTGACTTTTCAAGTAACAATAAAGTTTGAACAAAGTTTTATGAGTTTTTTGGCTGGCCATTTTGAATTTTGTTGGGCTATTTTTATTGACTGTTTTAATTATGGTTTTTTGAAAGCCATTTTTAATCGGAATTTTAGATTTCTGGATTCTGACTTCTTTATTGGTTTAATGTTGCATCACTGTCTGTGACGCTGGCCAAATATTAAAACAACATTGCGTCGACATTTTGTGTTTTATGGAATTACAACTGCTAATTCAATTTTACTATGTAGCGTTTGAAAGATTCTACTGTTCGTATCAAACACTCAATGCTGGTTCAATGCTGAGCAACTCGCTGCGACGCTGGCCCCACATTGAAACATTATTGGATACAGGCCTTTGTATTTTAATTGATTAAATGTAGAGGGTGGCAAAGGATGCAAGTGGGCCGTGCCGCCTCTGACAAAGGGCTCTTATTGCCTAGTCAAGATTCATTCATGGGGCTTCTTCCAACATGTATATTAGTGCACCGACATTGATCCACATAGTAATCCAGAACATTCTGAATAAATCCGAAGCCCATGATGTATAACGTGGAAAAATAATAGCACACCTCCTCAAAACCTAAGGATCATTGTGCCAAGTTTTGAAGTCGATTAGATAAAACTCAGGGAGAAATTATAGCACTACCAAATTTAAACACAGAGGAGTAAAAAATCAGCGAGAAGTGAAGCAAACTCAATATGTTTGGGCTAAGCTCAAACATAATAACATTTGTAATTCCACCAAACACGAATCGTCGACACAATGTTATTTTAATATTGGGCCTGTGTCGCAGAGAGTGATGCAGCATTAAACCAACAGAGAGTCAAGTCATTGTGTTTACTGGGCCCTCTGAATGTGTTTCCATTTCACAAACAAATATATTATATCTATATGAAAGTACAAAGTTCAGTGGGGACTGAAATTTGAAGTATGAAGTCCGAATTCTAAAGTCTAAAATCTAAAATTCCAATTCAAAATGGAAGCCAAAAATTCAAAACAAAATGCCAATCGATTTGTCATAATAAAAATAACCCAACAAAAACTCATAAAACCTAGTCCAAACGTTATCGTTACTTGAAAAGTCACAATTCCCTTCTAGTTATCATTTTTTTTGTGGAATAAAATATACAATACAAAGTTGCAATGTAATATCATTAAAATATTTGTAAATAATTATTAATAAAAAGAGTCGGTGTCGCATCAAAGAAGCAACGGAGTGACATGCAACACAGAGCCGGTATCTGACAAGTGACCCTCCTCTGACGGCGATTAAAAGACCGCCAAGCGAGCACAAACACTCATCCCTCACCACTTCAAAGCCGAGTCAACCCTGCTTGGGTTGGCCCACCCACAAACCAGCTCAAAATAAGCGTAATAGACGTTCAGATGCTGGTCCATATATACACAGTTAAAATCACTAATATACTCAGACGATCAATACCGTGTCGGACCAATAATTGCCTATCGCCTGTTCTGGGCCAACCTGGATCATCGACGGCGACGATGCCTAGCATTAGCACAACCTAAGGCAAACGTCACGCGCTCGCTGGGTATCCGGTATCATATTATGTTTATTTTGCCTCAGTTAGTGTCCTATTCAGGGCAAAGAGGGGTGCTGTGTGTGTGAAACGGTTGACACTTCTGTACACCAGTCCTTATGATCATGTGCAATATCACGTTTAAGGTCCATAGGTTAAGTACTTTCATGTTTAAAAAATCTTCAGAAAAAAGATATCCATGATAATATTCGTGGTAAAGAGCTTAAGCGGTTTTGGTTGGAAAAATGTTGGCCCAGCGCCCACAATAATGGTCCAATGTATCCTGTTATCCGGGTAGTGGCTTTTCGGGGGACAAAATATCACCCGTATGGCAGTCAGTGCAAACACGGGCCAATCACTCAATTCTGTTTCAATGTTGGGCCAGCGTCAAATGCGATTGACCGGCATTGAACAAGCAATGGCCTGTGACGCAGCAATGGTGGTGGAAGGAATACACGTTGAAGATTACTTGTCTCCTCGGTTCTTTCAATAATTATATCCTGTACATTTAGGATTCTTGCCCATGAGGAAGACCAATACAGCTATGTTTACAAAATATTAGGCCATTTTTTTGTCTAAAGCACTCAAACAGACTAAAGCCGGACCGGAGTTCGGGAACTCATTTTCTAGTTATTATCAAGAGAATGTAGCGACAGATAATAAACCTAATGTTACATCAACTATGTTTACTTTATAAACCCCACAAGAGATATACTGTCAGTCTAGTCAATGAAGCTTAATATTAAAATGATCAATATTACGATTCCTCTGTTCTAATCATACTGGTAGACACTACTGGCCATCAAGTAGTGTCAAGGCGGAGTCGGACACCACAGGGAGGACTGTATGTCATCGCCATGCGCCGGTCAGCTGGAGTTCGTGTGTGAAACCCAGACTGTTGAGAGGCGTGGAGTGTCTAGGGGAGTGTGTGAGTGACCAGTGAGTGATGACCAAACAAACACCTGTCATGCTAAGATAATAGAACCGTGCTCATTACAAACTATCACCAGCTCAGGTTCAACATGAAGATGGTTTAAATGATGGGCCTATGTCGAGTACACTGGCCCAGTATTGAACCAGATCTGGGCCAACGTCCACTGGCCTTTGTCGTTGAGCTCCACAAATCCAGCCATTAATTGTCCACCATTCACGCTCTGACACTGTCAGTTCGGAAGTCGTCCTGTGGTTTATTATGCTAATTTAATTTCGTTATCGTAGAATTTATCGACATTTTTATGATTTTTAAACATACAGAGGCTAAAGGTAAATTTAGATAGTATCATGTCAAACGGAGCGTAAAATTCAATTGTCAAATGCAACTGAATATTCATCATGTTTATTGGAGCGGAATATCTACGTTAAACCAAATGTAAAATGACCTTATTAGCGCTATGATATAGCAAAGTGATCATTTAATCCTATTTTTCTTAAGCTTATAATTTGGAAATTGCGCATACAATTCCCAACCAGTTTTTAACTATCAAAAATAATTTCATAAAATTCAAAAAACAAATTGAATGTGTATAAGTTACATCACATATATCAGTCTAAGACATGCTTGGTAACGAGTATATATCCGACAAGTGGCATCCCCATAGTGTTAATACATGTATTATACACCTGGAGTCAACAAAGGTGAAGATAAAGTCTGCTGCCGGGCACACGAGAAACGTTTAGGGATTAAGAGATTTGTCCAGCACTTTCAACTGAAGTGGATCCCATCACTTGAATAAGGTGAGATCAGACAAATCCACCATTTCGATACCCTTATTATATACATTATTATTACACGCGTGCATGCGTTATATTTGGATAATAATTGTAACCAGTATTTGAAATTTGTTGACCTCCATTTTGTCTAATCTGAGTAATTTTCACTCACTTGAAGTTGTGGATCGCGTCAGCGAGACGCAACTTCAAGTGGGTGAAAATTTCAATTGAATAATTTGGCGCTTGAAGGGTTAATGTAGAAAAAAACATTGTAGTCAGCAATACAAATCTAAATGTGATAGGAAATCTTAATAACTACCTGACCTGGGAGGGGTAAATCTATACTAAAACTCAGAGTAAATACCTGGCCTGGGGCTAGGAGGGTTAAATCCAGTAAGAATCAGGGTAAATATCGGACCGGGGATTCAGAGGTTTAATTCTAGTCAAAATCATAAAATCCTAATACGCGACCTGGGGCTGAGAGGGTTAAATCTAGAAAGAATCAGGGAAAATATCGGACCGGGGATTCAGAGTTTTAATTCTAGTCAAAATCAAAATATCCTGATACCCAACCCGGGGCTGAGAGGGTTAAATCTAGTAAGAATCAGGGAAAATATCAGATCGGGGGCTGAGAGTGTTAAATTTAATAGAAATATTTTGACAATGGACATCAAATAAAAACATACGCTTAGCTGGCGAAGTTTTCAGAGGGTCGCACGTCCCAGTAAAATTTGTATAACATTTTTTGAATTGAATTAAATTGAATTGAATACAATGTTGGACCAGCGTCGACGTTGCGTAAATGTTATACAAATATTTTGTGTTTAGTAGGATACCATATTTTCTATGAATATGTGATCTCTGACCAAATGACAGGAACTAAACGATAAAGCATTCAATACACCATTCATTCTAGTCACTGATATATATCTACAGGTAAGTGTAAATAATTATGTGCGTGGTGGTCGCACGTGGACGCTTGAGGCACATTCTGAGGATAATGGGACCCCACGCCGGGATAATTATAATTCCTGGTCATCAGAGGTCCCTTGACTGGAAAAAGCCAAAAGCCAGTAAGTGCTCGCTAGAAAAGTGAACACTTACAGTATCCCGGTCATTATCTCTATTGTCTGTTCACTCACAGATAGAGTAACGCAGAAAGCTATACATGCCGCTATTCGGGACATTTTAAGATTTAATTTAAAGTATTTTTACTCAGCTGCAGATCCGAATTAGCCGTGGTGATTTTTAAAGAAATTTAGATAAAATTTTACAAGCTTTTTTCTGGGCATGGAGCGACTATAATATAAACAATATCGTGTGAGTAAGTCTGCATAAACTGTAGCAAATGACACCCATATAAAATTTGTGTTGCTGACATTTGAGTAAATATAATATAGCTTATTTATTTTTATCTTAACAAAACACAACAACAACAAAACACAACAAGTTCGGGGTATAAATTAAAGTGTTTCCATAGAAAGTTGAGGGTGCAATATATTTTTCTCCCAAACAACACTTGCATTGGGTGTTTCCGTAGAAATTTTAATTAGTTTGAGTTGTTGAAGTCATAGCTAACGAGATATAATGACCCAGCAAACTATAGACATTAACCGATGCTTGTTTAATGTTGGCCAACAATGGCCCCGCATTGAGTTAACGTTTCGTGATTGCTAAGGAGTAACCCTCCGCAGTAGGTAGTGGGTTAAACAAGATGTCAAACATTAATAATCGTTCTGTAAACTCGTGTCGTGAGTCAAGTGGTGAATAAGACGTTCAACTTAACCGCACTCAAGGCGTGTCACCAAAATGAGCTTTTTCTTTATTAACCTTTTCAGTGTGAGGCGACGCTTTTAAAACAGTCGAATTATTTACCAAATTGATTAAGGTGAATATATTGTATCATAAAACAAAATACTGTAAATGACAGCATGACGAGTCTAAAACAACAGTTTTCGGTTTTCTTTATGTTTATTGCCAATTTCAAACCATAGAATAAGGTCGAGAAGTACTGCGGAGCCTAAAGAGTTGAGAGGTGTCAAAGTAATAGGTTGCTCTGTTAAACACGATGGCTTAATTATGTGTGGTCACTTTAATCACTATTGTTGACGAGTCGTGTCAGGTTGCACAACATGATGCCAATCACCAAGCAACAGGTCCCGGTGTACGTGTGTCATCAGTAATTCATTCGTAAGTCATCCTATATGTCATTCGTAAGTCATACGTTTGTCATCCGCAAGTCATCCTATTTCAAACATAAGTCATCCGTATGTCATCGTAAATCTTCCTATGTCATCCGTACGCCATCCTATGTCATCCGTAAGTCATCTCATCCGTAAGTCATCCGTAAGTCATCCTATTTCATCTATAAGTCATCCGTATGTCATCGTACATCTTCCTATGTCATCCATAAGTCACCAGTAAGTCATCCTATGCCATCCGTAAGACATCCTATGTCATCCGTAAGTCGTCAGTAAGTTATCCTAAGTCATCCGTAAGTCATACGTTTGTCATCCGCAAGTCATCCTATTTCAAACATAAGTCATCCGTATGTCATCGTAAATCTTCCTATATCATCCGTACGCCATCCTATGTCATCCGTACGCCATCCTATGTCATCCGTAAGTCATCCGTAGGTCATCCTATTTCATCCATAAGTCATCCGTATGTCATCGTAAATCTTCCTATGTCATCCGTATGTCACCAGTAAGTCATCCTATGACATCCGTAAGACATCCTATGTCATCCGTAAGTCGTCAATAAGTTATCCTAAGTCATCCGTAAGTCGTCAGTAAGAAACACAATCATAATCAAAATACCACAGTCATTAATTAACCAAATAATCAAGATGTGGCAGTTATTGGGAGTCAAATTTGTGTTTAGATCATCAAGATTTGAAATGTTTGGTGTCATAATAAAGAAACATGAATAATTTTCACCCACTTGACACAAATTTAAGTGAATGACATTTTTTTATTATATAATTTAGCATTTTTAAGGGTTAGCCAAAGAAAGGGCTCCAAACTACTTCTCCCTGAAAGAGTAGTACTTCCCCTCGTCGTGATTTTGGCATAGCGACTACCATACTGTAATGTACCATGCATGCCACTCCCTTGATATGTTCGGTGGGCATAAAGATCTAAAATATATAAATCACTAAATTTATGAATTGGGATTTATATCACTTTTGTGCATACTTTCATAATTGACATAATGTTTTAACAGGGTCAAAATAACTTACTTCATTAGACTTTATATAAACAAATATATACAATAATCGTACAAATATGCAATTGCAAATTATATTGTGTACACCAGGATGTCAAGTGACCAACAGCCTAACTAACCCAGCAGAAACAAGACGTTTAATCAACGTTGGCCACCGTTAAACCAACATTGATTCAACGTATCGCGTCTGCTGGGAGGTCATATGCTAAATCTTTACATGTTGACGGGGAAGAAACATTTTTTTTTTTTGAAACCTCAACACTTAACGCTGAGAATGAACACCGCGCGCCTGGCATGACAGCCGGTAACGTTAACCACCACACCGAGACCTGCACCTTGATCTATAATGCTAGGACATAATCGAAAAATTGATTTCCCGATAATAATTACCTTAATTGTGAACGGGTAGATAATTATTCTCTTTAATTTTTGCTGATGATCAGATATTGTTGCCAGTTAAGTTTCGTCTTCTTTAATTGGATAGGAGCTCGCGCAGACCCATTATGGCAGGTCAGACGTGCCGTAACCGTTCTTGTCATGCATTCAGGTATGGATCACAAATATTGAGCTAATAGAGTCACACACTGCATTGATTTGGCAATTAACGAATCCATCAAATGAATAACCGACCAGCTGCGGACAAATAGGCGAATAAAAGGCTCTTTGACCAAATCAGAACTATACCACGAAATTATTAATGGACAAAAGGACTGTTTATTCACTATTTTAATTTTTCAAGCTGTACCACGTGCTCACTTTTTAGTAAATTAAGTGTAATAAAGTAATTCGGTGTGAGTAGGCCTATATATGCTGCGATATAATGACTGGAGGTTAGCATCATTTTAATAAGCAACACTTTATGGACAACCTATTTTGTCTCTACTTTAGTCTTGATAATGTAAAACATTGTGTGCGCATATGCTGAATGAATGAATTAATAAAATAATGGGAATTTAAGCCATATTTGTGCCTACATACGGACACAGTCTGATACAAATGGATTTGTGTTTTACATTACCAAGTAACATGTTACGTATGTGTTAGGGATACGCGTATGGACATGCTACGTGTTACACACCAAAACGTTGTTGAACATTATCTACCAACTAATGACAAAGTAAATAATCGGTAAATCGGACATCCCGCTACAGCACACCTGATTTAGCTGTGATTAGTGGCCATATAGCTATCATAATACAGCTAGATTAACTATAATTACAGTGAAGGTCGCGTATTAGTATAATAATATCAAGATAGTGTGATTTACTGGTATAAAGAGACGTCATTGTGCTCTGTCATTACCTTAAATGTGACCACACCGTACCCTCTCTGCATGGTCACCGCCAGAGGGTAGTCATTGATTACTTTGAAGACGGTCGCCGTCCGTAGCCGTGATGTGTGTAACATCATACCCTTTAAAATAATTAATTATAATTTTCGTTCACCTGAAGTTGTTTCTCGTAGACGCGATCCACAACTACAAGTAGGTAAAAATATCCAGATTTTCTTCTATTTTTAAATCCTAAACCATATGCTGAAATAAAACCGGTTGATATTCGTATTTCGGCCAGTACCGTGAAAAAAAACTCCAGCTGAACAAAGAATTCGTTATTCGATATTTATCATTTTGAGATAATGACTCTATGTTAAAGCCATCTGCACAATAATTAAGCTACTATATGGCCTATGCTACCAAAGTTTAAATGTCTCGGTTTCTATCGCATCGAACTGCATTTCATTACATTACATTACATAGCATTGCATTGCATTGCATTGCATTGCATTGCATTGCATTGCATTGCATTGTATTGTATTGCATTGCATCGCATTGCATTGCATTGCGCTGCATTGCATTGCATTGCATTGTATTGCTTGCATTGCATTATATTGCATTGCATTGCATTGCATTGCTTTGCATTGTATTACATTGCATTGCATTGCATTGCATTGCACTCTATTGAATTACATTGCATTGTATCGCATCGCATTGCATTGTATCGCATTGCATTGCATTGCATTGCATCGCATCGCATCGCATTGTTTTGCATTGCATTGCATCGCATTGCATTGCATTGCATTGCATTGCATTGCATTGCATTGCATTGCATTGCATTGCATTGTATTGCATTGCATTGCTTGCATTGCATTATATTTTATTGCATTGCATTGCATTGCATTGTTTTGCATTGTATTACATTGCATTGCATTATATTGTATTGCATTGTGTTGCGTTTGGCTGTGTCGCACTGTGGTGCATTCAGGTGTGTTGACATTCCTAAAGACCGGTCTGATGAATCATTTATTTTGGTTGCAATGTGGTAACCTGGAGGTATTGTGTTTTAATCCTAATTACACTGGATATTTGTCGTCGTGGTGTGCCAAACCGCACACTTTAAGCCATATTGTGGTAATCTTTTTTTTTTAAATGAGCTTCACTTCTTGTCACCTGTATATATGTAAGGGTCGTATCAGCCAAGTTGACCACACAACACTGCCATATCCAGTAATGATGAGGTAGATAATCGGTGAGTAATTTGTCTGGCTTATTAAGGGATTAGAACAGCTTGTTGATAAAAGGAGGCGGACACCCCGCTACAGCATGTCCGATTCAGCTGTGACAAGTGGCATTATATCTATTATAATAAAAGCCGACAGGGCTACTGTAATTATACCAAATAAAACGTTAAGTATATAAATTGTGTGATTTATCTGTAAAATGTCTCGCCTGAAGAATCCGCCTTTAAAGATGTGACGTCATTCTCTCCAATTAGCGCAGCAAACACATAGACCTACATACATGTACATTGTTACCATGGTTAGGTTACGCATAGTCGTTCTCCATCCTTATCCTTTAACCCTTTAACCGCCAGTGTCGCATATATTAGGGTTTTCGTTTTTTATTAGCACATCAAGTACCACCTTTCAAGCATGTTAAAAAATAAAATATGACATCAATCAGCAATATTTGAAAACAGTTGACCTCCATAATACTACTACTAATAATAATAGTCTATGCAAAATTATTATTATGCTCATAGGGAGATTTCATGTAGTGCATTAATCAAGTTTTAAGGTTATTCACAAGCGTCATACAACAATTTGTTTAGCTTACAATAGATATTCGATAGAGATTTTGTTTGTGGGTCTGAAGATCGTCTAGCGTCCATGTAATAAATCACAGGCAAATGTATAGACGCTATCATTGTAATTTAATTAATAGGCATATTTATATGCTACACAAATTATGCAAAAAACATGTTATGCTTCTGAAAAGGTATGTTTATAGTGTCATCAGCATGGAGGCCATACAGTTAATATACATTTTTCAAATCAATTACTGACACATAATATTTTATCAGTTGTGCTATTGATTTTATTTGTTAATTGTTAAATGCTTTCAACCTCATACCTGAACGTAATATAATAAATATGCCTATGTGAAGTAGCTACATCAGTGGCTTGTTGACAGCACTTACCTCTTCAATACCAGGTGGCGCTGATCATCACTGCACGTGAGTCATGCAAATAGCAGTAACGGCTTGCTTGAAAGGTAAGCAGCTGTTGCAGTTTGCCTTTGCACGGCGCATCTGGGCCTGAGGCAGGTCGATTCCACACATGTTGTCAAGTTATAACACATGTGAATACTCTACTTGATCAATCCTGGAGACCGTCCCACTAAACATCTTAAAATTAAGATCATCCTAACTTTATCTTATTTGCATTAGAAAAGTTAAGATCATCTTTACTTTCTAATGCAAGTAAGAGAAAGTTAAGATGATCTTAATTTTAAAAGTCTTTGTGGTGTGGGCCCCTGATCACATAATCACATGATTATTTCAATGCGGGTGATTACTTTAACCCTTTGAGTGCGGGCGACGCTTTTAAGCGCATTCATACTGTTTTTCCACAACTAAAATTTGACAGAAATTGAACAAATATGCATGTATAAATCTTGAGTAAAGCCCCCATTGTGAAATTTAGCAGATTTAATTTTTAAGTGAGGAGGTATTTTTCTTTCATTTGAAGTTGGCAATTGCGTGAGCAATGCCAACTTCAAATGAAAGGAAAATGTTAAGTAGTAATGAAGCACTTAAAGAGTTAATAGGCATTTGTATTGTCACAATGTAGATATAATTTTGACTGATATATTTAAAAACTTTTACATATTTGAACAAAGAAATATAACGCATAGTTTGTTTTTTATATATATTTTATTATTTTTCAGCGGACGGAAAATTGTTTCAGTAATGACAGCTTCAAGTCAATGAAATATAAGGTGCAGGTGTAAGTATTAATGGTGTATGTGTACTCTATTTACTATTTCTCTTATGGTATGATGGATGAGTCCACTGTAAAGTAATTATAATAGATTTATATATTAATATTAAACATTGTGTTTAACATAAATATATAAGCCTATATAATTACTATACTGTATCCTAGTACTAGAAATTACGTCATAAAATTGTTTTGGTCAAAATATATTCTGCCGTGTAAATACAAGAAAGAGCATACTCTATATTACATTTTATGCTCCGAAATCACACGTATTTGCCTTGAGGCTGAGACAGTCCTCATCTTAATACAATACTTCATGTCACTTTCTGCTCCATACTGCACGTTTTATGTTACGTCATCAATATGAGTGTAGTGACCTCCCGGTGTGCGCGCGCACTGCTCACCTCTTCAAGACGTGTACCCCGCACATCTGGTCAATTACAGGCGTCTGAACATGATGGCGGGTTATCATGTGCTGAAAATTAATTAAAATAGTATTGTAGAGGACAGTCATGTACTGAAGGCATACATGTGTGTATAATGTACTCGGAGCAGTGGATATGGTACGTTACAAGTTAGCACTGTCTTTTTGGCTTTGTGGAGCAAAATACATGTCTATCAGAAGTAACAATCCATCTGACAGCCGAGTGTTTTCCAATATATTGTCTCACCACACAAATTCATTCGCGCATGTCATTATAAAGTTTAGGAATAAGAACGTTTGTCCCTTTCAAAACAAAATGTGGCTCTTTGCAGCAGCTCCGTTGGTGAATATTACGGATATATCATTTTGATACAAATTTTAATTGATTCTGTGATGTTTTGTTGTAGCAAAAGCAGCGAAATTATGAGAGATAAAGATAACATGAAGTCCTTATTTGCAGAATCACGATAGTAAGTAAAATCGTAAAAGCAGATGCAATATAAATAACCCTTTAAGCGATGCATTACTACAAGATATTTTTTTACTGACATAATAAATTATTGTCAGTTTGTTTTGCATAAAAATAACCGTTAATCTAAAAACAAGGCCTGATTTAATATGCTCAATAATATTAGTTATATATTTGAGATTTAATCACTTTGAGGCATCATTTCTGTTGTATAATAGGCTTTCACTTCCGCACACACTTTGCAGTGTGATTCAACTCCGCATAACCTAATCTGGCATGCGGTCGAACGATTCCGATGTGCTTGATGGTCTCCCTTCATCAACATACCTAATTCATGATTCTCGGGAGGGCTCAATATTTCACCATGATTATAATGAATGATGTAAAGCTATCAGGAGTTCATTGATATGATAACTTGATCTACTTGTACATTCTCCTCTCCATTCTATAACTTAGCGGCTAATATTTACCTGTGAATGATTTAATTGTGAAAAAACTTGGTTTGATTTGATTGAATCAAAAATACGTAAGGATCAAGTCACAAATAGAAGGAATTCCCGCTGATAAATGGTTGACCCGTTTCTGTCCTTTTTCAGGCCATTGAGCTTTTTTCGGCACGTGAGCTAAAGTGCGATTTCCGTTTCCGGCTGTTAGACATCATAGGAAGAGGTAATAGAAAAATATGAACAAACAATTCAGCAGAAGACGAGTTAAGTTACTGTCATAAAAGTCTTACTGGCACACTCGAATATGAACTGTTTGAATGGCTCGTCTCTCACGGGGGCAGTAGCAACACACTGTGGTTGAGGACAATGATCTCCATAACATTTACCAGAGCACATCCAACGACGGTCACATTGTATTTGTTCCTACATTCTGTCTCACCCTATATATCAACAGAGATGCGTCCAGAAGATACAACATCCCTAACTGGGCCATCCTCACATCTATCTGCAGGGAAAACTCAGAAAACAGCAGATCAAATAAGAAACATTAAAATAGTGATGCTTTTACCTGCATTTGCTGAATATTTTGTTTCATGCTAATTGTCAATATTCTTAACTTAACGAAATATAAAACAATATTCCATACATGAATACATCCTACATTAGACCAAAAATTATGGGACAATAGATTAGTTTATTTTATATTGCAAAATATTAACGTACCTACAGATATATTTATGCAACACACACAAACAAGAAACATTAAAATAGTGATGCTTTTACCTGCATTTGCTGAATATTTTGTTTCATGCTAATTGTCAATATTCTTAACTTAACGAAATATAAAACAATATTCCATACATGAATACATCCTACATTAGACCAAAAATTATGTGACTATAGATTAGTTTATTTTATATGGCAAGTATTAACGTACCTACAGATATATTTATGCAACACACACAAACCCACACACATTACGTAGTGGTTCAAGCTAGTCCTAATTGAATCATTGCGTCATGGTGAAAGGTTTAGACGAAATAAAAACAAGCACGCAAATAAAATATGTTTATTCAGAACAAACTATATACATTATGAAGTAAATGCGCTATGACGCGTGAAATTATAGTTTGACGACTTTAATTTATCTCAAAAAGTCTTCCAAAACACTGTTATTTCAATCACTAGGAGGTATCTGTAGCTAATGTATTCATAATAAGAGGAATAGAAATATGATATAATTCTACAATCTATAAATTTTCAGTTGTTTCTCTATTTTTTCAAGAACAGACTTAATATCTTATAATAATCATGATGATTATGACGTAATGATAGTTAATTTATACTATTAAACAAAACTTTTCTTACGAAATAATTTTATTATATAATATTATTGTCCTATTATTTCAAAGAATGATGTCATTATAATTTTTAAATCTGTTTTATTTTATAGGCAATGAAGTATTCATTATGTTAGTGTCCCGATCATGTTTTATCTGAACAATACAAAAAAAAACAGCCAATGGAACTGTAGACAACGCTAAGAAAAATAATTATTGAAGATGAAGAAATAAATAATAAGAAATACTAAGCAATTTATACTGCCTTGTGTATTATTCTAAATAACAGAGGAACCCACTGGACTTTACAAAAATATATCGTTTGAAAATGCGCCTTTTATAATTTTGTTGTAGTTTCCTGTGTGAGTTGAACTGTCCACTAAATTTGCCCATAGCATGGTGACGTCCGATTCTGAAACAGTCTATAGAACAGCGTAGGAAATATCTCTGCTCAATTAAAGGTGGTAAATATTGGGCGCAATACAAATTGATAAGATTAAATGATTATTATATAAATATTATATAAAACATTACGAAATCGAAGTTATTAGATTATATCTGTATCTATATTTACATGTATTTGTTAAACAAATAACAATGTTACCACCACAGATTTGTTACCTTTTGTATGTCACCCGTTGTGTCTGTCCCGTAGATGAGGATTCTGAAAAAAATCTTGTCATATTAGAGGGGTGTATTAAATGTTACGTTTGTGCTCAATGCGTACAACTTATCTATATTTCTATTTAATTAATGCTCCTCTCCCACCAGTTCCAAGTCAGACCTAGAATTACTAGAAGTACTCTTCACATGGGAGTCTGTAATATTCATTTAGTGCAAGAGCATTAGGGTTGAACCTGGAATAAAATTGCAGAAAACTGATTTTTTTTCAGGAATGATACCTGGACATCTCCCCAGACGAATGCCGAAGAGTTCCCAAAAATCCCCCTTGTGCATTTTTTTCAATTCAAGATGGCCGCCACCATGTACTCCACCATTTTCGAAAAAACATGGGTATTCCCTATTCCTCACTTTTCCAGTTAGAAAAACCGAGTGTTTCTACTTATGTTTTAAGGCACAAATAGTTTATTCAGATGATATGAAATGATATCAGTACTTTTCTCACTACCAAAAACCAAGATGGCCGCCATATTGTTCTGAGTATGTTAAGCGATCTCTTAAAAAAACGAAAACATAAGGAAGCTGTATCTCGTTGTTGAACCTAAAACGTATTTTTTAGTCAAACCCATGGCATCTAGATCACCAATATATATTATATTGAATTTATCAACAGAAATCTCACATAGTAGTTAATTATATGTAACACCATGTAACGCCATTTTTTGAAAGGAAACCAGGGGTATACCCCAATTCCTCACTTTTGCAGTTAAAACAATAATTTTGGTGTCTCCAACTAAGTACAAGGAGGTTTTCCAGATGATCAGAAATAATATCAGTACTTTTCTCAATAGCACAAATTCAAGATGGCCGCCATAATATTTTGTTAAGCGATCTCTTAAAAACCCGAAAATATGCGATAACTATCTCGTTGTTGAACTAAAATATATTTTTCAGCCGAATCCATGGAGTCTAGAACTTATTTAGATAACCAATATTCTATTATATTGAGTTTATTTACGTAAATCCCACATGGTAGTTAATTCTACGATGGCGGGTGATGCTTTTTTGAGTGTTCTCGAACTGCTTTTCCAATAGAAATATAGCTCGAGATTTGTCAAGTTACCAAATTAATCTCTGGTAAATATTTTTGAATAATTTGTGGTAGGGATTGCGTCAGCAAAACCTGCTTCAAATAAATGAAACGATTAATGTCGACATATCAGATGTAGGCTGTGTGTATTCATTTTAATAGAGGACACATAGATAAAACACATCGAACATAGTAATAATTTTTAAAATTACATCCCTAAGTTATTGTGATAAGAGTCACATTATTTTTTTATTACAAAATGAAGATGATTAGACAGATTAAAATCTCAGTCTTATTGTATTTCTGTCAGCGCTGTCAGTTGGTCATAAAATAGGAATTATGTTTATCATAACTGTTTCGGGTTTGGCTGCGTTTTATTCATCCAAATTTTCAGTTTCTACATGTTTGGCCAATACAAAAAAAGCACACCGTTGTACAATATAGTCTAGCTTTGCGAGATTTTCCCCTTTTTGAACAAACCACTCTGCACCCGCAACTCACCATTTTTATAACTCTTTCTGGAGCGACTGCTCTTTCAGTTTGAGTTGGTGACAAACGACCATGAGATAAATTCCGTTCCTGAATCTGTAGCTTCCACACTCTCCTGTACAGCATAATATGATATGTCTGAGTTTATCCCAGACAACACGAGGCATTCATCCATGGATGCTGTTTCAATATTGGCTGACCATCTTCGACGATAGTCCAAATATTAAACAGAATTTGATTTATGCCCCGTGTTGGCTGGGGCAGTAGGTGACGTTGAAGGGAGGCTTTCTAGCAAAAATCAATTAGATGATAAGGACTTAAGCTTTACACGTTACATACATGTACATGACATCTTCGATAATCGTCCAGTAACAATGCTCCTTCAAATACTTACTTTTGTCTATGATCTGTGATTTTCAATATGTTTAATATCACGGAATAGGCATTTGAGTATTAAGATATTACATTTTGAATATTAGGATATATATATTTCGTAATAAAGTTATGGCATTTCATGATATTGTAACGAGATGATTTTACATCAGAATATCAGAATATGACAATAAATTAATTGATGTGACAGTTTACCGTCAGGATATGATCTTTTATGCCAGGATAATATCGGAATATGATAATGAGAGGACATGACACATTAACGTGATTATATGGTATTATATTGTCCAAATATTGCTCTTTAATATAGTAAAATGATGTCTGGATACAGCTTTATAAAGGCAGGATATGGTGGTTAACTATCACGTTATGGTATTAAAGTGACAGGATATTATAGTGTATTGTTACGATATTATTATAATATCATGATATAGCATATTAACATCATAATATGACATAAGTGGAAATGAAAGTAAGAGAGGGCAAGGACACGTGCTGTTCAAAGAACGTGTGTCCTAACCCTATCTTACTTTCCGTTTTATTATATCTTCCGAAGTGCTTTTGTTGTTGGCAGTTTTGGTGTATTTGATCAATGTAGAGGCCTTCCTGAATTATATTGCGATATTAATGTTGAACTGACATGTGTCATCCTGGTATTGAAATGTTCTATGTCGATTTTGTATTACCATATGTAAACGTGCGTCTGTCAATATAATGTTATTGAAATGTTATACCTTGACATGACAATATAATATCCTGACATTAAAATGTTATATCCAGACTTTAAAGTGACTTATCCTGAAATTCTAAGGTCACATTTTAATATTATAGTGTCATATTCCGTCATTATATTATCACATTAGAATACCGCCAAATCTTGATTTGATAATATCATATACTATTATAAAAAAATGGAATATCTCGGCATTCAAATGCTATTTTGTGATATTAAAGGACAATATGTGAACATTATAATACTATATCATGACGTTAAAGTGTCATATTCTGATATTACAATTCAATATCCTGGCATACAAATGCCAGATCCTGACTTCAACTGTTACATCTCCTGTTTTAATGTCATATTGCGACAAGTCTACCATACACTATTTGATATTATAATAACATGTTTGCATTATAATGACACATCATCACATTACAATGCTATAATATTGGGACATAAATGTGTAATTTCATGAATGTATAAAGTCATATCTTAATATTCAAATTTCATATCCTGCCATTGAAATGTCAGTAATGTTAAATTGTAAAGCATTTCGTGATGATGGAATGTTAGATTTTGTCATTTTAATACAACAACATGATATTTAGCCACTATATACTGCCGTTATAGAGCTGTATCGAGCCATCATAACGTGATTTTGATATATATATTAAACACCAATGTGTGTACCTTACATTATATATCATGATATTAAAGTGTCATATCCTGATATCAAAATGTCATAGTGATGTTAAAATGTTATATCACGATATTGTAATGCATTTCGTGGTAATATAATGCCATATCTTGTCATTTTATTACAACAACGTGATGTTTAGCCACTATAGACTGCCTTTATAAAGCTGTATTGAGCCATCATAACGTGTTTTTTTATGTAAACCACCAATGTTTGGACATTATATTACATATCATGATATTAAAGTGCCATAACCTGATATTATAATCAAATATGCTGACAGAAAACTATCATGTCCTGACGTTAAACTGTCAAATATTTATTACATAATATGCTAATATTCAAATAAAATATCTGAATATTCAAATGTAAAATCAAGGGCATTTAAATACAATGATGCCATTTCCAGGAAATTGACAAAATTACGTAGTCCTATAGATTGCCAAACTCTGCCAGCAAAATGATGTGATTTAAAACATTTTCTTCTTTAGTAAAACTAGTACATGTCAATAACCGACAGTCTCGTAGGACACATGTTCAAGCTGGTGTAATATTTACTTAGCTCTGCTATTATGTACATTCACACAACAATAGCTAATATTCATATCCTAGAATACTCACAATTAAAACCAAAATCGAAAAACATTTTATATACTATATAAAAGACCAACATTGGGATTAATCGCTGGGTTTGAGACGGGAATTTCTTACGCTATCTCAAGCTTCAAATGAATGAAAAATACACTTATCTTTAAAAATTAGCCCTGTTAGAATTTTTAATCAATGATTTCTGATATATGATATTTTGTAAATTTGATAAACCTATATCTATATTTCCATATGAAGAGTCAGTTGGACATCGCTTAATCGTGGCACCTGCGCTAAAAAGAGTTAACCAATATAGCAGCCATGTTGGATTATGTGCTGATAAGAACATAATATTAAAAATGTTGGTGGTGGAAATATATGCTACACTACATGGCTCTGAAAAAAAGTTCCAAAAATATGATGATTATGGCATGTAAGTGATTTTCTGAGGGGGGGAAACGCTTGACATTATTGTCGCCATCTTGGATTTGTGGTAATAAGAAAAGGAATGATATCATTTCTGAACATGTTGATGAGCTCTTTGCGCCTTAAAACATGTGTAGAGGCACCAAAAACATTTTTTAAACAGCAAAAATGAGAAATTGGGGTATACCCCTTTTTTGAAATATGACGCTGCATAATGTTACATTGAATTAACTACTATGTGGGATTTATGTTGATACATTCAATATAATAAACATTGGTGATTGTTACCTCATATTTTCTATTTTTTAAGAGATCGCCTAGCATACTCAGAACAATATGGCGGCCATCTTGGATTTTCGGTATTGAGAAAAGTACTGATGTCATTTCTGATCATCTGGATGAACTATTTGTGACTTGAAACATAAGTAGAGACACCTAAATATTTTTTCTAACTTCAAAAATGAGGAATTAGGGTATACCGCTGTTTTGTCGAAAAGAGCGTTACATGGTGGCGGCCATATTGAATTTAAAAAAAAATGCACAAGGGGGATTTTTAGAGACTCTTTGGCATTCGTCTGGGGAGATGTCCAGGTATCATTCCTGAAAAATAAGCTTTCTGCAATTATATTCCAGGTTCCTGTGTTTTTTTCACTAATGCTCTTGCACTAATTGTGATGCAGGGTCGCATGCTAGGTTTTATGAATGGCGGCCAGAGCCACCTGGTGAGAAGAGCGACATCAGATAGGTGTATGGATTCGCTCGGTAGATGGCGTAATTGTAATGCTTGTCGTGAGTCAACGTTCGAATAAATTAAGGCCGACAAATTAATATATTCTAAAGTTCTATGGAACATTTACGCATAAAAACAACCAAATTTTATTAAATTGAAAAATAATTAACTACTTAATAAAGACATAAATTCTGTTGAATGTGAATATCTTAGTATGTACAATAATGTGTAGTGTTGGTTTCACATGTAAACCACATTTTGCTTGCACACCTTTAAGGAGTGCCGGTGATCGCCGCCGTAATCAAGCATACTTACCTGGTACAGGGGACACCGTGATCACGTAGGCGGTTCCTCCAGAGTGAGGCCTTTCCATTGCACTTCGGTTTGGCTGACCTTTGCGATTACCCCAAATGTGGGTAACTCGAGTACGTAATTTTTGGTAGTGGGGGACTGCGTTCGCGCTATCCCCTGAAAAATATAAGTCAATAAATTGGTAATTCAGCTATTATTATAAGCTTATAAAAACTGGGTTCATATCTATTTTTGCCCATACCTATGTTACAAATAGATGACGACCATTCAATAAGCCTATACAGAGTATTTTAATATATATAGTATTCTGCTGACATCAGATCAAACCGACACTGAGTAATTCCATGTATATGGGCATATCTATTATGGTTATGTCTGTAGGCGACAGAAGACAGTGCCGACTCGAACTCATATTATATTGCTTAGGTCGATAGAAGGCAATTCCGACGCAAATATAATCTTCTGGCCGAAAACAGACAATTCCGACTTTAAAATTGATTAAGACAACAAGATGAAATATGATGCCGACAACAAACAATTCCGACAGAAATATATACAGTTACATTACATGATAAAAAGTCACGTTGATATATATAAATACAAAATAGACTGTAAAACTCGAGAGCAGACAATTCCGACAGGAATATAACTGCGTATAGAAGTCAAAGGTGAAGCCGACAGAAGACAATTTCGACGCTAATTTATATTAGTAGTCAAAGGTGAAACCGACAAATGACGATTCCGACAGGAATCCAAAAAAATGAGATGGTAGACACAGACAGAAGACAATTCCGACAGGAATATAAATGGTAATTAGACGGTAGAAAATTAGAAGTTAGAACTGAACCCCGATGCGAATATAAATAACAATTAGAAGGTTAAAACCGACAGAAGACGGTATAAATACAAATTAGAAAATGGAAATACATTTCATTTCGAGTCGGACGTCTTCTGTCGGTCTTATTGTTGAAAAATGAAAGATAATTTAACTTCAAGTCCGAAATGTCTTCTGTCGGCCTGTTTAATAGATTTAATTTCGTGTCGGAAGTAACTTAGGTCGGTCTGATAAATGACAAATGGAAGATAATTCAACTTTGAGTAAGAAGTGTCTTCGTATATATATGTACTAGCTAGCAAATAAAAAATATATGATGCTGTGAACACATAAGCCTAATGGAGAATATCAGTGAGCAGTCAGCCAGTCCTTTGACACCACGAGCAGCAAACAGCAGGGATAATCGAAGATTTTTCCTAATGTTTAAAGTTCCAAGACGTTCAGCTCGTCAGTTATTGGCAGAAAATGGTTCCGTAGCGCAACTAAGCTTTCATACATCATATGTACAAGAGATTAAAGACAAATTTTGAGAAAAATAAAAAAATGTATGATGACATCAGTTGTAAGGTATACAACAGTAAAAAATATTTATATGAGAAGAGGCATAATGCAGGGAGTAGTAGTAGTAGTATATCGTTGGCTGAGTGGTATGTTACACTAATAGTGCAAGAGCATTAGGGCTGTACCTGGAATAAAATTACAGAAAGCTCATTTTTTCAGGAATGATACCTGGACATCTCCCCAGGCAAATGCCGAAAAGTCCCTAAAAATCCCCTTTGTGCCTTTTTTTTAATTCAAGATGACCGCGACCATGTAACGCCATTTAAAGGGGTATACCCTAATTCCTCGCTTTTGCGGTTAGAAAAAATATTTAGGTGTCTCTACTTATGTTTTAAGGCACAAAGAGCTCATCCAGATGATAAGAAATGATATCAGTACTTTTCTCACTACCAAAAATCAAGATGGCCATATTGTTCTGAGTATGTTAAGCGATCTCTTAAACAAACGGAAATATGAGGTAACTATCTCGTTGTTGAACCTAAAATGTATTTTTTGGCGAAACCCATGGAGTCTATATCACTTATTTAGATCACCAATATTTTATTATAATCATTTTTTGAATTTATCAACATAAATCACACATAGTAGTTAATTATATGTAACACCATGTAACGCCATTTAAAAAAACCCCAGGGATATAACCTAATTCCTTACTTTTGAAGTTAAACAATGATTTTGGTGTCTCTACCTATCTTGTAAAGTACAAGCAGGTTATCCAGATGATCAGAAATAATATCAGTACTTTTCCTAATACCACGAATCTTAGATGGCCGCCATATTATTTTGTTAAGCGATCTCTCAAAAAAACGAAAATATGTGATAACTATCTCGTTGTTGAAATTAAAATGTATTTTCGGCCGAACCCATGGGGTCTAGAACTTATTTAGATAACCAATATTTTATTATATTAAATTTATCGACATAAATCCCACAAAGAAGTTAATTCTACCACGGCGGGTGATGCTTTTTGGAGTGTTTTCAAACTGCCTTTTCACTAGAAATATAGATTGAGATTTGTCAAGTTAACAAATTAATAACCGGTATATAATTAATTTAAAACAGTAAAAAGCTTAATTAAAAAGGTACTGGTATTTTTTAATAATTTGAAGCAGGGATTGCGTCAGCATAACCTTCTTCAAATAAATTAAACGGTTATTGTCAACATATGCGATCTAGGCGTTGTGTATAGTATAAGACACATAAATAAAACACATCGAACAGTAATATATTTTCAAATCACATCCAAAAGTTATGGTGGGAGTTTCTATGTTTACATGTTTGGCCAATACAAAATGAGTTTAGCCTTGCGAGATTTTTCCCTCTTTGAACAAGCCACTCTGCAACCGCAATTCACTATTTTCAGAACTCTTTCTGGAGCGACTGCTCTTTCAGTTTGAGTTGGTGACAAACGACCATGAGTCTGTAGTTTCCACACCCTCCTGTACATCAAAATATGCTCTGTACCATAATGGAGTTTATTCCAGAAAACACGAGGCATTTATCCAATGCTGTTTCAATATTGGCTGACCGTCTTCGACTCTGGCCCAAAAATTAAACAGGATTGGATTATTGCCCCATGTTGACTGGGGTAGTAGGAGGCTTTGTAGCAAAAATCATTTATTAGAAGATAAAGACTTGCGCCTTACATGTTACAGTCATGTACATGACATCTTTGATAATCGTCCAGTAAAACTGCTCTTTTAACTACTTACTTTTGTTCCTGATCTGCGATTGTCAATATGTTACTATCATGGAGTAAACATTTGAATATTAAGATATTACGTTTTGAATATTAGGATATATATATATTTCACAATAAAGTTATGGCATTGCATGGTATTATAATGAGATGATTTTACATCAGGATATCAGAAGATGACATTACATTAATTGATGTGAAAGTTTATCGTCAGTATATGATCTTTTAATGTCAGGATAATATCAGGATATGATAATATGAGGACATGACACTTTAACGTCATGGTATTGTATTATAATTTCCAACTATTGCTCTTAATATAGTAAAATGACAACTATATGATGTCTGGATACAGCTTTATAAGGGCAGTATATGGCATTTTAGTGTATGGGGAAATGAAAGTAAGAGAGGGCAAGGACACATGCTGTTCAAAGAGCGTATGTCTTATCCCTATCTTACTTTCCATTTTATTTAATCTTCCGAAGTGCTTAAAATGCCGCCTGATCTTGATTATTTGATAATCTCATATTCATAAAAAATGGATTAGAGACTATCCAGACATAAACTGTATTTTGTGATATGAAATGACAATATTTGGACATTATAATACTATATCATGACGTTAAAGTGTCATATTGTGATATTACAATCCAATATCCTGGCATACAAATGCCAGATTCAAACTGTTACATCTTCTTTTTTAATGTTATATTCCGACAAGTCTATTATACAATATTCGATATTATAATAACATGTTTGTCATTATAATGACACATCATCACATCACAATGCTATATTGTGACATCAATGTGCCATTTCACCAGTGTATAAAGTCATAGCACAATATTCAAGTAACATATCCTAATATTCAAATGTCATATCCTGACATTGAAATGTCATACTGATGTTAAATTGCTATATCACGATATTGTAATGCATTTCGTGATAATATAATGCCATATCTTGTCATTTTAGTACAACAACGTGATGTTTAGCCACTATATTATGCCTTTATAAAGCTGTATTGATCCATCATAACGTGATTTTGCTATGTAAAACACCAATGTTTGGACATTATATTACATATCATGATATTAAAGTGTCATATCCTGATATTATAATCAAATATCCTGACATAAAACTATCATATCCTGACATAAAACTGTCACATCCTCTAATTTGATGTCATATTCTTACATTTTATTGAAATATCGCATTACAATATCATACAATATCATATAATTATTACATAATATAGTAATATTCAAATACAATATCTGAATATTCAAATGTATAATCCAGGATATTAAAATACAACATTGCCATTTCCAGGAAATTGACAAAATTACGTAGGCCTATAGATGACCAAACTCTACCAGCAAAATGATGTGATTTAAAACCTTCAATTATTATTTTAGTAGTACATGTAAATAACCAACAGTCTCGTAGGATACATGTTCAAGCTGGTGTAATATTTTACTCAGCTCTGCTATTATGTACATTCACACAAAGTTAGCTAATATTCATATCCTAGAATAATCACAACTAAGACTTAACCAAAATCGAAAAAACACATTTTATATACTATAATTATATAAGACCCACATTGGAATTAGTCGCTGGGTTTGAAACGGGAATTTATTACGCTATCTCAAGCTTCAAATGAATGAAAACTACCCTTATTTTTTTGAAAAAATGGAGTTACATGGTGTTACATATAATTAACTACTATGTGGGATTTATGTTGATAAATTTAATAAAATTAAATATTGGTAATCTAAATAAGTGCTAGATTCCATGGGTTTGGCCAAAAAATACATTTTAGGTTCAACAACGAGAAAGTTACCTCATATTTTCGTTTTTTAAGAGATCGCTTAGCATACTCAGAACAATATGGCGGCCATCTTTGATTTTTGTTATTGAGAAAAGTACTCATATTATTTCTGATCATCTAAATGAACTCTTTGTGCCTTCAAACATAAGTAGAGACACCTAAATATTTTTTTCTATTTGCAAACATGGTGGCGGCCATCTTGAAAAAGGCACACGGGGGATTTTGGGGGACTCTTTTTGGGAGATATCCAGGCATCATACCTGAAAAAATCAGCTTTCTACTATTTTATTCCAGGTTCCTGTGTTTTTTCACTAATTCTCTTGCATTATAAAAGATAAGTAAACTAAGCATTCTGTAGGGAAAGTTTTTCCAGAAAACAATCATTTGGTCTTCATCAATTATTTATTTAAATTATTTGCTGCCCGACAAATCATTTGTTGTGTAGACCTACCAATTAATTGCGTGCAAAATCATTTGGTGCACAACATAAATTATTATAATTATTTGCTGTGCACAGAATAAATAGTAAAATTATGGACACGAAATTTGGAATTAGTCAATTAATTTTTTGGAATATTTGGTGCCCACCAAATCAAGTGCTGTGCTTCAATTAATCACGTGCGAAATCATTTGGTGCACAACATTATTGTCATTATTTGGTGTGCACCGAATACATTTTAAAATTATATGGAGCGCCCCAAATCATTTGGCGCTTGATGTTTTTGGTGCACACTACTAAATCGCTCTTTTATTTACAGTTTATTATCATAACAATTTGCGATATATAAAATATATTTTAGTTAATAAATTTATTTTACTAATTCTTTTTGTATACACTTGTACATATTATATATATTTTACGACAAATAAGTCAGAAATGACTTTTATATTGTCCTCCATTAAGCAGCTGTCTGTCTGTGTGTGTATCTGTCTGTCTGACTTCCTGTATTTCCATGGGTATATGACCTGAATAATGCAAGCTGAAGCGATCAATTGTTTCCAAATGTGCCCAGTTTCAGCTCGCAGCCATTACCACCAAAGTCATCAACCATATTTTCTATCGAAGAGAGATTAGAGAGAGCAATAATAAACACCTGAACAAAATATTGCGCCGTCGCTTTAGTAACGCTATAATGGTGGATGCTGCTGCGCTACAACTAAGCCTGATTTGGTGGAAGAATTGCATGTGATATGTTGGCTCGCGTGACCCAGTCGTATATCTCTATACAACTGACATCAAGTCAGCCCAATCTTCCGCGCGGCGTCTCAATGGGTGCGAAATGTGATGAATTTGCCCCACTCACACGAACAAACCATTTTCCGCTGTCCGAATGAATTTAGTCCCCCTTCGCAAGTGTTTTATTCCCTTATGATGTACGTACATTCCTGCAGTAGCGATGTAAACTACATGACTCTGAATAGTTTGGAGCACTTTAGATATTGCAACACACGCTTGCCAACATCATTGCAGTCGAGCTACGAACTGAAAAAGCCACGTGCGTTGAAAGGCTATTGTCTGAAAATACACAGCCGGAAAAGCCATGTTAAAATAATTAGACCTAAAATCTTCAAGAAACATATCAGCGATAATAGACCCAATAATTGATAGAAAAACGACGTAAATTCACCCCACATTCTGTTAGAATTTGCATTATTTCTATTAAGCTTGCAATTACGTTGGCAATTCAAAGGTAAATGTGCAGGTTTATAGTCTGATATCAAGCCTGAAGACGTATCATCCGACTTTTACATTTTACCCCTTTGTCAATCATTTAGTCATTTTGGCGCATTTTATTGTACACATTGTCATCTCTGTCACACGAGGTACACATTGTCACCTGCAAGTGTCAAGTGCAGCATTCGAGGGTGAAAATCCTGCACCAAGCACCAAGGGGTTCGAAACCCCACTTCGAGCAGTGACATCGACAAAGCGCCACCCTTTTTCCATTGCGTCCCTCTCTTGGCAATTCAAACACGCTCCATGCAGTCCGATTGGGAAAACACTTATATAATTGCTATGTTTGATTCACACGAAGCTGGTATTGGTTGCGCGACTATTTTCAAATAACCCCTGCTTTTAAAAAGCGCACTTTATAAAGTGCATTGTCGTTGTTATTTATTTGACACTACTTGGTTGTGAATTTAGCTGACGGTGAGTTGAAATGTGTCCAAATTATGGAATGCATCGCCTTGTTGACTCGCTGCCCGGTCTTTTATTATCGTTTTATCGTCTCCTTGTACATTCAGGTATTATACACATTCTAAAAAGAATGTCTAAGCTGAATGAATAAGCTATGAACTATATGCAGCCCCAGGAGGACAAAGGTTACTATAGTGCATATCACCATTATTATGTTAAAACACGGATTAAAGTGCTCATTACGTCTTAAGATCTTTTTTCAACTGATCTGGCTTCTTGGTATTGCATGAGTTGAAAAATGCCAGGGCGTCCAGATGCACCCTTGGGCATTTTTGGCCCAAGTATGACTTTTACCCCCTAACTTAAATAACAACTGACTGACGGTGGTGAGTGGCTGATCTCGTCATGTGACAGGCTGAGCCACTCTTCGATTGGTCGGGGGTAGAATACTAGACTTGGTCCGCCTTTTTTATGGCAGTTAAGAGTATTGCAATAAGTATTGCAATAATTGATAAATAATAGTATTTTCGTCAATGGCTCTCTTAAAACTCAAATAAAAAAATGTCAACTTAAGACAGCTAATAGAAGTCCAATGAACAAGTTGGAGACATCTGCCGGACTAATGTGAAAGATAATTCCACATGTAGATTGGTAGTACAAATATGTCTGGATTCACATGATGCAGGTATAGGCGTGAGTAATTCTTCAAAAATGCAAAACACACCGAGCGATTTCGGGTTGGTTATCAAACCCATGCACTATTTGATCATTGTCAAAACATACCAGCACGTAGGCGAAGGCGAGCGCGATGGGCAACGCGAATATTTTCAGAACTGTTACATTTTGGTCGAACAACGCCTCACATCACGCGTTGGTCTTCCGGTTGGTCAGTGTACATTCACGCGATTTTCCGCGTCTGTCGTCGTTCATAATCGCGCTCGCGTTTTGTGTTTTGCTCTTTAAGCGAGCGCGATGATGCACTTGAGATTGTGAAAATATTACTTCGTAGATTTTACCCACAATACAATGTGAAGGCTGATTTTTGGTTGCATCACAATATCATTCGTACATGAAAACACAAAGATAGACACCAAAATCATTGATCCTTTCGTCGAAAATTAAATCATTTTATTGTTTGATCTTGGTCAAATGGCGACCATCAAAATCGTCAATCTGCTTTGATTATCTCGAAAATGACATTAATTTATTGTTTGACTTTCAGATATGGCAACAATCTTGAATTTTGCTTACAGTGCAATGTTAAGGGTGCTTCCCCATGCAGGCCGCACTACTATGTCGTGTGCACCTTAGAACCCCAGGATAGACAACAACATCATGAATCTGCTTCCTTTTCTTTGAAAAATATATAAATTTAATGTTTGACTCTGTTCGAATGGCCGCCATCTTGGAAAATGAAGCCATTTATTTTTTTGTTTGGCTAACGTGCTTTTTTAAAGGGTATCCCCTGATGGATATATACACCAGATATGGTGGTTGTATGACAGTTTGAACGATTCGCCTGTTTTTTTTAACACTTATCCGCTCCACTATTATGGCTGCAAAACAAGGTTCGGAGACGATCTCCCGGCCAAAGCAAGACGTTGAGCCTATAACGGCCCCACATTGGGTCAACGTCTTGTGTTTGCAGATAACATTTTCCGCTGCACAACTCGGATCCTGTGTATAGCATGCAGCGGCAGCCTGCCCTTCTCCATTGTGGTGATGTATACCCAGAAAAGATGAGACGTTGCCCAACGTTGGCTTACTGCTGGCCCACCGTCTACGACGTCAGCCCAACAGTAAAACGACGTCGGGCCAACGCCTCATCTTTGCTGGGTATGAATAAGAGATGGATCTATCGCATGATGCTATTTGCATGTCAACCCTTACGCCTATAGATTACTTAGTTATACAATTTAAATTTTCCGTCACTTGAAGTTGTGTCTCGCTACCGCGATCCACAACTTCAAGTGACTAAAAATTACTTGGTTTTGTGAAATTTGAGACAAAGCGATGGCCAGGGCTTGAAATTGTAAGACATAGTCACTTTCAACAACTGGTCACATAAGTAAAACACTGTTAGGTTAGGCCTACCGTCGTCGACATCAATGCTCTAAGGGTTGATATCCGGGTGGGATGCCCCGGTCCAATCCCTCATCTCCAGGATCCCATTCCTTCACACATGCACTACCTGGCTTTACACGGAGATACATCGACGGATTCCAATGCGCGTTGACAGAACGCATAGACTCATTTTCAGCAATGCGGAAATCACGGTACGTAATGTATATTCTTTATTACTGCAGACCTGGAAAGATCTCTGACACACTTGAGCTGACCAGTGTATGGCTTTTCTATGTCTTATTTAACTGTACTGTTTCTCACAGTTGCTTAGATACTAATATAATTTATATTAACCCTTCACCCTTCAACCGCAAAATTATTCAATTTGAATTTTCACCCACTTGAAGTTGTGTCTCGCTGACGCGATCCACAGCTTTAAGTGAGTGAAAATTATTCAGATTTGACATTATGGAGGTCAGTTGTTTTCAAAAATTGCTGGTTTATGTCACATTTTATCTTTAACATGTTTACAAGGTGGTACTTAATGTGCTAATACAAAATGAGAACCCGAATATATGCGGCACCGGCGGTTAAAGGGGTAAAGCTCTGAAATATATCTATACAAACCAAGAAACCAAAGTTTTTTTTTTTTTTAATTGATAACATCATGAATGTCTTAGTTAGCTCTTTTTGTTTCATTTGAATACCCATGTTATGGGTCTAAGTCCATGATAAATATGTTTACTGTTACATTGCGGGGATCGACCTTAGACGTCAGAAACTGATCCCTGAGCTGTAAGGGTTAATGTGATCTGCTGCGACGGTTGTAGGCCCACTATTTATATTTTCGCAGTGGTCATGGGCGTATTTATTGGTACTGCGCATGTTTTGGTCGTGCAGCTATTATAAATTGACATAGAATTTTGTTAAATAAGAAAGTTGTTGATTTTGTTATCATTAATTTGCCATTGTTTCGTTTTCAGAATTGACGAATGTGACAGGCTGTTGAAAATTGAGTCTGATGATGTTGTATCGGATGATTATATCTGTACTGTAATATATCACTCCATGAAAAAGGAGCGGTTGAATACGATTTGGCTGAAATAGTGTGTTGGTCGACATACAGCATCAAACAACATGACGTTCATCACTCTTCCCCAAAAGTGCGTTAAAACAGTTGCATCATGCCGAATTTTTTTCATCCTAATATTCAGCTATACAGCGTTTTTACTTTTGTTTTATCTTCCCTTCAGCGACATACGAGCTTTTGTGAGGCGACACGTGTTTCTAATGTCAAACGACACTCATATGACAGATGCAATGTGTCTCTGTGAATCGGCAAAATCAAATAGGAGTTACCAGCATTTCAAACAAATGGAAACCACGAAGACGGCGACATCTTCAACATCATCATCACCACTCAGGAGTTTATCCAAGATGTTAGCAATGCCGGGTAACCTTGGAAAGCCTTGTCCAGATCACGTGACAGCTGCTCGTGCTAAGGGTGTGCGTTTTACTGCACACAGGGACATGCCTTTACAAGCGTACCTCAACGTGTATAGGACGTACTGCTGTCTTGTGTATAAGCACGGGGATAACAGGCTGCCACCGTGTCCGTGTGTTCCATATAAACTGAGTACATATTTCACTGTCATTTTAGCTTTGATTGCATAACAATTATTATCATTAGGCCTATTTGGTCCTTTGGAGCTAGAAGGAGCTAAACTGCCACTTTGTAAAGTGGCAGTTTAGCACCTTCTAGCTCCAAGGGGACGATATAAACCACTGTCGCATATACATGAGCTTGGCGTAAATGGTCAGCAGCAGGTTGTAAATGAACATTTGCGTCCTCTCAAATCTATATGTGGTGAATGCGTATTTTAAAAGCTATTTTGTGACAACAACAGTCCCAGCAGAAATAAGACGTTGAATCAATGTTGTTCAACGTTGGTCCACCGTCTACAGCGTTGGACCAACGTTAAACCAACATTAATTCACCGTCTCACATGTACGTTTATCATGTTGTGTGTTCGGCTGGGTAAATCGGTAATGCGTTAATTTTAATTTCTTGTTGTATAACCCTACCAGTGTATTTTGTGTAACCTCGGAGCACATGTTGATGTACAGCAATCTAGATAAATGTTCCACATACATTCCTGGCCTAACATGTATGTATGTGCAACATTTCTCAATATATTACGGTACTGTAATGAACCTTCAATAACATTTTTTTCTACGATTGCACCATGTGTTCATAATTCCTAACATCAATTCGTCTAATTTCATCCTTAACTGTAGCTGGTGAGTTAAACACATCAGAGACCAGTGTCCATAGAGCTGCCAGACACATAGAGACGCCAGCTCTTGGAGGCAGCTGGCGACCTGGTGATTGTTCAGCCCGCCATAGAGTGGCCGTCATCATACCATACAGAGACAGGGAGAGACATTTAACAATCTTACTGGATCATCTGCATGCAATACTTCAAGTGAGTGATACTGACCTCTTATCTTGCATTCTTAATCCAAAATGTTATTGCTGAACTTGTTTCTGTATATCACAGCACATAAACGAGACTGCGACCTCGGGAGAAGCGGAGCCTTGTGTGGGAAGATAAAAAAGCGATACCGTGACGTGATAACAAAACAGTTACTGTCGTCTGGCTTCGATGGACAAATTATTGTACTATGCAAAATATATCATTGATTTTGAGTATATCGTCGCCTCGGAGCTAAAGGATCCTATCTGCCACTCTGACGAGTGTCAGATAGGATCCTTTAGCTCCGAGGCGACGATATCTTTATTTTTTACATCTAGAATAAGGACGCCCCTGTGATAGCGGGCCTTAACCCTTACGACGCTGAAATATTCCCATACAAACCATACAGACCAAAGGGTTTTTTCAATTTGAAATCATCATAAATGTCTTAGTTAGCTCTTTCCGCTTCATTTGAATATCTATGTAATGGATCTTCCAGTGAGGGGATTATACATTAGACGTCAGATTCTGAAGTGAGGGTTAACAGGGGTCAAGGACACATCTTCTTGACATCAATGCTATTTGTACAATTCATCTATTTCCCATAAACCTTTGATTGATTGTCGATCGATCGATTTGATTGCAAAAAAACATACTTTGTACGTTGAATGAAAACTTAAAACGTTTATCATGTCTATCAAAAATATACATAATTGACTAATTCGATGTGATATTCGTTGGAGTATCTGTGGATTTGTTCCGTGCTTGAATTTTGTCATTATTTGGTTATTTACTCGTCTCTGTGTTATTTATGTTTATAATTTTGTTTTCATTGACAGCGTCAGATGCTTGATTATACAATCATTGTATCTGAACAGCGCACACCCAGCATCTTTAACAAGGCTTCACTTATGAATGTCGCCTATTTAGAAACTCGTCGTCTTGGAAACTTTGACTGTTACATATTCCATGACGTCGATGTCTTAGCTGAGAATGATATGAGTTTTTACACGTGTGTAGACCAGCCAAGACATGTGGGTGCTTATTTAGAGAAGTATAACTATACGTAAGTTTTTCTACACGGCAAACATGTACATGTAATATAAAAACACACTACACGCGTACAACGATAAAAAGACATGGATCTTCAATAAGGATACATTGTATGTGTATTGTTTATTTTGTCAAAATTGCAATTTTCCCAGTCTTGTTGGTAGTAAAATTTACATAGAATAAAATTTTATTGATTCGTTATTTCTGTAACCGTTTTTGTCATATTTGGATTCACTGTGAGCTAAGAATTTATACAGCAATTTCCAACTGACAGTGAATAATAGTTATCAAATTGTATAAAATGTTCAAGAGCATCATATTAAAACTAACCTTTTAAACATGCTTATCTCACTTCAATTTGAATGTATCGCATTATGTATATATGCGAAAGTAGAAAGTAGAGTGTTAATCAGCCAATAATGGAATAGAAGAGAATAAAATAGACTAGAATAGAATATAATAGAATAAAATACATTGCAAAGCAATGCAATGCTATGCTATGCTATGCTCTGCACTGCAATGAAATGAAATGCAATACAATGTAATGCAAAGCATTGCAAAGCAATGCAATGCAATGCAATGCAATGCAATGCAAAGCAATGCAATGCAATGCAATGCAATGCAATGCAATGCAATGCAATGCAATGCAATGCAATGACATGCAACGCAACGCAACACAACGCAACACAACACAACACAACACAATACAATACATTCTTCTCAAAGACTATTTTTTATTTCAAAAGGGTGCTTTATCAGCATTTGTTTGGAGCTATCACAGCCTTCACTCCAGCTCAATTTGAAAAGGTGAATGGTTTTTCTAACATATTTTACGGTTGGGGCGGAGAGGACGATGACATGGCATACAGGTGCGAATAACATATTTCACAATCAAACTGAATAATCATACTGCTCATCAAAACCAAAATACACTAACATCTTTGTACACCAGTATCTAGTTCAATTTTAGCTAACCTCAGACTGTAATAGTCTTAATTCTCATCCGCTTTAAAAGAATTAGTCGACTGTGCAGCAGTAGCAGGCTATGTGTGTACCCAGAAAGCGCGGTTCACAGATATAGTCAGGAATCAGGATAAAAATGTCTACATGATCACTACTCACTTAACCATATTAGCACAAAAATATTTCTTCTGATTTACTTATTTATTTTCAGATGGAAATTGTTGTCGCTGTGATGTAGGCCTATATGAGTCAACATTGTTATAGGTGTATAATATAACATGCGAGATAGGTGTTGAGATGGAATAAAGTAATACGAACAACATCAACGAACAAAATACGCATTTAAAAAAAACTTACTTTTAGCGATACACATATGATGTTAATACATACTATTATTGTATTGTTTGTTCGTTGTTTATTTTCTTTACCTCTGCAGGATTCATCATTTTAATATGAAAATCATTCGTTTTCCGAAATCTGTGGCGCGTTACAGGATGATTGTTCACAAAAAAGACAAGCTGAATCCAGTCAACAAGCATCGGTAAGTATAGGTATACTTCTGTGTGTAGAGGTGATCTGAATAAATATGCTTGAAAAAACATAAATAGTGACTGACATACGTTCCATGCCATCATCTGAATTAAAAATACTTTGCCAGAAAATGTGGAGAGCCAATTCATGAACAACGATGGTAGTTTATGTTATTTTCAATGGCTATGGAGCTGTTTGTCTTTCCTACATTGTCTATCTTATTTACAAATTGTATATGCACACATGTTGCAGGAGGATGGTGCTACAGAAAGCTAACGTAACGAGTCGGATCCTATCTGGACACGGCCTGACCAGTGTGGTCTACAATATATCATCTGTTTCTCTGAACAGACAATATACACACTTTGTCGTCGACCTGCCTGGTCCACCTTTACCATCATCACCACTCACTGATAAACCACTACAGATAAATAAAGGTATCCGGAAAAAGAAACAAGCTACTCCTAGACTATGACACCTTCTGACAAGCTCTGACCAGTGTTGTCTACAATATATCTCTGAACAGACAATTAATAGGCTATGCATACTTTGTCATCGATCTGCCTGGTCTACCTCCACAATCATCATCACTCACTGATAAACCACCACAGACAAAAGTATCAAAAGAGTCAAAAGCTTAAAGAAAAAAAGGAATCTACTCCCAGACAATGACACGGACTGACCAGTGTGGTCTACAATATATAGTCTGTCTCTCTAAACAGACAATATACACACATGGTCATCGACCTGCCTTGTCCACCTTTATCATCATCCCTACTCACTGATAAACTACCACAGAAAAAAAAGTATCAAGAAGAAAAGAAAGCGACTCCGAAATAATGACAAATAAATATGTCCTTTGAAGTGACTGTATTACATGGTAAAGGTAACAACTCATACAGAGTATCATGATTCAGTCACTTCAATAATGTTGATAAGATGTCCAAAAAAATGTACGTGTGTAGATTATGCTCCTGAGTTTTGGTCCTCTGATGGGTTGATATATAGCTCAAAAGCAGAACAATGACCATAATGCATCTAATACCTAGGTTCACAATGTGTTTTTCTACCTAGCTGATACAGCCATCAAGATTTAGATGAAATATTCGGTGTACACTAGACTACACTAGATAGATGTACACTTAGAGGGACACTTAATACTACTACAAGAGCATCAACATCGTCAAAATGAATAACCAAAATAGGCAACAGATGATAAATATTTGTAATAGTACTACACAACATCTGTCTACACCATTAAAATATATAGCAAACATATATCATAATTATCACAATTATACGTAATGATGGCATCTACTACTACTACTACTACTACTACTATTTCTACTACTACTACTACTACTACTACTACTACTACTACTACTACTACTACTACTACTACTACTACTACTACCACTACTACAAAGCAATGAATATCGTCCAAATGTATAATACACTTAATGCAACATACAATATTCAGCGATAAATGATAAATAAACTCTTTTAACAGCGATAAAAGATTATTTTACCATAACTAAACAGATTCCTTGCTACTAGATGTGGTATAAAAATGATTTTTTTTGTATATTCAATCCTAACACGCACACAGCTACAGCTATATGTGTGAGCCACTCCAGTGATTAGTGCTCTTCTCGATCTGCTCCTAGCCCTTCGCCTGCTAATCACGACTATAGTCGTTTGAAAACTGTTTTATTAGCCGGAAATCAAAGTTATTGGGCATGAAATGGTTGTTTAAGCATCAAGATTTGTAAATGATTGGTCTCAAATTACAGAAATATGATTAATTTTCAGCCACTTGAGGTTGTGGATCGCGGTAGCGAGCCACGACCTTGAGTGGTTGAAGATTTGAATAAATTGACTGAGCAGGATAAGGGTTAATTCTTAAAGGGCTGAAATATTTGTGCAAAAACCATCCAGAAAAACCATCCAGAATAAATGTCTTAGTTAGCTTTTTCCGTTTCCTTTGAATACCAAAGTTCTATGTAATCCAATGGCTGAGGGGGGTCCTGTGTGCATTTTTAGGTCCCATAAGTTTCTATTAAAATTTGTTTAGGGGACTAGCCCAGGACTAAAAAAAGTTTTGGTAGACATGCTCGATCATGGTGGAAACTCAGGAAAACGATTTTCAAATGGCCGCTAGAAGCCATTCTGAAAAACCTATTTGTCGATATGTTTTGCACCAGTTGGCCAATTTTGATGATCAAAATGTCCGGTGGGGAACTTTTCAGGGTGCTGATTCGAATGGAAAGGGTTTTAATATGACCTGAAGTAAGGATCCTGCGAAATTCAAAATGGCCGCTATTTTTACTTTAGCAACTTATATTTTTATTCATGCTGATGTATGATTGACACAGGAAGTCCAAGGGCTAGAATTGGTCACCATGCATCCCCAACACTCCCTATTTTGATCAGGAGCGTCCTGGGAATGTTGTTATGAGGAATAACTAGAGGCGCGATATGGGTTTAGACCATTTTTTTAAATGGCCGCCATGAAAATCTAATTTGGGCAATATTACCACTTCTAAATGACATAGATCATAATTTTGGTGTCTACACATATGTTTTCAAGGTTAAAAAAAATCGAATGAAATTAATTAGAAAAATATCGGGTCATCCCTATATGGCGAATTCGGAAAAATTCAAGATGGCAACAGATGAAAACATTTTAAGACAAAATCCGAATGTTCAAGTTATTTGTTTTTTATAACATGAAACACAACGAACCATCTTATCATTCTGACTGTTCTGTTTAATCTACGAATAACAATAATTATATCAAATAACTACTATGTATAACATACAAAATATATATGATAGCAGAAAAGACACTGAAAACATATATACAAATGCATAATTATGCCACTGGAGCATGCAATATCACAATGTTAGAAATTATATGGTATCTAAAAAATCAGACATAATCTCATGCAAGTACAATAAATGTGGCAATCCGCAAAAAAAGTTAACTCTGAGCCACATGATTAACGAGTCGTGCAATCTTAGCAGCGTAATAACAATAATAATGACGGGTAATAATTATTTGTGACATTCACACAGGACATGACACAAGCTAAATAACATTAAAACTTCTTTTAATTACCTATGCTGAACAGATGACATATAGTCCAGTAAAATTAGGACAAAATTTCACAAAGATCGGAACAAATAAAGGAGATAAGAAATTTTGAATATTAGTTCCTGAGCCGTATCGGGACAACATATTAAAAATCCCCTGTAATCAGCCTTGTGTAATATTTTTGTTACAAGCAGGTAAACTTCAGAAACGTATTCATTGATATACATGAACAATACTGGAGTGGCTGGAAATGTTTTACATTGCCTCCTTCTCGTAAAATAACGAAATTCACATAGCGCTGTGTGAATTATGGGCAGCCATTTTGAATTTCGTGTCTCCGTATCTTACACAACTAGAAAACGAAGTCACATCATGCATTTATGAAAGATTAATGGCTTGTTGATAAAGATATTAAGCTAATAAAATTATCAAGATTAATTCATTTGTTTTTTTATAACATGAAACACAACGAACCATCTTATCATTCATATTGTTCTGTTTAATCCACAACATAATAATCCAAATCTGTAATCTCACATATACTACTCTGATGTTATGTTATACATAGTAGTTAAATGTCTAATTTCACATTTATGTGGTCAAGCAATCTGGTGCAACTATCTACAATTACTAAGTTATAATACTTTTTGTGTAATTCAAGATGGCGTCCAAAAATCACAAAAAAATACATATTTTACCCGAGTTAGTGTAGTCATTCTGGCACAAAATTAACGGAAATCTGGACAAATTGCTAACAAAGGTGTTATGATTTATTATGGTAGATATAGGTCCCAGCTAGCAATCCTGAAAAGTCCCAAGCAAAACTCCTGTTCAAATTTGTTAAATTTACGAATATATAGCCGGCCAGAGGGTACTTAATGTGATAAAAATATGGAGTGATGGCATATCATTGTTACAAGCTAACTAACTTCAGAAATGTGTTTAGTACTTGTCAAACAACAATACCTGGGTGGCTGACATTGTTTTACATGTCTCCTTTTTTGCAGAATAGCGAAATTCAAGATGGCCGCAGCATGCACTAGCTATTATGATAAAAATAACATATCTTCACCAATAACTAGGCAAATTGTTAATGTAATATATGGATTCGTATGTTTAGAGGGTCAAGGAATCTTAATATTACAAAATAAGAAACATTTGAAACGTTTTCTGTAAAAGACGATTTCAAACCAACAGTTGTGATGTATATTTTATATTCGTTATGTACATTTGTAAAGTCAATTCGAAATATTTACATGGATAATATCCACAATTGCATTGTCTATATGCTATATTATTGTCATATTAATTCCAACCCTTTGAGTCTCGAGTTTCAACAATGAAAACCCATGTACATTGCAACGTACCTTATCACATATGATCTATATACTCTACTCAATACAAAATAATGTCTATTTCATCACCACTGTTATACAATGTATGATAAATTCACTTTGCAAAATACAAAAACGTCAACCTATGTTTAAACCAACGTTTATATGTTTTTCCTTTATGTTTATTTATGTTTATTATTATTCATGTTCATTTTTTTTTTTTATTAATGTTTTTTTTTACGTGTTTATTGTTGTGTACTTGGTCATGATCAGTGTCAAGTTATGCAAATTCTCTTGTTAATAATCTTGTTTTCTTAATAACGATCTAGGGGTACAAAAATTCCATGTAACCTGGCTGTGATTGATAACGAAGGTTTTTATTAAATTCTGGTTGTGGGAAAATGCTTGAATTTTGACCTCATTAATTATTAAACTGCAGCGGTTCCATAAAGTATTATTTAGAGGCCATTAGAGACATGTTCTACATGAAATATCAGCTCCTAAACTGTAAAATACTTGAATATTGTGTGGCAGCCACTGGCATAGATTATAAAGAGAGCTCAATCCCAGAATCAAACCCTCTCCTTAACTTAGCTATTATAATTTGTTGAACTGTAATTTGTTGAACTGTAATGAAAAACAGAATCAATTGATGACATTTAATTTGAAAAATAATTAACATAAATTTAGGCTACGATCATTTAGTAATTGCTCCCAATCGAGTTTTTTCTTTGACCTAAAATATACACTTAATAGACCCATGAGATCAATACTAATACTTGACAGACAAACCAAATAACAATATTTTAAGTAAAGGTAAAGGTAAAGGTTTATAGTCTGATATCAAGTCTGAAGACCTATCATCCGACTTTACATCTTACCCGCTGGTCACTGGACCTGTTGATTCGTGTGCCATTTCAACTCCACGGAGAGCATACAGTCCTGCAGCCGTTTCGGCGCATTGAACTCTGTTGAACACATTGCCATCTCTGTCCTACCAGGTACTCATTTTCACCTGAGTCAAGTGAAGCATTTGAGGGTGAAGTGCCTTGCCTAAGGACACAACATCTTAACAATGTCCCAAGATTGAGAGGGGAGAAACATGATATTTCTCTGAAAATCCTGCACCAACCGGGATTCTAAACCGCACGGCAGGCAGCGACATCAGCAGAGCGCCACGCTCTAACCATTGCGCCATGTCCCTCTCTGGTCACTCTGCCACATAAGCTACCTATTAAATACGAGAGCATTATCTAGGCTAACAAGAATAATTTGAACAAGACTACATCATATACTCATAAACTTTGAAAAAAAATTAAATCGCTTAAAATATCATTATTTTTTTTGAAAATTCGCTAAATTAATTTTAAATCAACCATTCTTTGAATTAAATACAAACAGATAGGTGCAATCGATTCCTGGTGTCCAAAAACATAAGTAAAGATACCTAACATTTGCAAAATGGAAAAAAACTTGATAAATTCTATTTTCGCAAACGATCGTATATTGAAAAAAAGTTTTAGTCAATTTCTCGACTTTGAACAGGAGTTTTGCTTGGGACTTTTCGGAGATGTTAGTTGGGACCTATATCTACCAAAATAAATGATAAAACCTTTGTTAGCAATTTGTCCAGATTTTTTTGCCAGAATGACTACACTAAGTCAGAATCAGGCTGCTAACATTTAATTGATAGAGAAGAAATTGCTAATTTGAGTGGTAGTAGAAGAGCTACTAAACTTTAATCGACCGTGCCAAAGATAATTGAATCCACTCAGCAAATGTTTCTTTATTAGGAAATCCATTCCTTGCTTGTACCGGTTAGTGCAAAAAGAATTGTTTGTGTTTTTTTTAATTTTCACAATAAAATGTAAAAATCGTAGTTTTTTTTATTATGTTGTGAACAAATGCATCATTTTTAAAACTATTCAAACTATCTGTAAATTTACAAAACAAACTTTGATTGTTTTTTAAATGACTCTCATAAGAAAATAATATACAACAATATAAAAACAATAAAAACAACTGTTTTATGAATAAATGAGGCTATTATCCTTACCTTCTGGCATTTGAGAGTCTAGATTGCTGAGATAAGAGCGCATTTAAACTGACAACACCTGCCGTCCGTAACGCGTTCCACAATGTTGATGGTATTTTGCTTATATATATTATATGACGCCCAGAGTCACCTGGTGAAAAGAGTAAAATCACATAGGAATGTGTTTTCATTTAACTATGCCGTTTCTCACATTACTCTGGTTCCCAGAGCCACACTACGCGGCGTGGCCGAGCTTCATGTAGGTATGATTGCCACGTGACTAAGAACCGTGGCCAATACCCGGCCATAAATGAAATTGGCCGGGCTCGCCAGGCAATTTCTGACATGTGCGTTCTATTTTTTATCCATCTGAAGTTTAGTTGTGATGTCATAGATGACTGACAATGCAAATGCTGTAAGCGGGTATTCATTTGTCATCAAATCACTGAAAATAATTGCAGAGGCCTACCAAAGATAGTAGTCCAGTTGCTGCGCTTATATGTTCAATGGGGACCTAGAAATTATGAGAAGTGTAAGATGTTTCGACTGATTCATATTATTATGATGTCACTGGACAAATTTAGGTTTGTTGCCCAAGTGGCAACTTTGGGCAACTTTTTTTATTAGCATAATTAAAATAATTAGCATAATCGGCTTAATCTTCATTATGATCCAAGGTAAAACGTTACTTTTGAACCTGTGGCTGCAGAAAAAATATCAAATTTATGTTTAGGTCAGATCAAAACAAATCACTTCTGATCTTATATTTATCCTCTGCCTCGCTTATAATTGTTTTTTCGTCTGTCCGTCCGGTCGTCCGTCCGTCGTGCCGTCCATTCATCACTAGCCTTGGCTAATCGATATATTAATAACTGTTTCAGCTGCAGTGGCTACATTTGTATCTGGCGAATATCTCGCTGAAATTCGAACATGGGTGACCTTGACCAATTTTTGCAGATCGTACAGGTCAAAGGTCACGCTTGCCTTATTTCCAATCAATATATAAAGACCGCTCTAAGAAACCGTTCTAGTTACAGTGTCCCAGTCTGCACCACTGGTGTATCTGGTGAATATCGCGGTCAAGTTGAGATATAGGCGACTGCTACATATGTTTTAAACAATGGGTGACGACTAAAGGTCTAGGCAAATGCCATATAACATGTAAATTTTATCAAATTTATATTTAAACAACAAATGCGAGAGTTTGCTGTATTGTGGTCTTGTCGGTCCAGTGTTTCAGAGTTTCAAGATTGATTATTTTAGTTACAGGTCACGATTAAACAGAATATGTCAAGGTCGTCAGACATCACGTGATGTAACTGTATGTATAGTTGATGCATGCACACAAAACGAGTAACTTTTTCAATTGTGTATGAGGCTTTGTATGCACGTTTTCTCATCATTGGGCAGCCACGAAACATTCAACTCCTTCCAGTGTTTCAGTACGAGCTTTCCCCTGTACAACATTCTTTGGTCGATGAATTTGTAAATCTGCTGGGCGGCGGCCCTAGGGTAGTGGTTAGCACCGCTGCCTTTCACGCTAGTGTTCGGTTGTTCGTTTACCGGTCTCGGTGGTTTGAAAAAACAACAAAAAGGTTTCTTCCTCATCCACTTGTGAAACTCAGTATTGTGGGGGACCTCCGTGACCTATAGGTAGCGTGCTCGGCCTCAGACCTCCAGGGTATGAATTTCGAATCCCGTGTCTGGAGGGCAGTGTCATCTCACTCATCTCACCATCCTCAGAAGGTTCTCCTGGCCCAATTTAGCCTGTATGTGCACAGGAGGGCATAAAGCTAGATTCATTTCATTTGGATATCTGCTAAAGGGTGACAGGTCTGTACTGAAGAAGGCAGACATTGCAGACAGTTGTAAGGCATGCCTCACAAGTGGTGAAAAGTACCAAGGTGCCACTATCTTTGTCATCTTTGTTCGATAGGCATATGAAGAATTAAGTGCCAAAGATCATAAGTGTCAGAGAAGAGCTGGTGAGGGTGCTGCAATATATATCAACTGACTTCTAAATCGCGATGCAATAAACCACAGCCAACAAGCGCCAGCTGAATCAACTTCTTTGCAGTTTCAGTCATGGACACAACATCAGCATGGTGGGAAGAGAAAACTGTCTTGTACATCACAATGAGGCTGAAATAACCTTGGTAAGCTACAAGTTGATATTTGGTGAAAAAGGTGAGGCAGTGGGACAGATCATTGCTTGATATTAACACCATGCTGTCATTGCGCTGAGAGGAAATGCCAAGGTCTGTCACAGTGCGACACGATTTCTTTCCCATGTGGAAAGGGCAAGGTCCCAGCATTAAAAAAAAAACAATATTCCTGCACTAGATGAGGCACTGGGAGAACATGATGTCACAGAAAGTGACTTGATGGATATGATAGGTCAGACATTTTTCTTATCAGTCTACTCAGAGAATATATTGTCAACTGCACCGGTACAACATCCATCGCAAAAAACCTCCTACACTGAATTCCCTGCCCCTCCTACGAATATCAACCTGGATCTCCATAATCGTCGCGCTCGTCTCCAAATGTGGAAGGCTCTCGCTCCGGAAATGTCACAAATCAAAAGCAACTCAAGAGATCGCCAACTTGGCTGGCAGATTGCAGAAGGTTCGCAAGTGATGAAATTGACTTCCTAAGCTTCTTGGTGTCATCAGTCTTAGATATTGTGGAGAGCCTCCGCGACCGAGTGGTATCGTGCTCGGCCTCAGACCGCCAGGGCTCGAATTTAGAATCCTGTGTCCGGAGGGCAGCGTCATTTCATTCATCTCACCATTGTCAGGAGGTTTCGCTGGCCCAGTTTAGCCTATATGTGTACAAAGGTGGCCTATAACTCCCATTCATTTTATTCAGTCTTAGATGATTGTTGCAAAGAATCAGAGGAAATTCATGTTGAGGAGGAAGAGGGGGAGGGCGAGTCCGAAGTCGGGGGGATAGAAAACAATGAACTGTTAGATTTTTTGTATATATAAGCTTATCGTACATGAAGTGTTAGGATGTTAGAGTATGTTTCAATGGTTTGTTATATCTGTGTTGTTCACACCTTGTCAATAACACCCAGGTAGCCTGTGTTAATTGTATGGATAACTTTTTTGGGCAAAATGATTATTTCACCGTTTTTATTGAAACAGGGCCGTTGTTATGTGGTGATAATTATGTGGACGCCCATCAGTCTTTAATTTGTGTGGCCCATGACACGAACCTCTTTGTTTTGCCAGCAAGTATAATGCGCTGTTTATTTACGTATGTCGGCCTACTGTAGCCTGTGTATAGCTGCAGGTTAGACCAAAAATTGAATGAAAATTGCCATTGAAAGAATTTTTACCTCTAAATTGCGCCAGAATGCAGCTATAGAGCCTATTTTTTCAACATTTATGCGGGATGCCCCCAGCCCCCATATTACATTTAGGGATGGTCGTTCTGTACCTCCCCCCCCTTGTCTTAGTTTGTATACGGACCTGTGAATGACTCAGCGATAGGCATATGGCTAATTACCCTAGAATTGATACTCACAGAAGAGCCAATTTTGACCTACCTAGACAAAATTAGACTATAGCAGGTTTAGGGGTATTCAAGGGTGAGTTTTCAGGTACAGCAGCTGCATAGATATAAGGGTTTTATTGTAAAAGTGAAGCAAAAGAACCCAACTATTTTAATGTGTGAAGTATAACAATTGTTGGCCTATGTCTACATAGCCTATAAATAATGAGCTACAAGAAGAATATAATTGGCATTCTGGTGTTTGCTAACACAATACTTACTTTAATAATCTATATCAATATATAACGTAACTACTAGGCCTACCCCCCTAAAGGAAAACTCCTAGAGATATGTATATATTTAGGCATACACTCAATTCTGTGAATCTAACTTCAGATTAAATTGCAATTTATTTATGACTAATGTTACTCTTTTACACTGATTAGGTCGTGGGCGTCCTGGGCACTGTCCATTTCATATTATTGGTCAATTTAGTTTGATTTGCATTATAATCATTCCCTTTGACCTGGATCTCTTTATTACCATTAATGTCAGAAATGAATTCCTTATGTCTGAATTATATTGAAATGTGGTATTGGAGATTTGTGTACGTCCATTGGTTCAAAATTAACATTTGGCATCACTCCCCATTGCTAATTATGCTAATTATGTTAATTATGCTAATTAAAAAAGTTGCCCAAAGTTACCGTCTGGGCAACACAGCTGAATTTGTTCATAAACCCATTGGGAACATGAATCAATCGAAAAACCTTACACTTCTCACAATTTCTAGGTTCTCTGGACGGCAACTGGACTATATTGAACAATAATTAAGTAGTCGACTTGCGAATTTCACTGCACAAATACGTATAATACATTATGCAGTGGTGTTATCTATTGATGGGATCTGGAACTAAGATTCGAGAAGTACAATCATGTAAATCATCATATAAATCAAGTGAGAATTATACCTCTTCAACCGCTAAAAGTAGTTTTCTAAGTTTGATAGATTTGCTCATATATTTTTTGGAAATAAATGGAGTACTCAGCAAACACAATACATTGCGTCAATGCTGCAGTGTTCATACTGGATCAGTAGGCCTATGTCGTCAAATAGAGTATCTACCCTTCTAGCTAACAAAAGACGCTGAACCAATATTGGGGTCATGTTGGGTAACATAACATGATCTCTGTCAGTTTATACGGGCGTTTTAAATACTGAAGTACCAAAGAGAAGATGGCGATTAAGGATTGAAGTCTAGTACTATTTCGAATACATTATCATTGAATTGTATATTTTTTAGATCATTTTTGTTGCTAAATTCCATGCGTGGGTTTTGAGCCTGCCCAGCAAACCCAAAGCATTTGCATAGCATGTGTACAAGAAAGCTTTAGCAATTTCTTCATGTGTACAACGTTGTACAGATGTTATACAAATGCTTTGTGTTTACTGGAGGGGGGGGGGGGTGTATAACACGCTGACTGTCAGTGTACAACTCTCATGACCAGTAAGGTCGCCACTGCATACATGTTTTTAGCTCTAGTCTGATTGAGTGTGTATGCCAGCCAACGTTTTAGAGTTATCGTCAGATTAAGTGTGTATTCTCGGCAGCGTCATCTTCCCTTGGTCAGTCTCACGCGAGTGCATACCGCAGGAGCCTGGCCGTATCGAGAGCTACAATCACTTATTCTGTCTACATGGTCATCTTGGGGGTGTGTCTGAGATTCACACCTGATTGGATGTTTCAGATTTATTAATATATCTTGTAAAGAAAACTCAGTAGCAACAGCAACAACATCAGCAGCAGCAACACAATATACGTGACAGACGCGGAAACCAACAATAGGATGCACGCCGGTGTTCTAACCTTAATGTGGGGTTTTGGAACGTAAATGGACTAAGCTACACTGACAATAATAATTTACATTATATTTTTAAACAATCTCTGATACAAAACTCTAATCTTGACATTCTTGCTCTGAGTGAAACTTTTCTCTGTGGTGACCAACACTTATCGGTACCAGACTATACATGGATTGGCCATAATAGAACAGAGCTACATCCATACGCCACACGCTGCTCTGGTGGTGTGGGAGTTCTCATTCATAACCGTATAAATAAATACTTCGACTGTGAACTTTTAAATGCAGAACACGAGGGGATCCTGTGGGTAAAATTTACCGCTAGGTGTGACGGCAGTACACCATTGCTTATGTGTGCCTGTTACCTGCCGCCAGAGACCTCCACTCGACGCAGAGATGCTGCAGAATTCCTGGAACACTTCTAGGACAGGTTTATGCATATCAAAATCACGGCAATAACTTATGTCTGCTAAATGGCAGACATAGGCGCAGTGAAAGGCGTTACCAAAAACAACAACAAAATGAACTGCTTCAAGCACACCAACAAAGCCAACAGGACTTCTGGGGACAGCTTGGGAAAACTGGTATTGGTCAAGAACGCAAACCACAGCTACCAAACGGAGTCCGTATCGACGATGTCATCCATACTGATGCGGAAGCTATATTGAATAAGTGGGAACGTGATTTTGCCGAACTTTTCTCAGAACAGTCTAACTCATTTGATGATAATCACCTGATCTTTGTTAAAAACAGATTGCATGAAATTTAAGAGATATCTAGTATGGTAAATCATGTGATTGATGAACCCAATTTAACTAGTTTAAACTGTCGAATCACAATGAAAGAAATTGAAAATGTTATTAAAAAGTCAAAAAACGGAAAAGCTTGTGGTAGTGACAGGATACACGCAAAAGTACTTAACAATAAACACACTGTAGCTATTTTGTATAAGCTTTTTATTTTTTGTTTCCTACATGGTGCTGTACCACGTATTTGGATGAAAGGTATAATACATCCAATCTTTAAGGGTGGAGATATGTATGATCCTCTTAATTACAGAGAAAAAACTCTTGTTAATGTTACATGTAAAATTTACTCCGCTGTGTTAAACAATAGATTATTAGCATGGGCTGAAGAATCAAATGTTTTAAATGATGAGCAAAACGGCTTCAGGAAACTACGCATCTCATAGACCCTGTGTATGTATTATACACCACGGTAAAAAATCACTTCTGCATAATAAGAAAACATTTGCATGTTTAATAGACGCCAAAAAACATTTTATAAGGTAGGTAGAGATTGTATGTGGTATAAACTGCATGATATTGGTGTGAGAGGAAAAATGTTGAATGCCATAAAATCATTGTACACTGACGTCACATGTAAAGTTAGGGTAAACGGCCAATGTACAGAATCATTTCCTGTAAATTGTGTCAAGCAGGAATGTAATTTATCGCCTACACTTTTTGCTTTTTATATAAACGACCTTGCTTTAGATATAAAGAGTTTAAATGTGGGAATTACAGTTGTGAACCTAAACTTATCTTTATTACTATATGCAGATGATATCGTTTTGCTTGAAGGCACTGCTGGTGACCTAAAATTACAACTAAATGTTTTGAACCAGTGGTGTCATAAATGGTAAATGACAATTAACCAAACTAAGAATATCCATTTCAGTTGCAAAAGGACGAAGCATACAGTATCAAATTTTAATTGTGGTGATATTGGTTTATATGTAACGAGTGAATCTAAATAATTAGGTTTGTGGTTTAATGAGTTTTCAGATTTACAAGGCACAGTGAAATATATTGTAAAATCTGCGACAAGAGCACTGGGTGCAGTCATATCTAAGTTCAAACGGACAGGTGGTATATTATTTGATTGTTATAAGCAATTCTTTGACAGTATGGTAAAACCTGTTCTGTTGTACGATGCAGGGGAACAAAGAACAGGCAGGTGATTAATACCGTTCAAAATAAGACTTTTTTCCATTGGAGTACTAAAAACTGCTAGTAATTTAGCTACACGTGGCGAGATGGGCTGAATATCTACTTATGCCTGTCAGAAATTGGAAATGATTAGATTGTGGTGCAGATTATGTAATTTGCCTACAGCCTGGCTGACTAAAAATGTATTTCAATGGTCTTTTGATTTGGCACAAAATCGAATTAAAAATTGGGAATATTTTGTTCTTAAAATGTACAGGTTAAATGATCTTGATTTTCCCAATGTTATTCAACCCAGGTTCACCCCAGCTATAATCCAACAATCGTTCTCAATATTAAAAACAGCAGAAAACCAGCAATGGGAAAATGATTTATTCAACGACCGAAATTTAATAAATGGCAATAAATTACGAGCATATAGATGTTTTAAAAGTAGACTTATAACGGAAGATTATGTGAAGTTAAACATACCAAGCCATGAACGTCGCATATTATCCATGCTAAGATGTGGCACTTTGCCTCTCCATGTAGAGACTGGTAGATGGTGTCGGCCCGTGAAACCTTTAGACCAACGTATATGTACACATTGTAATCAATAGAAAATGATAGAAAAAGAAGTACACTTTTTAATTGATTGTGATATTTATGATGACTTAAGAGTTGAAATGTTTGTAAATACGCAGAGCTTAATACTGATTTCACTGATTTTAATGCTAATGATAGATTTTTTTATAATGAACTGCACACCCTATTTATATGCTCCCGCCAAGCTTGTTTTTACTATGTATAATAGAAGAAAGTCTTTTACCTAGTAATTTATTATATGTCTCATAAGCCGAACACCGGCTCAATGTCATATATGTTTTAGTTAAAATAAATTGTATACTATGTTTTATGACATGTGACACAAAAATAAACAATTTTACTACTTACTACTACTAATATATCATAAAAGGTCACGAAGAATTAACCTCTTGTTCATCTCTCATACACAGTCACATGTTACCGTTGCTAGATGTATCATATAGACAAGTTGGGAATCTGTCATTTGAACAGTGACGTGTACCGAATTTCGTCATGGCGGCCAGTAATCATATAGTGGCCGCCATTCAGGGAGCTGGGAAGACAATGATATCAGCGTGAGATTCTGAGCTTATCTATCTATCTGATCTATCGTACCAACAGGAACCAGACATGAATTGTGACTTTTCAAGTAACAATTATATTTGGGCTAGTTTTATGAGTTTTTGGGGTGGCCATTTTGAATTTGGTTGGGTTATTTTTATTTTGGCAGATTGATTGGCATTTCGCGTTTGAGTTTTTTGGCAGCCATTCTGAACTGTAATTTTAGACCTCGGACTTCAGGCTGCAAATTTCAGAAGTCCCCACTGAGCTTTTGCAGTTTTAAATAGATATATATTTGTTTGTCAAATGCAATCACATTCAGGGTGCACAGTACACACATTGACTTGTCTCTCTGTTGATTTATTGTTGTATCACTATTCGTCACGCTAGCCCAACATTAAAACAACATTGATTCAACATTTTGCGTTTAAAAAGAATTGCAACTGTTATTTTATTTGTAGCATTTGAAAGGTTTCAACTGTCTATACCAAATACACAAACTTGGTTCAATACTGGGCCACCGTTTGCGACACTGGCCCAGAATTGAAACATTGGATAAATGTATTTTTATTATCAAATCTGGAGACTAAAAGGTGGAGTAGGTCTGGACATAGGGCCACCCTGTTCACCCTCCTGGCAATGAATGGAGAATCACCCGATATGTCCACTATTGAACCAATATTGGCAGTATCTGCTCACTTTACAAGTAAGCAGATACTGCCTTTTGCATTTGAAAAGCAGGATAGTGCGGTATCTGCTCCCTTTACAAGCAAGCAGAAACTGCCTTTTGCCATTCAAGAGTATAGTGATCCAGAAAATCCTGGATTAATCCGGAAAAACATGATGGATGTCTTAGAAAAGTCATAGCAGAATACCTGACTACTCTGGGAATATGGTGTCTATATTTAGATGATGATTGGATAAAAATTCAGGGGGAAATAGCGTCTTACAAAAACGTGCCAAGAATAATAAGTTTAAAAATCCGTTGTAAAATCAATATATTTGGGCATAGCCCAAATATAACAAGCAAGCTATTATATGCTCTTAGCAAGGAATATATAAGACAGGAATCACAATTCTTTCGGAGCGCTGGGATCAAAGGATTGTGGTTGTGAGCGTGAATAGTCCCATTGATGAGGCACAGTAGAGGCCATTTGTTTCGGGCGGGGTATATGAGCGTGTCCAATTAGCTCAAGTCGCGTGGGACCAGTGTGTTCTTGGCGGTATCCCCGCTTTCAGGGCCAACAGCTGGATGGCATCTACCAGGTTACTAACGGAAAAGGGGAATCCGGTCAAATATGCGCAAACGTCACGATGTCGTCATCACGCGGGAATTCCCTGCGCATTCATTACAGAGACCACGTGGGATGACGGACATTTTGATGCCACTATCATGTCTCTACGATATGTGACGACGAAGTTACGGCTAATACTCCTAAAATATAGACTCAGCACCCAAAAAATCTTCCATCCCAAATTTAAAACAGCTGGAGTTATTTCATATAAAAGTTACCCCAATCACCTCCAAAATGCCAAAATTTTAAAATAGCTGAAACAATTAAACCATTTTGAAATAAAAGTTCAAATTATCGAGTGTGTTTTAATCACACCGCCTTTCACGAAAAAATAATTCTATTCCAAACGTTAAAATTGAAAAAGGCAAGTAAGCCCAGGGGGCCTGACTGAAAAAAAATAATTACATAAAAATATTACCCCACATAACAGATTGAGGATAAGCTGGAAAAGGCTATATAGGGCCTACAACTGCATTTATTTTGAAAGCAAAATACGTTTTAAAATAGGAAGTTTCTATTTACCCCGTCACGGGGTGTGCAAGAAGACTAAAACCCTTATTTAACCCGACAATGACAACCAATCAAAATCGTTGTTTCAATGCCCTGCTGTCAATGTTTGTTTTTTGGCGCTCATTCACGGAACTGAATAGCCTACACCAGGACCTTATGGAAATGAACAGGTAAGTTATGCCGCTTGAAAATAAACTTGTACAATGTAAATATAGGCCTATCCCTGACACATGACAACTATTATCGCTTGCAACATTTACAAAAAAATATGAAAGCTGGAATACTACCAAATATATGTGAATTGACAACTACGCGTATTATCGTCCGTGGCCGCATCTGATTACGACGCCCGATGTGCCTTTTACATTGCTTAGTATCTGAGACATTCACCCAAGGTTACTTTATTGTTGGTCCACCGTCTACAACACTGGACCAACATTAAACCAACATTGGGTAAATAAAGGCCTATAGTCAACTTAATGACGGGAAATGCCGGCCGAAGATCCAGGGCGGGGGGGGGGGGGGACGGGCCCGCTTTTTTCGCCACATTATTTCGAAAAGCCACCTAAATTGATCTAAATATACCAACAAAAAACTTAAGGGCCGGCCGCCCCCCCCACGTTAATTTTTTTCAAATCCTGAAAAAAACCTGGGCTAAATAACAATAATAGCCTTCTCATAATATAACCCACATAAAAACAAGGGGGTCATAGAGCTATTTCAATCTTCGTCTTCAACGCACATAAAATCACCCGGAATAAATAACTATATCAATCTATATATGTGGCCTACTTATTTAACCCACAACAAAGCATCCAGGCTAAATAACTATTTCCACATCAAACAACCCGGGCTAAATAACAACTTCAACCTTCTAATTTAACCGCATTTAAGAACCCAGACTATATACCTATTTCAACCTTCGTATTTAGCCCACAACAAAGCATCTGGGTTGTAAACGTTTACAGCCTTCTTATTCAACCCACAGAAAAGCAGCTGGGTAATATAGAACTAGGCCTATCTCAACCTTTATATTTCATCCACACCAAATCCACCAGGCTAGATAACTATCCTAACCTGCTTATTTAGCCCACAGAAAATCACATACTGGGCTATTTAACTATTTGAACCTTCTATTCACCCCAAATAAAAGCAAGTAGGTTTTATAACTTTTCAACAGACATATTTAACACACAGAAAACATCCCGGCTAAATAACACTACAAACCTTCTTATATAACCCACATAAAACAAGTGGGTTTTAGAGCTATTTCAATCTTCGTCTTCAACCCACATCAAATCACCGGGGATAAATAACTATGTCAACCTATGTACTTATTTAACCCAGAACAAAGCATCCAGGCTAAATAACTATTTCCACATCAAACAACCCGGGCTAAATAACAATTCCAACCTTCTTATTTAACCCGCAATTAATAACCCAGACTATATACCTATTTCAACCTTCGTATTTAACCCACAAAAAATCATCAGGGTTATAAACGTTTACAACATTCCCATTTAACCCACAGAAAAGCAGAAAAGACTGTATACCTCCTATTTCCACCTTCATAGCTTCCAGCCCAGAGAAAATCTATTTAACCCAAATAAAAGCAAGTAGGTTTTATAACTTTTCAACCGACATATTTATTTAGCCCACAGAAAACACCCGGGCTAAACAACAATTCCACCCTTCTTTATGCCTCAACGTAATAAAGCACCCAGACATATTTCAACCTTTTTATTTAGCCCACTACAATGCACCTGGGTTATATACTTTTACAACCTTCTTATTTAAGACACAGAAAAACAGCTGGGTTACAGAGCAATTTTCCAATCTTCATATTTAATCCACAACAAATACACCGGGCTAGATAACTGTCCCAACCTTCTTATTTAACCTGCAGAAAATCACCTGGGCTAATAAACTATTTGAACCTTCTTTAACCTACAGAAAAACAGCTGGTTATAGAAATATTTTATTATTTAATCCACACCAAATCCACTGGGTTAAATAACTATTCCAACCTTTCTTATTTAAACCACAGAAAAGCAGCAGGGTTATTTCAGCATGTCTGAGCAAGGTAATCTAGAGTATATCTTGCAGAATTGCGTTCTCGTAATGATTAAATTATGCTATAGTGATATTTGTTTTTGTTTTCTTTGTACAGGATAAAGGTACAGCGATACAATTTTTAGATCATTCTCCTGGAGACACGACTGCCCCGTATACACATGATACAGTAGTGTGTGAGAGATAAAATTGTAGGTATGCCTATCTACCTAATTTATGTGTTACCCAACAAATATTTAGGTTCTTGTAGTTATCATATTGTACATTTTTTCATCGAAATATTAAATGCAAATTTCGAATTTGATCACCACGAATAGAACATATTAAAAAAAAAAATTGTTTTATTGATCAATTCATTATTTTATTTTCAGCGAGACGCCAGTGGTTTTAGAAGAATATATATGGACACTCTATATGAACACTCAAAGTCACTGGCTATATTTGTTTTATCTGTATAAGAAACATAAACAAGATCGACATTATTTTATGTGTGATATGATTTTCTTAATGTTTAAAAATTAATAAATGCAAGTGCAACATTCGTAATTATTATTATCTCATCATTAACTTTATAATATTATTGAATGTGTTCACATGGTCGCAGAGTAACACAAACGTTATCCACAAAAGGATTACCTACTTCTTGTCTGTACATTATTAAATTATCTAGTAGCTATAACAACCACCATTATATAGTTCCGGTACAATTGTAAACAAAGCACTAAATTATAATACTTACATTTTATTAATAAACAGGATAGTAGGCCTACCCCCCTACACTTTTCACCACCCGATAAAATACTAGTATATGTACACGGAAGTAAAATACAGAAAATATGTGCCCCTGAGCCCTTGTTGAAATGATGTGTTTTCCCTATGAGGCGAAAACGAATGCATCTCTGCCAAGCATTTTAATTGACAATCACTAAGAATCATTGCGCTATGACCAAAACCTTTTCATTGCGTACTCAGGCAGGTAAGTGCCTACATACAAAAGTATGAGTAATACGGACTAGTGGTACTTGGGATTACGCGTTCACAATGTATCTTTGACTTTTTTGAAAAAAACAATTTCACCATACATTCTATAGTTCCTCAAATATTATTATAAACATATATACATAATGCTATTTCAAAACTTTTTGGTAAACCATAAATGGTACCTTGGATAAAGGCTATAATAACTTAATCTAAACAACCGATGATAATAGTGTTCACTTTGCCTTAATCAGTCTTAATACAAGGACAAATTGAACAGATCGTTAATACTCTCAGAAACGCATAGTCGTCACAGACTGTAAGAGGATAAACCATGGGCCTACTCACAAAACAGGAGGCGAATAGTATTCGTCATGGAGTGGTATAAAAAATATACTTTAGAACTCAAATCTGATTCAACCCATCAACATTGCCTAGTTAAAAACAAGTCAGACGTTTCACCTAACTGATTAAAAATATTCACACAATGCTGAAATATTTGCGTATCAACCATGGGGACCAAAGAGTTTTTCCAACTTGAAATCATCACAAATAGCTTAGTTAGCTCTTTCTGCTTCATTTGAATATCTATGTTATGGGTCTACGGTCATAACAATTCGCTAATTCCTTTCAGTGCGGGAGTCGTTTACGTCTAATGACGGTCACCGCGCTGAAAGGGTTCAGAATAATTTAGGGAAAGTATCAGGGTAAAATATAAACTCCGAGCGTCCCCACCATAGCGGTATAATGGCCAAAACTAGAAGGAACTACCACTAACGTGCTAGTGAGTTTGAACGGCGCCGTTGTTTCTGAAGGAGCGCGAGAGCGAGCCAGAGACAGAGCAATAGCCAGAGACAGTGTCAGAGCCAGAGCCAAAGACAGACAGAGTCAGAGCAAGAGACAGAGACAGAGACACATATTGAATTTTCACGAGTGAGCGGGGAAGAAACATTTTGCTTTTTTCTAACTTGAAGGCCAGAGTGGGGCTCGAACCCGCGATTTCCAACTTTCGAAGCAGGTAGCTTTAACCACTGCACTAGGGCCCCCCGCCCTATCGGATTAACAATGATGATTATCGGAAAGTTGTGCTTAATATTCTATACAACGGATATTTGAATTCTGAGCAACATGTATAATTATAATTTGCCACAAACATATGTCAGTAATAATGCAATAAAACAATAACAGAATAATCTTCTATATGATATTGATTACAGGCTCTATAAAGGGGCAAATGATCTATTTCTTCGACCCAGTAAACAATAAGCCTTAGCCCACTGTTGGATTAATGATGTACCGCTGTCTGCAACACGGGCCCAACGTTAAACCAACATTGTATTGACGTATCGTGTTATCGGGAACACGCTTCTAACCAGAGTATTAAATTGTGTATGCTGTGTACACAAATTGTATGCATTTTGGATGTGGGTAACCATCATTTGTGTGCATGAACGTCGATCAAACTGTAAAACCAGCCGGTTTTAACGGCATTCTGAAGTTTTGTTAAAGGTATAGTCAGCTGTCAAAATACACTTGACAAGGGTGTCCCTAGAATGCAACAATGACCCCTGGACATTCCACAATGACATATCACCCCACATCCACAGTTATCAGCCAAGATAATAATACTATAATGCGTTTCATACACATCGCCGCATTATGAACAAGTTCCCAAATCATATAAACTCTATATACTTGAGCGACATCTATGAGGAAATAATTAACCAATTCTCTTATGTGGGCTTAGTGTTGAAACACAAACAGTTGTGTTGCCATGGGGGTCTGGAAACAGTTGACTCACCCATATTAACAGTGAGAGCTTTCCCAGCCAACACGGCACACTCACCAAATGTTGGTTTAATGTCGGTCAACGTCGCAGACGTTGGTCTAAAATCAAAACAACTTTGGACCAATTTCTCGTTGGAGTAGTATCTTGTAATTAGTTCAGTTGCTGATATTAATATAGTCAAAGTGTACTCTATATAGGCTAATGTAGGCCTTCACCTGACCGTCCCACGCATGCCCATTTCGCAGTTGTATGTTTAGCTACACTGGTGTTAACGCTATAAGCTGGGATTTGGTAAAACCTCTTTTATGAATGCGCCCGATAGTGTACAATATGACAGTGGACTCAAAACGTGAAATCACTCAACTAATGCTTTGCTATGATTTTACCAGATTGATGTTGTTTAGTTATTAATTATTCTTAATCGTCATCTTACGCCGTACAACTGACTGACATCAGGTCACATCCAGCTAACGCGAGACGTTGACCCAATTCTGGAGCATCTTCCCTTGGCCAGTCCCACTCGCTTGCTACCGCAGGAGCCTGGCCGTATCGAGTACGATATCTGTCTATGTGGGCATCTTGGGTGTGTGTCTGAGATTTAAACCTCATTGGATGTTTCAGATTTATTTAAGGGTCACGAAGAATCGACCTCTTGTTCAGCTCCCATGCTTAGTTATACTGTTTCCGTTGCTAGATGTATTATATATACATGTTGGAAATCTCACATTTTAGACAGTGAGGTGTACCGAACTCCCTCATGGCGGCCGGTAATCATAAAGTGACCGCCATCATGGAGTTTAAGTACACAACAGCGTGAGATTTCGAGCTTGTCTATATATATCATACCAACGGAAACAAGCAAGCTTTGCTCCCAGGCAGCTGTCAACAGTTGGTCAAGCGCTGTCTGATTGGCCAGTCTTGAGAAGCGCGACATTCAAGGTATATCTCTATTTAAAATCGTTGGACGCTAGGTTGATAGACCAAGTTATCGCCCTGCGGGCTCGTGGGTAAGATAACTTGTTAGGGAAGATGCCAGAGAGAAATACGGTTCCAGGAGATTTTGCATTTTCTTTTAATAAATCTAGGACACTTTATACATATCTTAATGATATTGTCCACTTCCTCGCTTTCCGAGCTGCTTTACAGTAGTTGGACCATCCCTCGCAGCGTATTCAAACATGGAGAGGATACCATTCACCATATATCATACACATATCCATCAAAGACACCATAAGTGCCCACTGGCAAATTTTCTTGCCAGTACCTACATTTTTAAATGCAATGTCTTACTAGTATATGTCATTTAGCCGACAAACAATTATTATTAGAAAGGGATGACGAATGTGCTTAACATATTAGCATGCACGATGATTTAGTACCAAACAGACTACATAATAAACATAATGTATTTCGTTTCATCATTTTACAGAATGGCTTATTACTACAGACTATAATACCATGTATTATCCCACTGGCAAATTTTTTTGCCATGTAAATTATTAGTCTTTTTATGCGCAGGTATGAATCTTTTTTCAGCATTACAATTAGATGGCGAAAATCACCACACATGACAGTTTCTTTATGAATATTGACCTACATGCTGAGAGATATGTAATAAACTACCTATTGGTCTCTTCCACGACCAAAAAGTAGCAATCTGGAATTACTATTTTCTGACAAACGTAAGCGTTGTTAAACGTTGGTATCGAATATCGATTGCATAAAATGTACATAACCAACACGACAAACGAGTTTACAATGGGTTGAAGTCATGTCGTTTTTTTGAATATTTTTTTTATGGCGACGTCACACAAAAACGTCACTGGCAAAAAAAACTTGCCAGTGGGCTTTAATGGGTTAAAGGGACATGCCCAGGTCTAAAATCATAAAAAAATCGGTGATTTTATTTTAGCTTATTAATATGACCACTTAACAGTTAGGCTAGATATAGAGACGAAATTCCCATATTTCTTATTTTTGACATGGTTGTCAATAATTAGAAATCAGGAATTCGTCTCTATATCTAGCCTAACTGGTGAATGCGCAGCACAAAAATTAAAAATCTTTTGCAGTTCTAGTCTATGGGCATGTCATATGGTCATATTAATAAGCTAAAATAAAAACACCAATTATTTTATGATTTTAGCCTGGGCATGTCCCTTTAAAGGGCATTTGTATGGTGAACTTCTGTGAAACTCAATAGCTTTGACCTGCAATGTTTTCACCGAACTATCTGATACAATAAAGTATGGGGGATGGGGTATTATATAACATTATTTTCACCGAGTATCCGTTCAAAAGGGTTTCCGTTGACGTCACTGCGTTTCACAGAATTTTGTGAAACGCAGTGAAGTCACTCGGTGAGAACAAGGTTATATAATACCCCCCTCCCCCATACTTCATTCTGTGAAACGCAGTGAGGTCACTCGGTGAAAACAAGGTTATATAAGAACCCCCCCCCCCCATACTTCATTGTATTAGCAAGCTCGGTGAAAACAAAGGAGGTCGAGGTCATTGAATGTCACAAAATTCGCAAGTCGACCATTTTATTCTATACACTGCAGGAAAAGAGACGAATTGCGGACAAACCATGGGGAATCAAGATAATTAAAAAAGGCATTTCTGCAGAGTTTGCTGAGGCGAAGAACATAAAATAAACCGATTGAAAAATACTGAACACTTTTTTTATGGGAGCGATGGAATTTTTTTTACTAATGCTGCTCTCACAAATAGGCGAATATGCTTGCGAATGTGCTTACGAATGAAAAGATTTGACATTTGCTCAAAATTCGCAACACTCGCCGAGTATTTGTAAGCGTTTGTAACAAATTCGGAAAGTTCGCAAGTCATTCTCCACCTGCTTACGAATATCGGCCAGTTTAGGAAGGATCTCCTAAATTTCAGCGAATGTTGCGAATACTGTCATTCGCCGTCAATATTCGTAAGCATTCGCAAGCCATTGGTAACGCTGGTAAGACATTCGGAAGCACTTGCAACGTTCGTAAGGCATTTGCAAGGCGTTTGTAACGTTCGCCGTTTCCCATTCCTTGCGAATGTCTTACCACTGTTAAATTCAAGAAAACAATGAGCCCAGCGTCATATTCACTCCGTATTTATACCAGTCACAGCCTCGTCATCAAATATTCAAATGTATTCGAAAATGGCAAAACAATGGCAACGTTGGTAAGACATTCGTATCATTCATTAGTACGTTTGTAACGTTTTCAAGCCCATTTGTAAGCACTCGCAAGCATTCATAACATTCGCAAGGCAGTCGCAGCATTTATTCTTAAGACCATTTGCACCATTCGCAACGATTGTTAGCAATTCGTAAGGCATTGGCAAGCATTCGCAGTGCATTTACAACATATTCGTAAGGAGAGGTCGAGAGATGACTGAGGTGAAAATATTCGCTTTCTGTTCACAATTTTTTGGGCGAATACACTGCGAATTTCAAAGATACATATTCGCTATATTCGCCAGCATATTCGCTTATGTATGAGAGCAGCATTATGCAAATTATTCATAAATTATTGGCCTCATGTTAACCCTTGTGCTGCTAGGACCTCGTGTTAACCCTTGTGATGCTAGGACTTCGTGTTAACCATTGTGCTGCTAGGGCCTCGTTTTAACCCTTGTGCTGCTAGGACCTTGTGTTAACCTTTGTGATGCTGGGACCGGATACATACGCTTTCAAGCATGTGCCAAACATTGAAATTGATAAAATATTATTTAGTAGATCTTAAATGCTAAATTAATCAGATAATTCACTTTGGAAAATGTCTATTTTTCATAAATAAATAAATTTTTCCTGACTTGGAGCTGGAATTTGCGTTGGCAGAAATAATCGCTTGAACAATAGATCATAGTCGTCGATGATCGGTATACAGTAACCTATTGTTCTGAACTTGTATGTTCCATCGGTTTCATCCATCCATTTACAAAATTCTATTCAACTACAAAAATCATTCCATTTCTTAATGCTGTTTATTGTTGGTAGAAACAGTCTAGCATTAGGCTGTCATTGCACAATTAATTAATGTGCAGTGCTGCCATAATATTGACCTCGCGTACATAGGCCTACAGCACGGTAGAAGACTGTGGTGTGGTTTACATGTTTTGCCACACACTCCACTGCTTCTGAAACAGATTCTGAAAACTGCAAACTATATTGAATATCAGTGTTCCGTACATTATAATTACCTGACACGTCATCTTATTTAACCCATTAAGTGATTTAATTGAGAAAGTTTCTCTCACTTGAAGCTGTGTCTTCCTGACGCGATACACAGCTTCAGATGAGAGGACATTTGTATTTCTGTTTTTTTTACAGATTTGTCAAACAGTCATGTTTAAATCTTTCTGTGGATTGAAGACAAAATTTACCTTGAAAACGTATGCCTACTATTGAAATATTAATACAATGTTAAAAATAATATAGTTGTCATCGACACGTAGAGGGTTCAATCGTCGAAGAGGCAGCCTGACCTTTCCTACAGGCAAGTCGTGGCACAAACATGGGGCGCTGATCCCATGTTGGTTGATGCTGGGCCAGCGTCGCAGATTGTAAGCCAACATTAAAAAACAAGAGCCGAACCTATTCTGTTTGTTGGGACTACAACCTTAATATCACTTGCCACAAATATAATCTAATTATAACCGTAATCTAAAAACAATTCATGGTCATGGTTAGCGCGTAATAGGTGAATGAATAACAGTAAATGAATAATTGCTAAATGCCCTTCTAATATGCTGAATAAAACGCGTATTAAAAAAAGAAGTCGGGCTGCGTAAACGTTACCATGACCATAAGCCATGGTACACCAACGAATGTGAGGTCAAGCAAAAAGAGTATTTTAAATTTAAAAACAGATATAGAAACCTGGGATCCCACGAAAACGAGGTGAAAATGGTGACGGCTAGTAAACAGTATAAAATTCAAATTAAAAAGGCCTTTAGAGAGCACCAAAACTCAATTATAAAAAAAATTCGTTGCTTAAAATCATCTGACCCAAAACAATATTGGAAATTACTTTTTGAGAATGGAAATAAAACTCCCCAAAATAATGTCACACTGGATGATTTTAAAGAACATTTCTCAAATTTGAACACTGATGAAACATCTGAAGAAGTCATATTTAACTTAACAAGTCATGATAATGACGATACTATATTAAATTCATCTTTTTCAGTAGATGAAGTTAAAAAATGTATACACAAATTGAAGACTAATAAATGTCCAGGCCCAGACAACATATTAAATGAGTTTTTAAAATATTCACCTCAAAATATATTGGAGCTCTATACAGATATTTTTAATGTAATCTTAAAATGTGGAGTGGTACCACAACAGTGGTGCATCGGCTACATTCACCCTTTATATAAAAACAAAGGTGACCCAAATGACCCAAATAACTATCGTGGAATTACAATAACAAGCTGTTTAGGTAAACTCTTTACAACTTTAATAAATTCTAGACTTGGTAAATTTGTTGAAGATATGGAATTAATTGGACCAGAACAAGCCGGCTTTAGAAGTGGATATTCTACTGTAGATCATATTTTTGTGTTAAATTCTTTGATTTACTTCTATCTGTTTCGTAAGAAACGTTTATATGCATGTTTTATTGATTATAAAAAGGCTTTTGACTCAATTCAGAGACAACAGCTGTGGATGAAGCTTTGTAATCTTGAAATACAAGGGAAATTATTTAATGTAATATATGATATGTATACAAAAGTAAAGTCGTGTGTAAGTTATGGAGGGCAATGCAGTGATTTTTTTCCATGTGAGATGGGAGTTAGGCAAGGGGATAACCTTTCACCTCTATTATTTAACATTTTTCTTTCAGACCTTAAGTCTTACTTAGTGAACAAATATAATGGTCTATCAAATATCCATGATATCGCCACTGATATAATGGATGATAACCTTGTTAGCTATCTGAAGATATATGTACTTTTATATGCAGATGACACAATTTTACTCGCTGAATCACCCGAAGAATTACAAGCAGCTCTGAATAGCATGAATTTGTATTGTAATGATTGGAATTTAAAAATTAACGTTTCAAAGACCAAAGTGGTAATTTTTTCCAGAGGTAAAATAAGAAAGCACCCTCATTTTTATTTAGGAGATAAGCTGCTTGAAATATGTTCTGATTATTTATATCTTGGTGTAAAATTTAATTATAATGGAAAATTTTCTAAAGCTCAGCAGGAACTCTTTGATAAAGGCAATAGAGCAATGTTCAGTATTTTGAAAAGAAGTAGACAACTTAATCTCCCCATAGACTTGCAATTACATCTGTTTAATGCTATTGTTCTTCCAACGGTGTTATATGTCTGTGAAGTATGGGACCTGAAGATTGTGTCATTTTAGAGAAACTACAGCTACGTTTTTGTAAATATATTTTATCTGTAAATAAATGTACATACAATAACATGGTATATGGAGAATTGGGTGTTCTCCCCCTCAAGGTACATGTCAAATGTAGAGCCTTATGTTTTTGGGCCCGTTTGATTACGGATCAAAAATGTAAACTTTCATCATTAATTTATAAATTGTTTTACTGTATGTTTGAGCTAAATATTTACGAATCAAAATGGATATTGTATATTAAGGATAGTTTGATAGATTGTGGCTTTCCAGGTGTCTGGAATGCTCAGCACATCCCCAATAGTTTTGAATGTTTCAAGGAGGTAATTAAAAGACGTTTAGAAGATCAATTTATACAGAAATGGTCGGAAGAATTATTTAATAGTGGCAAATGTACAAACTATAGGATTTTTAAAACTAATTTTATTCTAGAAAAATACCTTTTATTAACTGCACCGAATATAAGAAAATCTAGAACCCGTTTCAGATGCAGGAATTCCAAACTTCCCATTGTACTCGGTAGTTTTTGTGGTATTTCACGTGATAGACGTACCTGCACCTTATGTCACAACAGATTCATCGGTGATGAATATCATTATCTTTTCGAATGTGGGCACTTTGAAAGAGACAGAAAAAAATTATTAAGCTGCTACTTTTATGATAGACCTTCAACATTTAAAATGCATGCATTATTCTCAAGTGAAAACCGGGAGTTATTGTATCACCTAGCACAACTTATTATTATTATAAATAACGTAATGAATGGTTTAAATTAATAACGATTGGCATGCCCTTGTCACAGGTATGTTATATTTACTCACACTGTATCGCACACCTGGCTTCTCATGTCCTACGGGATCCTGAATAAACTACCTTGTTACCTTGTTACCTTGTTACCTTAGTACGATAACTGTGAGGTAATTCAGATGTGTATAATCATAATATAGCGTTTGATATTGTATTGGCACTTGGCAAACGTAGGTAGCCCATCATTTACAAAACTGCACAAAACTTAAATTTATGTCTTATAACCTACATTCCCCATTGGGCTCGAACATAGACCCTTGACCAGTGTTGACGCACCCTTAAAAATATTTGAAAAGAAGTAAATTATACTAGATTGGAATTGTGACTTTTCAAGTAACAATAATATTTGGGCTAGGTTTTATGAGTTGTTGGGTTATTTTTACTATGACAGATTGATTGTAATTTCGCGTATGAGTTTTTTGGCAGCCATTCTAAACTGGAATTTTAGACTTCAGACTTCGGACTTCAGACTTCAAATTTTAGAAGTCCCCACTGAGCTTTTGCATTTGTAAATAGATATATATTTGTTTGTCAAATGGAATCGCATTCAGAGTGCCCAGTACACACATTGACTTGTCTCTTTGTTGACTTAATGTTGTATCACTATCCCATACGCTAGCCCAAAATTAAAACAACATTGTTTCAACTTTTTGTGTTTGAATAGAATTGTGACTGTTATTTTAAGGTTTCAACTGTCCATACCTGATACACAATATTGGTTTAATACTGGGCCACTGTCTGCGACGCTGGCCCGGAATTAAAACATTGGATAAATGTATTTTTATTATCAAATCTAGAGACTAAAGTGTGGAGTCAGTCTGGACATAGGGGCACCCTGTTAATCCCTCCTGGCAATGAATGGAGAATCACCCGACGTGTACACTATTGAACCAACATTGGACCCTATCATAGGCCTACTGCCGCCGTGCAATCCAAAATGCAGTATCTGCTCACTTTACAAGTGAGCAGATACTGCCTTTTGAATTTGAAGAGCAGCATAGTGCAGTATCTGCTCACTTTACAAGTAAGCAGAAACTGCCTTTTGCCATTCAAGAGTATAATGATCTATGAAATCATGGATAAATCCAGAAGAACATGTTGGATGACTTAGAAAAGTCATAGCACCCCTGACTACTCTGGGAATGTTGTGTCAAAATTTCAAGTTGATTAGATTAAAACTCAGGGAGAAAAAACGTCTTACAAAAACGTGCCAAGAATAATAAGTTTAAAGTTCCGTTGAAAACTCAATATATTTGGGCATAGCCCAAATATAAATATTAATGTAACATGAGGTCATTCTGCTCTCCGTATGCCCGAAGCTAGGTTAGTGTGAGTTCAGCTATAACAGTGTTGTAACCTTCAGTTTAACGCTAACCGGTATGCCAGAAGCTGGTTTTGGCTTAAAAGGACCCCTTGGGATGAGACATTTTCAATGTTGTCAATTTTGAAAATTGTAATTATTTGAAGCTATATAGCCTACTGATCCTAACTAAAAATACAAAAAAGTCAAAAAACAATTTTAAAGCACCGAAAAAGAGTGAAATACAGTGTAGTTATATTTCAAGGTCGCATATTGCCATGTAAGCAAAACAAGTCAGCAATATACCGCACTTTACAACACATATTCCCATGTCTTGGACGGTAAGATCAGAGCAATCGCCGCTAATTGGTGTCTTATAGTCAGGACATAGGGGGATACACCTGCAGCACTGATTGTCTGCCTAACGCTGGGCCGACAGCATCACCATGTGGTCCAATGCTGTAGGAACATTTAACCGTCCTTTAGCAAGTGTTTAGGTATACAAAAAGTTTGTTTGGGTTTTAAGCGGATTCATAGAAATGTTGATAAAAAAAATTTAAATCTAAAAACTCTGAAAAAAATAAATTCATGATCTGGGGTATACACTACTTCATTACAAAACTAAAAACGAAAATTGATGTCATCCCAAGGAGCTGCTTTAACACGATGATGAACCGGTGTGTTATGTTGCCAGAAGTTAACCATTTAGCATTAGGTTAAGGAAGTTGATGGCAATAGTAACTTGAAATCAAATCCTGAAAATAGCTAAATTATCATAATTATCCATGGAATACTAATAGACGACACTCATGATTGTGTGGAGTCATTAGAAAAAAATCAACATTATAACATATTTTTGTTATATTTGATGGAAATGCAAATCGAAATACTTTTTAAGACATTGTAGGTATCAACTTCTTTATTTTCAAATCAGTGATGTACCAAACAAAATTATACACACATTTATGCATGTCTATCGCAATAAAATACTAATATACCAATCGAATTAATGAAATATGTTCTTATCTTAGATTTTATTGTACATACATATGACAATGAAATATTAGCCTTTACAACGCTAAAATAAATTTCGTATAAAATATGAGATAATAAATGATGACTTAATATATACTTTTTATGACGTACAATAACATCTGAGATAATACAAAATGTATTAACCCTTTCAGCACGGGGACCGTCTTTAGACGTTAAGACGCCTGATTCTAACGTCCATAGACGTCAAATTCAGACGCCTATAGACGGTTCACGCGCTAAAAGAACTTAAACAAATTATAATTGCCCTACACCCATAACATAGGTAGCCTACCCAAATGAAACAGAACGATGTAACCAAGACATTAATCATTTTTTCAATTTGAAATAATCATAAATATTTTCATTAGCTTTTTTTCTGCTTTACTTGCTTCATTTTTAATTCTTTCCTCGCAGGGACCGCCTTTAGACGTCTGACGTTTAGGCCTATATACGTTAGATCAGAAATGCATTATGCATTTCTGGTTAGATTCAGACGTCTACAGACGGTCCCCGTGCTGAAAGGGTTAATACATCATTTATTATCTCAGATGTTACTGTGCGTCATCAAAAGTAAATATTAATTCATCATTTATTCTCTAAAATTTTGTTGCGCAGTATTGATTTTAATATTATTATTATGAATGTATCTTATGTAGGGCCTACTCACAAAATCTGTTGGACCGATAATCTGTTGGCCTCACAAAATTGCCTCGTCGGTTGACGGATGACAGCATATTAGGATCAATGCACGCTCGCCTGCAATTGAGATATAGATGGGGACACTAAGTGACCGGAGATTGAACCGGATCTGAGACCCAGAGTATTACTTTCATGACAGCATGAAACTTCTGGCTGAACTCCCAGCATGCTCGGTCGCTATAAACACAAACACCATCTCAATTGCATGCGAGCGTGGATCAATGATATCATCATCAATGTAATGGTCATCATCCAACTCAACAACGAATATGAATTTCCCTGCGTCTTCTTGCTATGTTGTGCAAAACACAGCAAGCCACAATTATTATAATCAATCTGGTGCTTAATTTGGTGCGGAGGTCAAAGTACAAACATGCAAATCGTCTTAAAAAAAATTTAAAACGCCAAACAATCTCTCTATAATGTTTCGGATCATTATATGAGACCGATTGTAATGCCGTTCATTATCTGTTGTTGACCTAGCAATTGGCGTGAGGTACAGCAAGCATGGGTACCCGGAATCCCCAAGCAACAGTCCTCTTGTACGCCCATCCTCATACATTGCTCACGGGAAACACGACACTTTGCGCCGTTGATGAATTAATGTTGTGCCGTTGTCGACGCTTGCAGGAACAATAAAGCAGCATTGGTGGAATGTATCGTGTTTGTTGGAAGTGCCCATTGTCGGCGCTGAGGGGAATCACTGCAAGTGTACACAAATTGTATGCTTCACGGCGTTACAACACTGGTTTAGGATTTAACCTTATGGTTTATTAACACGATGCTAACCTTGCTTTTGTCATACGGGCTAATTATTTTTAAAACACTGTTTTACTTAACACTGTGTTAAGCCTAAACTTCGTGTTAGCTAAACTACTTCGGGCATACGGCCCTTAGTGTAGAAGTATTTAATTCGAAATAAACATATTCAGTGTGTAGGCCTAACAAGCCCCGTCTTTTCATCCCTGAGAGATGAGGCTTACCCAGTGTGCAGTGGGCCCCTCGTCCTAAACTAAGCCTATGTGCGGTTTACCCAGTGTGCAACCAGCTCCTCATCCATCCTAATTACGATGCATAATGATGAGGTTTAGCCAGTGAGAAATGGCCCCCTCACCCCTCCTAATATATGAGGTTTACATAGTGTGCAGTCGGCCCCTCATCCCTGACACTGCCTCAGAGATGATGTTTACAAAGTGTGCAGTGGGCCCCTCATCCCTGAAGTTTACCAGTGTGCAACCAGCCCCTTTTAAGAATTAGGTTTAGCCAGTGTACAATGAGTCCCTCCCCCCCCCCCCTCGCCCTGAGAGATGAGATTTACCTTCTGTGCAGTGGGCCCCTCATCCCTTCCGAGATATAAGGCTTACCATTCCTAGCGTAGAGTGTTGCGGTTTACCTAGTGTACAGTGGGCCCCTCATCACGGACTCTGCCTGAGAGATGAAGCTCACCCAATCTGCAACCAGCCCCACCTAAAGCTTCTCCTTCTCCCTGAGATGAAGCTTACCAGTGTGCAACCAGTATCTCGTCCCTCCTGAGAGATAAGGTTTTTTCAGTGTGCAATATTAACACCGTAATAAAACAATGATCTTTAAAACTTAGATTACTATCAAGGTATTTTGCTAATTTTCTCTCTAACTCCCATTTATCCACCTAGCTTTTCTAGCCTAGATAACGTTAAGCCTAAGTTTCATAAATATCAGCTTTGAAAATTCATCTGTCTAAAATATATTTCAATTTGTAGCATTTGCTGGGTCTAGCTACAGAAGAAAATATATCATACACATGTGTGGCACCAGATGGTTAACATGGTTAATATGGGAGCAATTTCATACTCTAGCCACCAGAAGATTATTATATGAGACATATGATTCTAGGCATCAGAAGGTTAATATGGGAGAAATATGATACTCTACTTCACAGAGGTTTGAGACACGTGATACTATAGACACCAGATGGTTAAAACACTTGATACTCCAGCCTCCAGACAGTTAAAGCGACACAATCAGGCTAAAATCATAAAAAATCCCTAATTTTATTTTGGCTTTTTAATATGGCCATAATATGTAAACATGTCCATAGACTAGTATTGCGTATGTTTTTTAAATTTTGTGTTTATTTATCAGTTAAGCGAGAAATAAATACGCAATTTAATTTCAGACATGCATGTCTAAATAAAGAAATACAAGAATAACTAATAAACGGGGCTTTCCGCACCCTCGCTACGTTGACACAGCAACCCAAAATTTAAAAGACTTCCGCAATTCTAGTCTATGGACATGTTCACATATTAAGGAAGTAGGCCTATATTAAGAAGCCAAAATAAAATTATTGATTTTTTGATGATTTTAGCCTGATTGTGTCGGCTTTAATACAGAAGACATGTAATACTCTAGGCAACAGAAGGTTAACATTAGATAAATATAATAGTCTAGTCGCAGAAGATTAATATTTGAGACACGTGATATCAGAGACCCCACAGGATTAATACATGTGTTACTCTAGTCCGGAAAGGATTAATAAATAAAACATATGAAACTCTAGGTATGAGAAGGTTAATATAGAAGAAATATGGTAATCTAGTCCACAGATCGGTAATACACGAGACACACGTGATGCTATCGCCCCTCTGGATCTCAGGGGGTTAATACTCTAACTGTAGCCTATAGAGGGTTGATAAATAACATCTATGAAGCTCTAGGCATGAGTAGGTTAAAATAAGATAAACATGATAGTGTAGTTTACAGAGGGTTAAGACATAAGAAACGTGATACTCTAGACCACAGAGGGTAATACTTGCGATAGTCTAGTCGACAGAGGGTTAATAAATAAGATATGTGATACTCCATACATCAAAAGGTGAATATAGAAGAAATATGATAGTATAGTCTACAGAGGGTTAATATTTGAGACACGTGATACTATCGACTCTCCAGACCTCAGAATACTCCAGCCTATAGAGGGTTAATAAATAACATATGTGATGATTTACGCATCAGTAGGTTATAAAAAGATAAACATGATAGTGTAGTTCACATATGGTGAATATATTAGAAACGTAGTACTCTAGACCACAGAGGGTTAATACTTGCGATAGTCTAGTCAACAGAGGGTTGATAAATAAGGAATGTGATACTAGAGTAATATTAGAGAGACGTGATACTATCTACTCTCTGGACCTCAGAGGGGTAATACATGTCAAACTCTAGCCTATAGAAGGTTAATAACTAACAGTTATGATGCTCTAGGCATCAGTAGGTTAAAATAAGTTAAATATGATAGTGTAGTCCACAGAGGGATAACACAATAAAACGTGATACTCTATACCACAGAGGGTTAATACGTGTGATACTTTAGTCCACAGAGGCTTAATAAATAAGACATGTGATACTCTAGGCATCAGGAGGTTAACATTGACAAAATATGGTAGTCTAGTCCACAGAGGGTTAATACATGAGACATGTCATGCTCTGGACCCCAGAGAGTTAATACATGTGATACTCTAGAATGGAGAGTGCTAATACATAAGATATGTGATATTATAGGCACCAGAATGTTAATATAGGAAAAATAACTGATCATCTCATCTTTTGGGGATGAGGGGCTCAGCTGCACATTGTGTAAACTTCACCCTGGGAGAGTGAAGGGATCGCCACACACTGGGTGAACTCACATCTTTCAGCCTAGTTATGGATGAGGGGCCCACTGCACTCTGACCAAACCTCATCCCTAGGATGGATGAGGGGCTCGCTGCACACTGGGTAAACCTCATCTCTCAAGAGGGATGAAGGGCCCACTGCACACTGGGTAATCCTCCTCTCTCAAGAGGAATGAAGGGTCCACTGCACATTGGTAAACCTCCTCTCTCTGTGTAAACTCCACCCTGAAAGAGTGAAAGGCTCGCAACACACTGGCTGAACCTTATCTTTCAGGCCCAGTTATGGATGAGGGGCCCACTGCACACTTCCGGCTAAACTTCATCTTCAGGAGGGATGAGGGCTCGCTGAACATTGACTAAACCCTTATCTACCAGAAGGGATGAGGGGCCCACTGCACACTAGGCACACCTAATCTGTTAGGAGGGATGAGGGGCCCACTGCAGACTGGCTAAACCTCATTCTCAGGATGGATGAGGGGCTGGTTGCACACTGGGTAAACCTCATCTTTCAGGGCCAGTTAGGGATGAGGGGCCCACTGCACACTGGGTAAACCTCATCTCTCAGGCAATGTTAGGGATGAGGGGCTCACTGCACACTGGGTAAACCTCATCTCTCAGAAGGGATGAGAGGCCCACTGGACACTAGGTAAACCTCATCTATCAGGCAGAGTCAGGGATGAGGGGCTCACTGCACAATCGATAAAACTCATCTCTCAGGAGTGATGAGGGGCCCACTGCACACTAGATAAACCTCATCTCTCAGGATAGATGAAGGGCTGGTTGCACACTGGGTAAACCTCATCTTTCAGGCAAAGTGAGGGATGAGGGGCCCACTGCACACAGGGTAAACCTCATCTATCAGGCAGAGTCAGGGAAAAGGGGCTCACTGCACAATCGATAAACCTCATCTATCAGGAGGGGTGAGGGGCCCACTGCACACTTGGTAAACCCCATCTCTTAGGAGGGATGAGGGGCCCACTGCACACTAGGTAAACCTCATTTCTCAGGAGGGATGAGGAGCCCACTGCACACTGGCCAAACCTAATCCTCAGGAGGGATGAGGGGCTCGCTGCGCACTGGCTAAACCCTTATCTCTCAGAAGGGATGAGGGGCCCACTGCACAGTAGGTAAACCTCATCCTTAGGAGGGATGAGGGGCTGGTTGCACACTTGTAAACTTCATCTCACGGGGATGAGGGGCTGGTTGCACACTGGGTAAACTTCGTCTCTCAGGAGGGATGAGGGGTGGTTGCACACTGGATAAACCTCATCTCTCAGGAGGGATGAGGGGCTGGTTGCACACTGGTAAACTTCATCTCTCAGGGATGAGGGGCTGGTTGCACACAAGGTAAACTTCATCTTTCAGGTTCAGTCAGGGATGAGGGGCTACTGCACACTATAGGTACACGTCATCTCTTAGGAGGGATGAGGGGCCCACTGCACAATGGCTAAACCTCATCTTTATGATGGATGAGGGGCTGGTTGCACACTGGGTAAACCTCATCTCTCAGGAGGGATGAGGGGCCCACTGCACAATCGCTAAACCTCATCCTTGGAAAGGCTGAAGGGCTCGTTGCACACTGGGCAAACTTCATCTGTCATGGATTAGGTGATACTGGTACAATGAATGCTCCCAACGTCACCTGGCCCCGGAGTGCCAGATGGAAGATACTCCACTCATCAATGTAGTTGTTTTTGAAAATTAGAAATGCGAACATATTTATTGTGCTAGTCGAATGGACTCAGTGGAATGCTTCTTTTGACAACCAATAAGAAACCTCGTTACATCATTCACGGGGTGCCCAAGGACACTTTAATTATCTTGCATACACCACAGCGGGCTGTATAACTCTAATTTTCCTTTATTTCGTCCGCCACGGTGTATCGAAGGCACAAAATTAGCGGTTCCACGCCCCGTCACGGGACATGGAAGAGGATTTAACTGTTATTTGCCCCGTCACGGGTAATCCAACGCACTTTTCTCGCCTTGTGTGCCCCGTGACAGTGCAAATAGACCCGGCCTTTAAAATAGGCACACCAGTCATAGCGTTGATCTGCTTTACCCAACAAACACAATACGTTGACCCAACACCGATTCAATGTTGCTTCAACATCTACAACACTGGCCAAGCATTGGCTGAACGTCTCGTGTTCGCTGTGTACCGCGCTGGGATACACAAGATTTTATCAGGCTTATCACGCATGCTGGACCATCCCGTTTGGGGAGGGGACCATGACCAATAAAAATTAGTGCTGAGGATCACTATCAATAGAGGCATTGATCCCTCAAAGAACATGGTGACACGATTTTCGAGCAAGTTGGTATTCCTGTCTTATATATTCCTTGCTCTTAGCTAGCTGTCAACGCCTGGTCAAGGGCTTTCTGATTGGCCGGTCTTGGGACATTCAAGATATCTGGCTAGCACTGCCTGTTCGTCGGTAAGATAACTTGTTGGGGAAGATGGGCAGCTTATGACTATAACTATTAAGCCTACATGCTGCCTGGCATACACACTCACTTAGTCAGACTGAGTGTGTAGCCTATGCTGGGCAGGGTATGAGAGTTATATTCAGACAGAGTGTGTCAGCTGGGTAGTGTGTGAGAGTTATAGTCAGACTGAGTATATAATTATGCCATATAGCTGTGAGTTATAGTAAGACTGAGTGTGTATGCAGGGCAGCTTGTTAGAGTTATAGAGTTATAATATGAAAATATTGAAAATTGATATGTTTCAAAGTAGACCTATGGTTTAAAAATATAACAAAAACATATAGTAACGTTACAGCACTAAAAAATAGTAGATAACGTTAGAAGTCTTAAGTAACAGTTCTCTTTACATCTATAAAGACATATTTCCAGGCGCGCCTGCATTCATGAGGTACTCAACTGAACATGTGTTTACAGGAGGGATTACATAACTTCTCCTTGGTGACTGCTAAGAAAACGTAAGTCCAGGGTTACTTAGCCAGTGAGCCTAATAGGCGATGGGTTTGCTATGGCTACCATGCACCCCCCACCCCCCCCCCCCCACATCTCAACGAAACTAAGTTTTTTAGAGCCCTGGGATATACTGAACACGAAATCGAATGTTAACATTGAAAATATAGGAATGCAAACTCTATTTTGACGACCTGTATAGAGGTACCCTAAATATGCTATTACCAACGTCGCGCAGTTTTAAATAAGTGGGTAGGGTCACTTGAATGTATGGAATTTCTGTTTTAGTAAACCGATCTGCAACTGCTATAGCAGTTGCAGATCGGTTTACTAGAACAGAATTACTAGAACTATTTACTAGAATTACTAGAACAGAATTATATATATATGCCATATTAACGCTTATGGTACTCAAAAAGTCATAGTAATACTCATATTTGGTGTGTAGGACCTATACACGGGGGGGGGGGGGTGGAGGTCGTGAATTTAAAGTGGACCTCTCAAACTTTCCAAATACCTTCTAGTTTCAGCGACGTAGTATACCCCTCGGGAAACTGAAACTAATGTCAACGTACCCTCCGATATGCTGAAAGAGGGGCGCGCTGAAAACGGCTACACCGGTTTCACCAACTGGCTCAGCTAAGTAGTATTACACCTTACAGCGCTGAAATATTTTTGTATCTATAGACCATGGATATAAAAGGTTTTTTTCGATTTGAAATCGTCATAAATCGTCCCCTTGAATATGAAATGGTGTATCCGCCACTTCGTGGCAGTTACACTATTTCCTATTCTATATAAATGTATACATAATTTCATAGATATAGATATTAGACATAATATTCTTTCTTTTTATAACGCTGACACCTCTAGAACTAGGCTAGGTCAACAGGTCTTGCCTTTAAGATCTGTACGCTTTAATTCTGAATTGGCTGGGCTATTTTTCTCTAATCGGGTAGTAAAAATGTGGAATATCCTGCCGAACACAATAAAACAAATTAATTACCGCAATAGATTTGTCAAACGTTTTAAGAAACTATTATATAATTTTTACATTGTAAAGTTGACTACGACCTATGATATTGACAACTCTTGCACATGGGTTACCGTTTGTCGCTGTCCGCGATGTCGCCAGGCATGAAACACTCTTCTCTCTTTTTCTTTTTGACACATCCCAGCAGGCACGGGAAGTTCACCTGGTGTTGAGTCGGTGTTGGGCCAGCGTCGTAGACGGTGGGCCAGCATTGATTCGGCGTTTGGTGGGCGTCTCGTGTTTTGCTGGAATGCGTTTTTCATAATTGCTGCACGCATACTTTAATAACATTGTTATCTGATTATGGGACAGGCCTAGCATAGATATTACATATCTGATGCCATGTCCCAGCCAACAGTATTTTTATGACTATGTTTTCTTATCATTGAACAAAGTAATGTATACTGTGTATTTGGCGAATCTTAATAAATAAAAATAAATAAAATATCCAAGCCAGTGAGCGGGGATCGACTTCAGTGGTCAGAATCTGATGTCTATAGGCCTATAGTCGATCCCCGCGCTGTAAAGGTTATAGGCGATGGGCTAGATATGGCTACCATGCACCCCCCCCCCCCCCACATCTCAACGAAAAGTTTTTTTGGAGCCCTGGGATATACTGAACACAAAATCAAATGTTAACATTGAAAATATAGGCATGCAAACCCTATTTTGACGACTTATATAGAGGTACCCTAAATATGCTATTAACAACGTCGCGCAGTTTTAAATAAGTGGGTAGGGTCACTTGAATGTATGTAATTTCTGTTCTAGTAAACCGATCATAGCAGTTGCAGATCGGTTTACTAGAACAGAATGACTAGAACTATTTACTAGAATTACTAGAACAGAATTATATATAAATATACCATATTAACGGTATTTGAATTCCGCTTCTTATTGTATATATATATGAAATATATCAAATATTGATTGCTCCATGTATGCCTAAACATAATTTAAATTGAAAAATCAGCGAAATCCACGACAAAAAAAAACACTGCTGGAAAACACCATTTCATCAAACGTTTTTTATATGTATCCACATTTAGGCCACGGTGTTTAAATCCTTATAAATAAGCCTGGATGCTAGGTGTGCTTTTAAACTTCACACAATTTTAGTGAGAGACAAATACAAAATGGCCGCCATCTGTTTTTAAAGATTCTAATTTTATGCATTTGGCCTGTAAAATTGATTTTTTACTTGACTCTGCATCGAAATGATGGACATCAATCAAAAAAGGGCTATATTAACAAAAAACTTGACAAAATACAAAATGACAAAATGCAAAATGGCCGCCATCTTTTTTCAAAAAAAATAAGTAATTTTGTGCATTTTTCCTGTAACAGTTGATTTTTTCACTTGACTCTGCAACGAAATAATGGACATCAAGCTAAATTAGAGCTATATTTAAAAAATATATATTATATGAAAAATGACAGAAATACCAAATGGCCGCCGTCTACATGTCGACAAAAAACAGAGAACCCATATTAAAAACTAAACCAACATCTACAAAAGTCACTATCAAGGGCTTTAACCCTTACACTGCTGCATAAAATTTGCAGGATGTGTGGTTTTCCACTAAGTAATATCTGTAACGATTTGTCTTCAAAAAAACATTTGATGAACAACTGATATTAAAAGCCATTATATTACAAAAGCAGTCAGTTAGCTATCTTTAAAGCGCAAATAGAAAGACACCACAAAACGAAAGTGAATTTTTTTAAGACTTTACTCGGCGACTATAGTCGCCCACAGCAGGCTGCGCCTGGTTTATTTTGGGCGATTATAGTCGCCCATAGCAGAGTAAGGGTTAACATAGATTCAATATGTTTAATTTCTGCTAAATTTTATACGAAATGTAGAACAAAGCACTAAGTTTGTATTCTACCCCCCAATTGAACAATTTCCAACGTTTTTTTAATGAATACAAGCAGGACTTCTCGCTCATGTTAACCTTATATAGTATAAATCTTTGTTTTTACTTTTACATTATCTCGAACCATTTTTCAAAAGTGATCTTGACAACCACTTGGCCAAGATCAATTTTGTAGTGGCTGAGACAACTTTGAAAGTGGCTGTGATCACTTTCTCAGTGGATAAGATCAGTTTGTTTATGGCCTATATCACATTTATGATGGCTGGGATGATTTTTAATGTGGCTGTGGTGCTTTCTTGAGGGGCCAAGATCACTTTTGTAGTGACCCGGATCACTTTTTAGGGTTTGCTAAAGGATTGTTAGTGACCAAGATCACTTTTGTAGTGGCTGAAATAACTTTGAAATTGGCTGTGATCATTTCTTCAGTGGACAAGATCACTCTTGTCGTGGCCGATTAATTGGCTGTGATCATTTCTTCAGTGGCCGATATCACTTTTTAGGAGTTGATAAAGGATTGTTAGTGGCCAAGATCACTTTTGAAGTGGTTGAGATAACTTTCAAAGTGGCTGTGATCACTTCCTCAGTGGTCAAGATCACTTTTTTAGTGGCCAAGATAACCTTTACAGTTGCTGTGATCACTTCTGCAGTGGCCAAGATCACTACTATAGTGGCTGAGATAACTTTGAAAGCGGTTGTAATCACTTCTTCAGTGTTTAAGATCACTTTTATATATGCTGAAAACACTTTTAGAATAGCTATGATCTCATCTTCAGTGGCCAAGAACACTTCTGTAGTGGTTGAGATCATTTTAAAGTGGCTGTGATCACTTCGTCGGTGGTCAAGATCACTTTTGAAAAAAGGCTCGAGGGAAGGTAAAAGTAATAACAAAGATTTATACCATACAAAGTTACCATGAGCGAGAAATCCTGCTTGTATTCACTAAAAAAAAATGTTCTAAATTGTTCAAATGGAGGGATAAAATACAAACTTATTGCTTTGTTGTACATTTCATATTTAGCAAAAATAAAATATTATGAATCTATGTTAAAGCCCTTGATAGTGACTTTCAAAGATGTTGGTATATTTTTTTAATATGGTTTTCCGTTTTTTTGTCGATATATACACTTTTTTAAACAGACGGTGGCCATTTTGTATTTTTCTCATTTTCTATATAATTATTATAAGGTTTTTAATCTATCCAGCTCTAATTTTGCTTGATGTCCATTATTTCGATGCAAAGTCAAGTGAAAAAAATCAATTGTCACAGGCAAAATGCAAAAAAAATACTTTTTTTTTAGAAAACAGATGGCGGCCATTTTGTATTTTTTCATATTTTATATTATTATAAGTTTTCGTTAATATAGCTCTAATCTTTATTGATGTCTATTATTTCAATGCAAAGCCAAGTAAAAAAATCAATTGCTACAGGCAAAATGCACAAAATTACATATTCTTTAAAAAACAGACGGCGGCCATCTTGTATTTGTCTCTCACTTAAATTGTGTGAAATTTAAAAGCACACTTAATATCCAGGCTTTTTTATATTCATACCTGGATTGAAAAACCGTGGCCTAAATGGGGATACATATAAAAAACGTTTGATGAAATGGTGTTTTCCACCGGGGGGTTTTTGTCGTGGATTTCGCTGATTTTTCAATTTAAATTAAGTTTAGGCATAAATGGAGCGATCAATATTTGATATATTGCAATGATTTATATACCATAATATAACATTTATTCAAGTAACCCTACGCCCCTTACTTAAAACTGCGCGACGTTGTTAATAACATATTAAGGGTACCTCTATATAAGTCGTCAAAATAGGGTTTGCATGCCTATATTTTCAATGTTAACATTTGATTTCGTGTTCAGTATATCCCGGGACTCCAAAAAAACTTTTCGTTGAGATGTGGGGGGGGGGGAGGGGGGGGGGGGTGCATGGTAGCCATATCTAGCCCATCGCCTATAACCTCTACAGCGCGGGGATCGACTATATATAGACATCAGATTCTGACCACTGAAGTCGATCCCCGCTCACTGGCTTGGATAGGAAAGGGTGTAACTGGCGGATACACCATTTCATATTCAAAGGGACGATTTATGAGGATTTCAAATCGAAAAAACCCTTTTATATCCATGGTCTATGGATACAAAAATATTTCAGCGCTGTAAGGTGTAATACTACTTAGCTGAGCCAGTTGGTGAAACCGGTGTAGCCGTTTTCAGCGCGCCCCTCTTTCAGCATATCGGAGGGTACGTTGACATTAGTTTCAGTTTCCCGAGGGGTATACTACGTCGAAACTAGTTTCAACGTGCCTCTTGATACGCTGAAACTAGAAGGTATTTTGAAAGTTTGAAAAGTCCACTTTGAATTCACGACCTCCCCCCCCCCCCCCGTGTATAGGTCCTACACACCAAATATGAGTATTACTATGACTTTTTAAGTACCATAAGCATGGTGTCCCGATAGGGAAATATCGCCCTGTCGCATATTCGTTGTTGCGCAGTTTCGTTGTTTTGCATCGACCTTTCCTTGTTTCGCATCGCCCTTTTACTGCTTCGCATCGCTCTTTCGTTGTTTCGCAGTTTCGTTGTTTTGCACTATCGTTCTTTCGTACTTTCGTTTTGTTCGCATTCTCGTTGTTTCGCATATTCATTGTTTCGTATTTTCGTTGTTTCGTACTTTCGTGGTTTTCGTAGTTTCGTTGTTTCATACTTTCGTTGTTTCGTACTTTCGCTGTTTCGCCGTTTCGTTGTTTCGTACTTTCGTTGCTTCGTATATTCGTGGTCTCGTACTTTCGTTGCTTTGTACCTTCGTTGTTTCGTACTTTCGTTGTATTCTACTTCCGATGTTTCATAGATTCGTTGTTTCGTACTTTCCTTGTTTCCTACTTTCGTTGTTTCATACTTTCGTTATTTCTCACTTTCGTTGTTTCGTACTTTTGTGGTCTTGTACTTTCGTTTTTTTCGTACTTTCGTTGTTTGCACTGTAATTGTTTCGTACTTTCGTACTTGTTTCGTACTTTCGTTTACTTTTTTCATTTCGCACTTTCGTTGTTTTGTACTTTTGTGGTTTCGTACTTACGTTGTTTCGCACTTTCGTTGATTCGTACTTTAGTTGTTTCGTACTTTCGTGGTTTCGTACATTCGTTGGTCCGCAATTTCGTTATTTCGTTAATTCGTTGTTTATTACTTTCGTGTTTTCGTTGTTTCGTACTTTGGTTCTTTCGCCGTTTCTAACTTTCGTTGTTTTGTACTTTTTCACTTTTGTTGCTTCGAACTTTCGTTATTTCGCACTTTCGTTATTTCACACTTTCGTTGTCTCGTTATTTCGTTGTTTCATGATTCCGTTGTTTCGTAAAGTCGTTGTTTTGTACTTTAGCTGTTTCGTACTTTCGTTATTTAGAACCATAAACCATGGAGACAAGAGGGTTTTTATCAACTTGAAATCATCATACATGTTCTAGTTGGCTCTTTCTGATTGCTTTGAATACTTATTTTATGGGTCTACGGCCGTTATAAATATCTTACTTTTCTTACAGTGCGTGGATCGATTGACCGTCAGTACTAGTCCAGGCGCAGGGACACCCAAAAAAATGTCGTTCAACCGGCAGACTATCTACAATCTGAATTGACAGAATGGTAGAATAGCTATGCAGGAACAACGCCGGGTAGTATGTACAAACAAATTGTGGTATCAGTTTTTTTGTAGAGCCCATTTTCAACATAGGGGGTGTTTTTCGCTACGTTCGTCAAAGTGGAGGTCAAGTTCGTAGAACAGTCATATCTTTGCAATGAATGGACCAATTCTTACACTTTTGGTATCAATACACTCAGTATTCAATTATCCAACTTTTGGTTTCGTCAGACCTTAGGTAAGATTGCGTATTGTGAGAATATAGCAACTTACATCAAGTCACATCTCAATAGTAAATACGCTATACTTTTTTTTCCAAAACCTTTCCAAGAAATGAAACAGAAATCAAACTAAGCGTATTAGCTAAAAATGCATTATATTATCAAAATAAACAGTGCTTCGGGGAAAAAGTAAGATCAAATTTGAATCCATGGGTGTAGCTTTAATGGGAATGAGCTCACTTCATGCTGCATACGGTCCTGGTGATTTTTGATATATTCTAGTGGTCATGAGACCACCCAAACCTGTTTAGATTTAGGGGATAGAGTTACGTAAACGTCTGTCGTTGCTGTTCTAGTTTACAAAAGTACACATGGAAATTCAATTCCCGTTACAATGATATATTGCATGTTGCATTGGAGGAAATAGTCATCTCTCCACATACGTTGAAACATAATTTTTATTACACAGGAATAACAATCAGAAACAAAACAAAATAGTCAGCATGGTCAATGAAAGCGACTAAATAAAACATAATTATTGCCCTTATCTCCATGTGGCCTTTGTTTTCGGAAGCCAGATATGTATTTGTTTAACACCCAGGGGTATTTATATTTATGTATATAAGTTTATATAAGTTTATATAAGTTTATATTTAAGTGTTGATATATTTTTTTTAATGTAAGAATATAGCAGCATGTTATGAAAATGTGTGTATTTAACCTGGACTGAAATCTGAAACATTGAATTTTGTTCGGCATATAAGTATAGCATTCCCCTTGTTTTTATATAATTTGGATGTGCTGAATTTGAATATGTCGGATAATATTCTATATTTGGTGACCTTCACCTTCAAATTAGCAAAACATAAAATGGCCGCCAAAATGTAAAACCCCGTATTTTCTATGGTTTATCGCACATTATATACGGAATACGGCGTTCGCTCATCGATATCTGCTCGATCACTGAAGTTAAGCAACGTCGCGCCCGGTTCATAATTGGATGGGTGACCGCCTGGGACTGCCAGGTGCCGTAAACACTATTGTGGGGCTCAGAGAACCACGTAAATCAGATGGCTCGTCTGACTGACTTTGAGTTGGACGTAAAAGAACCTCAATGGACGTGGTGAACGACACTAAATCAAGGACCTTATCCGATTGATTTGAATTCAGCACACCCAAATTATGTAAAAACAAGTGGATAAAAAATTATATACTTATAATGCCGAGCAAAGTTCAATGTTTCAGATTTCAGCCCAGGTTGAATACAGACATGTTCATAGCAGTTCATAGATAGATTTATAAATCTAAATACTACTCGGTTTAAAAAAATATACATCTGGCTTCAGAAAACATCGGCCACATAGAGATATGAGTTAATTTTTATTTAGTCGCTTTCATTGACCATGTTGACTATTTTGTTTTGTTGCTGATTTCTATTCTTGTGTATTAAAAAATATGTTTCAACGTATGTGGAGAGATGATTATTTACACCACTGCAACATGCAATATATCATTGTAATGAGAATTAAATTTCCATGTGAATATATCGATAATCACCAGGACCATACGCGGCATCAAGTGAGCTCAGTCCCATTAAAGATACGCCCATGGAATCAAATTTGACCTTACTTTTTTTCCTGAAGCATTGTTTATTTTGGTAATATAATGCATTTTCAGCCAATACGCTAAGTATTATTTCTGTTTCATTTCTTGTAAAGATTTTAGAAAAAAATCCATAGCGTATTTACTATTAAAATGTGACGTGCTGTAAGTTGTCATATTCTCACAATACACAATCTTACCTAATCTCAGACGAACCCAAACGTTAGATAAGGTCATACTGAGTGTAGTGATACCAAACGTGTAAGAATTGTTCCATTAATTGCAAAGATATGGCTATTTTCCGAACTTGGCCCCCACTTTGATGATTATAGCGAAAATCACACATATGTTAAAAAATGGGCTGTACAAAAAACTGACACCACAATTTGTCTGGAGATACTACCTGGGGTTGTTGCCGAAGGTCCATTCCACCATTCTGTCAATTCAGATTGTAGATACTACGCCGGTTGAACGAACTCACTAAATAGAGGCCCTAAAAAACTAGCTCCTAGACTATACATGTAGACCTCAGATACTGACGCATAAAATCGATTCCAGCGCTGTAGGGGTTAAACATGCTTGAACATACACAATTCTAGCAGCACAAGGGTTAACCCCAGGAAGCAAGATCCACTGACCCAATGTTGGGGTGATGTTTGTCCACGGTCTGCGACGCTGGCGCAACATCTTATGTTTCCTGGGAAACCAGCCGTGTATATATTGGCGTTACAGATTGTGAGCGAGATAAACGGAGTGATGTTTGATGCGCCGCCATCAGGCCATTGTCTATGCAGTGACGTGAACATCAGGTGCGTGTGTGATACGAGCGTTAATTGTTCATTCACCATGTCGCAGCCAGACGTCTGAGATAGATGCGGTCGCACGTTCCAGTCCTGGAGACGAGTGTTAATGTGTTCCCATGAGCGTTGCTCATTCGCCATGTCGCAGTCAGACGTCGGATGCGGTCGCATGTTCCAGTCCTGGAGACTTGCGTTTAGGCTCGTCATTTCGTACATGGTGGGGGTCACGATTTTCGTCGCGGCGACGTACAGTCCCACGATGTGCGTCAGGAGGGACACGAATCTCATCGAGAATTCCAGCTTATCTTCTCCCGCTAGCATCCGTGTTGTTATCGCAAATGATCCTGTTAACAACTCAGGTGAAATAAAACAAAACAACCAGAGCATCCCCGGGTATGTTGACAAAGTGAACACGATCAGATTGTTAACGAAGACGTCGATAAATCCGCTGAGTCCGTCGTGTCCGGCCAACTCAACAAACGCAGATGCGCAGGATATCGCTAGCAAACTGAACAGAGATATGTCTGTAGAAAGCTATCTGGACACTTACACATCATATTGCTGCGCAGTATATAGACCTAAGAACCCACATCTTCCCCCGTGTCCTTGTGTTCCAGATCAGCTACGTAAGTTATAAGCTTTATAAATAATAATAGTAATACGATTATTGTCATTTATCATTTTGTCTCCCACTCGATGTTGCGCCACGCACAGCAACATAATATGTGACGTGCTACATCGGCACCCGACCTATGTGGGAGCTTTAGATTTTGAGTTATGGCCATGTTTTATTAAAATAATATTTTTTGGCTAATTTCCTTTTTTACGCTGTTCGAAAATACAGCTTCGAAGCAATATAAGTACAAGATATTTAAGATACCCTAGCGTTATTTCTTATATATAAAAAAATAAATATTTAGAGCTATTTAGATTATTTGTCGATAAAATTTAAATTTTATAGGGCATTTTCTCAACATTTTGCGATACAGGGCTTAAGTTTCCAAATCTTGTTTTATGGATGATTTCTTAAATAATTGAGACATCTTTATAATCTTGGTGCATTTGAAATCTGAGCGCTGGCTCTTCAAACACCACTTACTAACTCATTTTCTATATTTTGCGACATAGAATGGTTTTGATATGGCACGTCACATATATACAAAAACATAAACAAAATTATAATTATAAAACTGGAAAAGGAGTTCCCGAACTCTGAGGCCCAGCTTTAGTCTGTTTTTGTGCTATATACAAAAAATCAGTGTATTGGTCTTCATCGTGCGCCAAAATCCTAAATATCCAGGATATAATTAAGAACCAAGGAGACAAGTTCAAGTGTATTCCTTCCACCACCATCGCCAGTGCTGGCCAACATTCATTCAATACTCTACGGTGTACCTGGTACAGAGGATGTAGGCCACCAAATTCCGGTTCATTGTTGGGCCAGCCCAACACTAATCTATCACCAGGTCTGAGCAAGTGTATACGTGGCATTCACCCAATGATGTTTCAATATTGCCCCGCAGTCTTCGACGCTGACTCATCATTGAAACAGCATTGGGTCATTGTACCGTATTTTCTGACTGCTGCATTATGCTGGTGACGTTTTTCATCATTTTCAAAAAACGGATAACACGATACATTGGCTCAATGGTGATGTAATGCTGGGCCACCGTCTACGACGCTGGGCCAATATTATTTCAACCAAAACCCTTTAAGCTCTTAACCACAAATATAATCGTGATTTTTTTTCTAAACACTCGTTAAAGACGAAAGTACCTAAGGACCTGAAACGTTATATTGCACATATTTATAAGGACTGATGTACAAAAATGTGAACCGTTTCTCACACACAGCCCTCTCTTTCCACTAAATGGGACACAAACTCAAGCAAAATTAACTTAATAGGATACCGGCCGTAGGCCGGTCCTAACTAATTATATATCTCATTGGTCGTGCTGTGTACGCTAGATCAGGTTTATAAAACAAATAGGCAGCTTTTATTCCCTTTATTGCTACCAATTAAGTCAAAGAATTAAGTCGGACTGGAGTGATTAAACTACCCTGGCAGTTATATTCTGTGAAACTCAATAGCCTTGTCCTCCATTGTTGTCACCGAGCCTGCTGATACAATGAAGTATGGGGAAGGGGGTCTTATATAATTTTGTTTTCACCGGGTTCCCATTCCAAACGGTTTCCGGTGATGTCACTGCGTTTCACAGAACTGGGTCTACTTAATAAAAGCAATTGTCATGTTGGTCTGATGGCGGGCCAGCGTCGTCGAAGATGGGTCAACAATGGGACGGCATTGGGTCGATGCCTGATGATGGCTGGAAATCTGTCTTGTTCGTGTGTTGTCACCTGTGATCCCAGACAACAGGAGACATTGGAATGCTGTTGCATCGGTGTTGGGCCAGCGTGTGTAATGTTGGCTCAACATAGATAAAAAAAATGAGTCTGTGTCCCGTGCTTTCACTGGAAATTGGTCGTCTGTTAACGTGTGTAAGAGTGCATTGGTCTGTCATTATACAGTGGGTCGGCACCACTTCAATGAATATGTGTTTTTAAATGAACAAATTGTCCAATTATTCACAAGTGAGATTCTCGCTGTGCGCGGATCAGTATATTATCTACCTGACTCATATTTAACATTTTAATCTCCGTGGGTATCTCATCATTTTATTTCATATGAGCGTGGGAGTCTGACATTACCACTGCTCCAACTGTAGCCTACCTCAAGGAGAATGAACATTACAGTACTTGATTTTATGAAATGATTGCCTATATCCTTCAAATTAAATGTCACAGCGTATATACTGATGGAATATACCATCATTTTTTTTAATATACCACGCCGTGAATGCTACAATTAGGTCTACATTGACGCCTCTAGCTCTTTACAAGCCCATGCATGTCTGGGGGCAGCGTCGTCTGATTAACATATTTCTGTGTATTGTGTTTTATCGTTTCTTCCGTAGTTAGTATTCCCAATAATATTTAAATGAGTCAATTAAACGAGTCGTTATATTTTGACATACAATATAATATTGGTGGAGGCAGCCGAACATAAATCTCTCATTTTACAATTAGTTAATCATGTTAATGTGACAGAGCGTTGACAGAGTTGACATCACGGTCGCAGAGAGAGAACCATTTTATATTGCATTTGCCGCACACTCCGCTGCTTGTGAAACGTATTCTGAGAACTACATAGCGATAAACTGAAAACCATTATGATGTCATCAGATCTTACCTTTTTAATTTTTTTATCAGTATGTGGCTTTAGTATCTTGTAAATATGAGATCTGAGAGAAATTGTTCTTTTACTGAACCACTCTATGCCATTAAATGTTGCCAATAAAAGTGTATCTCGAGCAAAGTCTTGATACTTAAACATTAGGAAAAGTCGTTGATTGTAGTCCCTATATATTTGCTGCTGGTAGGGCAGGACTTCTCAGATTTAACAGACTTTCTGAGGTGATAGCTCACTGGATGTTTCCATTATGTGTTCACAGTATCATTATTTTGTAAATGCTAGCAAGTACATAATACGTATAACTAAACATAAATATATAAATATCTCATAAAATCCAAGTTGCTAGTATGATCAAATGTTATTATGTATTATTTTAGTATGAACATATCTTTTTTAAAAGGTAAAAATAAACATTATTCAAAATATTACACAACTCTTCAAATTGTCAGTTGTTTGGCTTGTGAATGGTATATAATTATTTATAAGTCTCTAATTATTTATTTATCATTTAATATTCCAAGACACAGATAACAATGCAGTAATATGAAAATGCAAAATACCACATTAACTCATTTTGTTGAGTTTGTTATGAACAGGTCATATAATAACTTTACATCCAGCAGACCTTCCCTTTGCAGACATATTACCCAACTATGTGTCTTTTGTCTATTGCCAGCAATTCATCATATTTTATTGACCTCATCGAGCTTCATAATGCCCATTCAAACCAATGAATCTAGATTTCTTGCTTAAACTATCAGTAGGACAGATCTTCATCTGTTACAATAATTGACATTCCTTCTACATGTTCTAATAATATATCTGAAATATTGCTAACAGAGTATGTCAGCATGTGGTCTCACAAAATCTACAAGACATTACTGATAAAGACAAATTAGGATGCCACCTGGTGGTGAATAATGTCTTTAAAACACGTCGACCAAAATTGCTTCTTCTCCATTTGTTACTATCATTGGATGGAAATTGATCACATTTCAAGTGATGTAGTTCAACATGTTCAATTGTAAAACATATTAGGCTATTTTGAAATTGTTTGTGTTATTTTAAAATAATCTTGCACAGTTTTTCAAAAATTGAAAAAATGTTATGTTTTGAAATTAGACTATGAAATATAGCTTTTTAGTCGGCTGTCTGCTTTATAGAAGCTAGGCCCCAGAACAAAATATATTTTTTGCCTATATGGCACATATGTGGTTAATTGTGACATATTTTTTATATATGTAATACATGAGATTATATACTGTTATATACATGTATATATCAGAATATATTGTCTATGTTTACAGCACAATAGAGCCATGGCAACCCATTTATTGTTTCAAATGCCAGAATCAAAGTTCTACCACATGTTCATATCATTTCCAGCTATTGCTTGATTGCAGACAGAAGCCTTTACAATGGGTAGACATGTCAGTATGAGTAAGTTGAAGAAAATAACTCGATTTAGTGGAGGTTCTCAATGCATATGTAAGAGAACCTCTTTAGATCCACACACTGAGAATACTTTGGTTATTGAAAATACTTCCTCGTGACCTATATACTGCTGCAAAGACAGACAGTGTGATCATGCCGTCTATTCTCAGGCCGTCCAGTGTATTGAACGATCGTTTAGGGGTTTTCAGTAAAAACAGTGTTCCTGCATATCATGGTGGTGTCTCGGGCGATAATACTTTGTTTGGAGCATTTGATGGTCTAGACAACAACTTTTCTGGTGTTGAGCAGGTGTTGATAGATTAATTTCCATGTCATGTCTCACCACAGCCATTAACTCAGTTTATCGCTCTCATAATGAATATCATTGTGAGTGTAAAGGGAATTTAATATTTACTTCTGTAAGCAGTGTGTGCCAACAAGGTTTGGGCACTTAACTAACATTCCGTTGCACTTTGTGTTCTTTCGAAAACACTTTCAAAATGTATGAAACACTGGTTAATGAGAGTCTCGGTAGAGCTACAGCTAAGATAAATAGACAGTTAGGGGCTTTCATGACAAAATCAGCTGTATCTTTTAAATATGTGTGATTGTTGTTTGTTTCACTTGATATACCATCCATATCAGAGTATGGACTAAGTAAACAGGTCAAATTTGTGTCCCCAGAGTGGGGAGACATTAATGAGGAGATGATGAATGATAATGTTCTGAAAATTAAATAGTTGAAAAAGCAAAGAGAAGATACAAGTAATTCTGTGACATGTATGACGGATACATGTTACAATAACCCTCCAAAGTGTAGATCAATGTATCAGCCAGGAACACAATGTGTCATTCCAATGTTGGAATGTGAGGCAACAAAAAATATATGGTAGTTGCACTCACCTCTTCCTCCAAATTATGTATCAAAGGTCCACGATGTGATCTTGTTCATGAGGGATGTACTGCAAACATGTCAGTTGAAAGTCTGATAGCGTCCGCCAAAAATATAGGATTGAGAGAGAATGTTGAGGATGTGCAGCGTCGAGGTTTGACGGTTAATCAGGTGGTTTGCGATGTACATGTAGAGCAAACGGGAAAGTTACATTCTACGACATTAGTGATTTTTTGGAAATATTGATTTTCAGTGCTCTAAGGGTGGGTTCATGTTTTCTGAAAAAAATCATAACTTCACCTATGTTTCGCCCTGGATATATTTCATGAAAAAATATGGACCGTGACTAATACATGTAGCTATATAAGTTATTCTAAATGGCAGCGAAAAAGACACTCTGGAGAGCGTAGAAACTCAAGAATTATATACAAGTTTACATTTTTCCTAGTGCGCGTTAACCACTTTATTTTTAAACACAATATTAATAGCTATATGATGTTTACATGTTACATTACATTATATTCCGGTATTCGAGCACTTCGCAGTCAAGCCATAGACATTTCCACATAATATTAAAGTGAGAAGTGGAAGTGAGAACCTACCAGATCACAAAATTGGGTCAGTTGACAGAGCATCTCTGACATTGCTCTGACCAATTCTTTAGGGGCTCACCCAGTCCAATAACACAGGCGACGGGAAGGGTGCCCTAAACTTAAAAATATAAACGAGCCCTAAATTTAAAAAAATAATCTAATCAAATGAAATTATCTAATATATGGCGATTACCAGTGTCTGGACATGAGATCTGTCATTAACATAATTAAGTTACTCAGAATGAGATTAAAAGAGCAAATCCATACATCATTGATTAAAATATTACAAAATATAATTATGCAATCTAAAATATAACCAAATCATCAATACTGCGCAGAATTGCTGCAGACCAATGAGCTGGACACGACGCCCTCACTAAAAATGATTTTACACATTATTACATCCATAAAAAAACATTACATTTTCAGTAACCGGTATGCGTATACGGTTCATATTTTCTACATGTGATGCTTATCAGACTCTGCAAGCCCAGGCACAACTGAGTGTCTTCAAAGCTGAAGAGCACATAATACATTGTATATAACACGATGAATACTATGAAAAGTTATGAGAAGCACTTGCACCTGGCCAAGTTCGTGAGTATGGAGGTTGTGAAACCACTATTTTCTTAAAACACACATATGTATACTTTGCAAGAGCCTTGATTATTGTATTGTTTTCGCCGCTCATGATAGAGATAAATTGTTCAATATCTCATTGGGTAATAAAGTTTGTGATATATTTTTCAACCCCAGAGAGGTTTTCTATCGAGTTCGAGTTATTACACAGCATTAAGAAATGAATTTCGTCGTCGACTTGAGTCGTCTGACATTTTCGACAAATACGATTACAGGGGTTTGGGTCTGATACATTTATGTCTACCCTTTTCTATTTCTAGATTATGGGACCTAATGCGAAGCCGAGCCACCACAGCGGCGATCAATCTTGTGTCAGTCAGATCACATACATAATGTAGCGAGTTGCGGGAAGGAAGAGAAGGTGTTGTCGTCAATAAATTTGTCTTCAGTTTGTTGTTGCAGGGTCTGCACTTGTTGTTCTAGCAAAAGTGGGCAATTACCAGTGTCACCGTCTGTGGCCACAGTGGGTGTTTGTTTTTTTACACCAAGCATGTTTTTTTCAGATAGAAGAGAGGTATTTTTGCGAATTTATTTGGCTCTCTAACATTGTATAGTATTTCAGAGCCATATATGGTGTGGTGCAGCTTTTAATCGTTTGCTCTGACAAGTATGTATATTTTTTTAGGAAACATATTGTGGCTGTTGCTGCACCACAGTCAGAGATATTTATGTGGTTCACAGTTTTCTAATTTATCCCCACCTTATTGTATATGACGACTTTACTTTTAGGTAGGTTTACTATTAATTGCCATAATCTAAAGTAGCCCCAAAACAATGAGATCTGTTTCTGTAGTCATTCGGCTGTATCCGAAAAAAGCAACATTTCGTCAGCAAAAAGTAGATACATAATTACCATACCCCCTAATTTGACAGCTAAGCTTCTATCTAGATACATGTATTCTGAGATGTCACGATTACATTCTGTGAAAAGTTTTGGGCTTAAAACTTCACCCTGTAGGACGCCGTACTTGCCGTATTTCGGGCTGCTTAAAATATTTTTCCATTTAACACGGCCATTAGACTTGTTAAACATAGATTTTATAACGGAGTGGAAATTACCGTCAACGAAACGTTTTTTTAACTTGAAGAATAATGCGTCTCTATTTACGTAATCGAATGCAAAGTCAGCATAGCACGCATATAAGGTTTTTTTGTGGGCCTTTTGCGAGACTACCAGGGGTTGTAGTTTGAAAATAGTATCGATGTTCCTTCTATTTTTTTTAACCCAGCCTGACATGGGTCATAGTCAATACATACTTCGCGTCTAGGATAGATTCGAAGAGATTACTTAGGGCTGGCATAAAACAAATTATCTTATTGTTCTCTGCTCATGATTCACTTCAAATTTTGTGAATTGGAGTGATTGTCCCCAATGGACCCATTTACCGGGGTAATCTGAATTCCAGTAAAATGCCATCTATACCAGGTGATTTGACTTTTTAAATTTTTTCAAAGCATGTACATTTTCACAAGTTGTAATGTTGCTGTTTAGTATGTTCTCGCAATATCTTGCTTTGAATTAAATGGTGAATTTCCCTTTTTCCAGCTGCTTATTTTATTTTCAAAAAGGCTGCTAGAGATTTGTCTCTGTGGCAGTGTGGTATGTTTCGAAACATTTGTCTCTGTACTAGTTTCTTTTGTATTTCTTACATAAATCAAAATAGGTTCGCTGTTTTTGGGTAAAGCTATATCGTGCTGGTGTCCAAATATATTAGCTTCATTTGTAAGTGTCCTAACTTCGCTATCAAACCAGCTGTTACTTGGGAAGTATTTTTGCTCTACTTTTTTGTTTACAAGACATTTTTAAATAAACAGTTAGCTGCGGTTTCTATCAGAGTATTAATTTGTGTATTCAGATGGCCAATGTTGTTTTATTTTAACACAAATCACAGGCTACGTTTTCTATTATCGCAAAGCATTTTGAACTGCGCTTCGCGACATGGTATTTGGTTTGTTTCACGTGTCGCAGCTACAAAATGTTAGTGATCGAAATATTTCCTGCTTTAGGCAATCGCATTGTTAAAGTAATCATATGGGTACAGATTTGATAAAATGAATATGTCGGAGATCTAATATTCATATGTTGCTGCACTCTTTTATAAGTGGTTGCAAGCTTGTGTAGATTCTGATTCTTCATTCCTTGTGCTTATTTTTTCAAAGTATATTACCCAAGAGTTTATACAACTCTGCACGCGAAAATGGATCAATGGTGGGTGAATAGAGAAATGTACACGGCAGCAGTAATTCCTTCATCTCTATGAAGTGAATGGTAATACAGACCCCCCTACCAGCTTGAATTGTTTTTTCTGATCAACCAGGAATCATCTTGTTGGCCTGTATTGGTAATGTCCCAGACCTTACACAAAATTATCTGCACTAGTTCTTTTGGATAGGGTACTGTGAGTTCCAAGACAGTGTGCGTCAGCTCCATCATGTTCATCACAGACTGACTTCTCACAGACGATTCACAAATCCACAAATAAGACAACCTTATTCTCAATAAAATTAAATTACCAAGCAATATTGTAAACTACATGCTTTTGAAAAAAATAGACCAACGCAAGGCACAATCATAATGACGAAACAAAAATCCGGCATGGTCAGAATCATAATTCAGTATATCAGTTTTGATCCACAGCTAAGTTTTTGTCCCGAGGAGAAATGGTGTAATGGTCGATGCAAATGAATAAGCAGATTATTTGAATCATGCTTACATCTAAAGTCTGTAGTTAGGCGCTATAGTATCTATTTCATCCCATCATACAAGAAAAGAATACAGTACTATTGAAAACAATTATAGAAATTGATAGGACTTGTGATTACACAGCAACCACAACTATCAGGAGTTGCAAATTTGTAGTGACCTCTTTCTCGAATTATTGCAGTGTTATTATTGTGATAGGTGTCCTACATATATCTTGTGAGAATGTACTGATAACACATGTAACGTTAGAAGATTTTGTGTTAAATCGATGTATGTTTACCTAATCAACATACGCAAGCAATTCTTATTACTACAAAGGCTTGACATAGAATGATATACATGTATAGGCCAACCAATAATTAAAAAACATTTAGGGCATGCGCTACAACCACCCACCGTGCACCCCCCCCCCCCCACACACACACACATCTCACCCACACAAACATTTTTTAAACCTTGATATGTCCAAAACATGAAATGAGATGTTAGCAGCAAAACTTAATATTTTGACCCCTTATATGTGGGTACCCCCAAACCTGTCTAAAATTAGGGGGTGGGGCTACGCAAACGTCTGTCGTAGCTATTCTAGTTTAGTAATCTACACATGCCTTCTACCATATGAGAAGGTAATTAAATTTCCGTTTTAATGATGTATTGCATGATCCAGTGGATTAAAGGGTATTCCCTATAATTACGTTAAAACATGTTTTTAGCTCCCGCCGTCACCGTAGGTGAGACGGAGGGAGCTATGGATTCTACCTCCGTTTTTTTTTGGCCTCTTCTTTTGCCTATAACTTTGTAAGAAAATAAGCTAGGATAACAATTTTTGGTATGTGGGTTACTTCCAGGTGGATAATGGACAGGTTAAAATATTGATTAATATGAATTCAATACGCAAGTTCGCAGAGGAGAAAATGATGATGTTACGGCGTTGGGCCGTTGGGCCGTCCGTAAACAATTCGTTTCCGGAGCATATCTCTGAAAGTACTAGTCCGATTGTCTTCAAATTTTACACACAACACCCCTAGGGGGTCTAGTTGTGCCTTTTGGGGTATTTGAACTTTGACCTACTTCTGGTTCAGAACTATGACCCATTTAGACGTTTTGACGCGCACTTCGTTTCCGGAGCAGATCTCGAAAAGTACTGGGCCGATGACAGTCATATTGCACATACATGTTCTCTAAGGTCCCTAGTTGTGCCTTTTCAGGTTTTTGGACCTTGACCTTGAAGTTGACCCAGCACTTTGACCTAATTTATAACATCGGTAAATCCGACTGAAAGATTTTGCGGAATATCATGAAAACCGCTGAAGATAGCTACACCATTACTGTAAAACAAATTGTGAGGTTTCAGGAGAGGATGCATCTTGAAAAATTTCAAGTCGATAAAATTAAAAATGGCCACCTATCGGCCATTATTCACCTCGACAGGCCTGATATTGCGGAATATCATGAAAACCGCTCAAGATAACTACACCATTAATATCAAATAAATTGTAAGGTTTCAGGAGAGGATGCATCTTGAAAAATTTCAAATTGATAAAATTCAAAATGGCCGCCTATCGGCCATTATTCACCTCAACAGGCCTGATATTGTGGAATATCATGAAAACCGCTCAAGATATCTACACCATTACTATAAAACAAATTATAAGGCTTCAGGAGAGGATGCACTTTGAAAAAATTCAACTCGTCCAAGTTCAAAATGGCCGCCAATCGGCCATTATTGACTTTCACATGGCCGTTTTTTGGTAAACCGTGCTAGATGGCTAGACCATTACTATAAAACAAAATGTGTGATTTCAGGAGAGGATGCGTCTTGAAAAAATTCGACTCGATAAAATTCAAAATGGCCGCTTATCGGCCATTATTCACTTTCACATGGCCGTTATTTGGTCAACCGTGCTTGATGGCTAGACCATTACTGTAAAACGAAATGTGAGATTTCAGATGAGGATGCATCTTGAAAAAAATTGACTTGATCAAATTTAAAATGGCCGCTTTTTCGGTCATTATTCATTTTCACATGGCTGATATTTGGTAAACCGTGCTAGATGGCTAGATCATCACCTGATTACTATAAAACAAAGTGTAAGTTTTCGGGGGAGGATGCACCCTGAAAATTTTCACCTTACGAATTCAAAATGGCCGACAATCAGCATTATTTACCTCGATAGGCCTGATATCAGGTAAACCGTGCTAGATAGCTACTAGACCATTGCTATAAAACAAAATGTGACGTTTCGGGAGAGGATGCCTTTTAGAAACTTTCGACTCAATCAAATTCAAAATGGCCGCCTATCGGCCACTATTTACTTTCACATTGCTGATATTTGGTAAACCGTATAAGATAGCTGGACCATTACTATAAAAAAAATGTGAGATTTCAGGAGAGGATGCATCCTGAAAATTTTTGACTTGATGAAATTCAAAATGGCCTCCTATCGGCCATTATTCACTTTCACATGGGCGATATTTGGTAAACCGTGCTAGATGGCTAGACCATTACTATAGAATGAAATGTGAGATCTCAGCTGAGGATGCATCTTGGAAAATTTTGACTTGATCAAATTCAAAATGGCCGCCTTTAGGCCATTATTCACTTTCACATGGCCGGTATTTGGTAAATCGTGCTAGATAGCTAGACGATTACTATAGAATGAAATGTGAGATTTCAGCTGAGGATGCATCTTGAAAAATTCTGACTCGATCAAATTCAAAATGGCCCCCTATCGGCCATTATTCACATGCCCAATATTTTGCAAACTGTGTTAGATGTTAGTCCATTACTATAAAACAAAATTTGAGGTTTCGGGGGAGGATGCACCCTAAGTTTTTAACTAATTTATATCGAATTCAAAATGACCGTAAATCAGCTATTAGTTAACTCGATTGGCCTGATATCGGGTAAACCGTGCCAGATAGGTAGACCATTACTGGGATACTGATTAGGATCATTAATTTCAATGGTGGTTTGCAGTCTCTGACAGACTGTCTAGTTCTTATCTTACTCTTAGACTGCGCTTCTTAGACCTAGTTGTCTTGCGTCTTGATTTTTGACCTAGACTAGGACTACATTAATAACCCTACACAAAATTGCTTAAATCAAATTCTAATTCGGAGCGGGAGCTCCTGGACTTATGTAGTCTTGTTTTATTACAAAATAATGAAAAAACAAGGAATTTAACATGGTCAATGGGAACGACTTAATACAACATAATTATTAGTCATATGTATATTTAACTTATGTTTTCTGAACCCAGATGTGTACTTGCTTAAAACTGAGTGTCATTTAGGTTTGTACATGGCATATATATTTTTAAATTGGAGAATATTGCAGCCTTTTTATGAAAATGTGTATATTCAGGTGAGCTGAAATTTAAAACATTGAACTATGCTCGACATTTGAGTGCTAATTATTATTAATTATTCACCTTCAAATAAGCAAAACAGAACATGGCCGCCAAAACCACATCTGTTTTATATTTTTGGTACATATTATGCAGGATTTCTGGTTTCTGCATGATTTAGAGTTGATAAATTTATTTCTTATGTTTTTCGAGGTATTCGAAACTGTATTTAATCACAGTATATTATAACATGCTTTGATTTGCTTAGTATTTAAAATGACATTTTTATAGTAAATATGTAAAATGGCGTTCATCTTGGATTTTACGATAAACTATAGGTCAGACGATGAACAATAAACACCAGAAATGATTTTTTTGGCCCCCAAGTCATACAAAATAAAAATATTGAGCAATTTCGAGCCACATATATAAAAAAGGTGTTTAATTTACATTTTGATAGTCATTTTGTTTCTTGTTCATATAAAGGTAAATTTCGCCGCCATTTTGGATTTTTTCATTCAAATTTACTCGTCAGTAACTTTTATTTCTGGTCCACTCTGTTAACAGAAATAAATCATACTATCGTCAACATTTTCAGCGGTATACTTATAGTAACAGTAAATATATTAAAACGGCGGACATCTTGTATGTAAAGGTCAAATAAAGGTTATTTCTTTCCAAGGCCGCTAGAAAAAAAAATTATAAAAAAAATTGCAGAAATAATAAAAAATACGGGGGTTACACTTTGCCAGCCATTTTGCTAGCTTGAAGGTTAATGTCACCAAATATAGAATGTTATCCGACAGTTTCGAATTCAGTACACATAAATTATGTAACCACAAGTGGATACAAAATCATACACAAAAAATCCGGAAAAAATCATGTTTCAGATTTCAGCCCATGCTAAATACAAATATTTTCATATAAGGCTTCAATATGTTTTCATTAAAAATAATATAGGATATTTATAAATATAACTAGCACTCATTTATAAGCATACACATATCTGGGTTTAGACAATATAGGCCAGATATGGATATGTCCAATAATTACATGTTCTTAAGTCGTTTTATTTCACCATGTTGAATCGTTCGTTTTGTTGTTCATTTTGATTATTTTATAATAAAAAATCATGCTTGATCGTATATGGAGAGACAACTACTTAGTCTACTGCAATGTGGGATATATCATGAGAACGGGAATTTAATTATCTGTTATATGCTATATCGCAATTGCAGATTCGTTAACCAAAACTTCAACGACAGACGTTTTGCGTAACCCCACCCCCTAATTTTAGACAGGATTGGGGGTACCCCCCTATAAGGGGTCAAAATATAAAGTTCAGCACTCTTTTTTGGCTGTTAACATCTTATTTCATGTTTTAGATATATCAAGGTTTAAAAAAGGTTGGTGTGGGTGAAATGTGGGAGGGGTGCACGGTGGGTCGTTGTAGCCTATGGCCTAATTCTATTTTAGTGTGATATTGGTTTTAACCACGATATATGTCAGTGTAATTGACCTACATGTAATTATTGTACATGAAATTGGACATGCATTGGGATCTTCAATGGGCAGTCCATTGATTGGCAATGATTAGAGGCCTGTGACACGAACTATGCGTATTTGTCATAACTAACATGATAGAGCTTACATTGGTCTCATAATGGAATATCATAATCATGCTAATGCAATATCATCACAATTAAATGTCATAAACTGACAAAGGGATATCACATCCAGATATTATATTAAATAGCGTGCTATGTTAACATTATAAGGGCTACTATACATTGCCATGTATATAGCCACACATTTACACATCGTCACTGTAATGACATATTGTGTACATATTTTATTACCCAAACGTGTAAATATGTTCTGGTTACATATGCATAGCTCTTAGATAAGTGCATCTATGTTTAATCTCTTGAAAAAATGGCGGGCGGGGGCCCTAGGGTAGTGGTTAGCACCGCTGCCTTTCACGCCAGAGTCCGGGGTTCGGTTCCCGGTCTCGGCGGTTTGAAAGAAACAAAATTGTTTCTTCCCCATCCACGTGTGAAAGTTAGTATTGTGGGGAGATTCTGTGACCGAGAGGTAGCGTGCTCGGCCTCAGACCGCCAGGGCTCGAATTTCGAATCCTGTGTCTGGAGGACAGTGTCATCTCAATCATCTCAGGAGGTTCTCCTGGCCCAGTTTAGCCTATATGTGCACAAAGGTGGCCTAAAGCCCGATTCATTTCATTTTGAAAAAATGGCGATCATGGTTGTGGTTACAAACAATGCAATGGCCTCATAGTGTTTCCGGGTTCACCACCAAATCGGACGTACTTTCTAACCCCATTGTCAAAATGAAAAAATGCTTTATTTCTGTCGAACATATTAATAATGTTTTAATCGGAGATTATACTCACAATGCAATGTCTAGGCTGCTTTCTGGTCAAACCAGTATGTCGGACGTGCCTAAATACGCTACGATAGACATCAAAATCATGGAACAGTTCCAATTCAGTCGAAGATTACATTTCTATCCCCCGCCCGTAGGGGAAGGGGGATTTTAGTCGCGCCAGGATTCTGTCCGGGGTCTGGCGTCCGGCGTCACGTTTTCTTGTGGGCGCAAAAACTCAAAAACTACTGGTCAATTTTGTTTGAAATTTTAACATCACATTCCTAGCAACATGGGGATGTGCAAGTGATTTTTTAGCGATGCTATCAAAATTCAAAATGGAGATGTGCAGGTGACTTTTTTAAGGTTTTACTGAAATTCAAAATGGCCGCCACAGATCAACTTTAATTTTTTTGGGGGAATTGTTTGGTCATTTTTTTTTTAATTTTAACATTACATTCCTAGCAGCATGGGGATGTGCAAGTGATTTTTTAAAGATGCTACCAAATTTCAAAATGGCCGCCAGAGGTCAACTCCAAATTTTTTTGTTGGCGCAAAAACTCTAAAACTTAAAGTCAGAAATAATTCAAATTTGACTATTACATTCCCCACGATATGAAGATGTGCAGGTGAATTTTTAAAGGTTTTACTGATATTCAAAATGGCCGCCACAGATCAACTTAAATTTTTTGGGGGGCGCAAAAACTCAAACAATTTGTCTGGTCAATTTTTTTCAAAACTCCTAAACTTCAAGTCGGAAATTATTCAAATTTTACTATCACATTCGCCGCAATATGGAGATGTGCAAGTGATTTTTTTAGGGTTTTACTGAAATTCAAAATGGCCGCCATGGATAAACTTCATATTTTTTATGGGCGCAAAAACTGAAAAATTGAAATCAGTAATAATTCACATTGCACATCACATTACCCACCATCTGGAAATGTGTATGTGATTTTACTGAAATTTAAAATGGCCACCACAAATCGACTTTTTAAATATTTGTGACCGCAAAAAGTCTAACCTAATTTATGGCGGGGGATGATATAGGACTTCAGTCCTCTTGTTTGAATTTTGAAAATGGCAGACATTTTGAATTTTACCGATACTGCGATATCTAGGGTTAGGTGCCTTATGGCTACACCACTTTGTCCGGCGTAGCTAAAAACCTTAAGAAAGCCACCGAAATTGTAAATCTACTTCCTTTCAGGCGAACATTACATAAAAGTAAATGTTGATTTTGGCCAAATGGCGGCCATCTTAAAAAATGGCGGCCATTTTGAAACTTGTTTGCCTAACGTCCTTTTCGAAAGAATACCACCAGATGGACGTTAACATAAATTTAGTGTTTGTTTAACAACGTGAACGATTAATTAACTTAGCCGCTCCATTAGTGCAACCAGCTGAGGCTATGTCGTCTTCAAGATCAGTAACGTCGAGAAATGTTATTTTAAAATGCATTTGAACCGATATATAATGTAGACCAAAAAAAATTTCCAAAAGTTATCAGTTGCTATATTCATTTATACGACTCATTCCGCATGAATGTGAAATTCAGGTGATTTAAAAAAACACAGACACTACTCGTATCCTAAAGCCCTTGTTGGTCCGCTATTTATCATTTTTTCAAATACATTGGGTAATATAATAATCTACTCTTTTATCACTGTGTTACCATTGAAACTTACAAATGACACCCACAATGGTTATATTTTTCTTGCTGGCTTGCAAATTTATTAGATTCGGGCGAATCCGTATACTATTTAAAGTAATTAATTGTGACACAAAAAGGTCAGATTGCGCAGAAAATAATACAAGTTGCTCTATATGGTCACAATGACGCATTTTCATGAAAACAGATTTTTTTGTGTCGGCGGTCAATTTTCGAACAGCTAAATATATAAGAAATTTTAATAACATAATGTTCAAACACAAGCTGTTCTACTGGATATAATTATAAACCCCACCAATATTATTTAAAATGTAATTATAATTTAACTGAATATTAAACAATAAACAAAAAATGTATTGAACTTGAAATGCTTTCCAGTCCGCTTTGTGATTTCTCATAATATTTTCATTTCTTTTTCATTGACATAATTACCGTTTGTATAAGTGCGTAATGGACATTAACGCTTGCTATAGAGGCTACGATTAATTGTTCCTGGCGAAAAAAATATATTTCAACTAAACACCTATCATTTGCGTTTAACTTTGTTGAGTTGACATTTACAGATATAGTGTGAGTCACAAATTGACGTTTTTTTTAAAAAAGTAGACCACCTGACGTTTTCACGACCCCCTATTCCGAAAACTAGACATTTAGGGCTTTCTGTAGGAGTTTGGTGGACTACTAACTCGAAAACTAAGCCTAAAATCCCGATTTCCAGCTCCATTATAGTGGTGATCACTACAAACCACCTTATACACACCTGGCTACAAAATAATCCATGTGGAGACTATAATTATTTCAAATCTGATTTTTACGAGTCACACGTATGACTCATAGGACGGGGGCCCTAGGGTAGTGGTTAGCACCGCTGCCTTTCACGCCAGAGTTCGGGGTTCGGTTCCCGGTCTCGGCGGTTTGAAAGAAACAAAAATGTTTTTTCCCCATCCACGTGTGAAAGTCAGTATTGTGGGGAGCCTCCGTGACCGAGAAGTAGCGTGCTCGGCCTCAGACCGCCAGGGCTCGAATTTCGAATCCTGTGTCTGGAGGACAGTGTCATCTCATTCATCTCACCATCCTCAGGAGGTTCTCCTGGCCCAGTTTAGCCTATATGTACACAAAGGTGGCCTAAAGCCCGATTCATTTCATTTTCTTTTTGTATGACTCATAAAAATCAGATTTAAAATAATTGTGATTGATTTAGAAGTCACATAGACCATTAGTACTGAAGGTCTTTGTGACTCCTAAATCAATCAAGGAATCAACCCTTGTCAGTTACTGACCAGTCTACATAATATTTAAATTTTGTATTACAAATGCTTTAAAAATTTACATAAATTTAAGTTGTTTTACAGTGAAATACATTTTCGAACGTCTCGCCCAAATCCCTAGCAATTTTACATAATTTTTCAATACATTATAACCAGAAGCGATTTTTTAAATTTTCTACATACTATTTAAATTACTGTAAGATGTTGGCTCCATATCCACTCATCTATGTCAGGGCGCAGATTATAGTGGATAAGAGTCGTGAGCTCGATTTTATGGATGTGACAAAAATATATGTTCCTTCAATCGGTTTATTATCCATCAAGTGTATTTTGCCTGAGGTTGTGTCCAATTTAGAGGTAAGAGAGGTGATGTATGCCATATGTGGGAAACGGTTGACATTTCTGTACACCAGTCCTTATGAACATGTGCAATATAACGTTTCAGGTCCCTGGGTTAAGTACTTTTGTGTTTAAAAAGTCTTCAGTAAAAAGATATTCACGATTATATTCGTGGCTTAGACCGCAAAGGGTTTTAGTTGGAATATTGTTGGCCCAGCGTCGCAGACGGTGGCCCATCATTATTTCACAGTTGGGCCAATGTATCGTGTTATCCGGGTAGTGGCATCTCGGGGCATAAAGCGTCACCCGTATGGCAGTCAGAGCAAGCACGGGACAATCACACAATTATGTTTCAATGTTGGGCCAGCGTCGAATACGATTGACCGGCATTGAACCAGCAATGAGCTTTGACGCTGGCTCAACATTGAGCCGGTATATAAACATATTTATTTTGCAAGCTTTGGATTACCCAAGTAGCAACGAGTGCTAGTCGAGGGGCTCTCCAATACATATAAAAGACACTACAATACAATACAATATATATACATAACACACTGGACGTTACAGCATCTATATCAGATTACACAATTTATATGAACTTGATGTGTTTGGTCACTTAAAGCGCCCACTCTCAATAATAAAGTGTTGAAATGTTTTGAATATGTTTACGTTTTCGTCAGCTTTAACATCATTGCAACCTTTCAAGACAATGTTTACAAATACAATTGGATCAAGATGAGGAAGTATAGAGTGGTGGACACCGGGTGCAATGATATCTCGGATTGCTTTCAGCTGCTTATTTCGTGGAGCAGAATAGAGAGGAAATTTTATAACGTTGTGGTGTTTCTATGTCGCCACACAAACACTCAGCAGTTTCTGAGCAGCCTACACGATGGAGTTGGGAATTTAGGCTTGACATATTTAGCCGTAGGCGTGTGTGATGTATTGAAATTCTCCTATTGATGGACGTATAATAGAATTTGGGAGCGTTGCTGGTCTGGAACATAGATTTAACTTTATTTTTAAATATACTTAAGGATTCTGAGTTTCTCGTATGGATATCTATTCCATTCCAGTAACGTGCGGTAGATGGAAAAAATGATTTTTTAAAGGCAGATGTCCCACATATAGGGAATCGTAAACTGTTTGACTGTCTAGTGTTGTAAGCACAGGTGCGTGATACTAAATCTGGACAGTGGGAATGCAGGTAGTCGGGCACAAGTTGACTTACTATTTTGTACATATGAATGAGTTTGTGCCATTTTCGACGAGTTTGCAGAGTTTCCCAGCCAATTTCAGAGAGAGTTTTTTGACAGTTAGATTGTGCATACACGGGCAGCGTCTAGCTGTACACTTTCGAGACGATCAGACAGATATTTAGGGAAGTTGTCATACAAAACGTTACCATATTCTATCATTGAACGAATTCGTGAAATGTAGATTTTCTCTAGAGCTTCACGTGGAAGAATATATTTGAGGTACTTCATCATGTTTATTAATTTACCAGCTTTTTGGCAGAGGTGTTCGATGTGATCGTTCCAGGTGAAGGAGCTATTAAAAACTAAACCTAGATGGCGATAAGAAGAAACCTGTTCTAGCTCAAATCCATTTAAAGTCAATGATGGATGAGTTAGGGTTTTACGCTTCAGAGATATGTTTAGCACTACACATTTCAAAACATTAAACAACATTAACCACTTCAGTGTCCAATACATTAACAGTGAAAGATCCGAATTTAAGATGTTAGCTGAAATAGCTGGGTCATCTACGTATTGGATTAATATAATGTCATCAGCAAAGAGGGGAATGTCAGAAATAATGTCTTGGCTTATGTCGTCAATTTGAACCAAGAAAAGGAGAGGGCCCAGTATGGAGCCTTGTGGAACACCAGCTTTAACTGGCTGGTAGTCCGAGAAAGAACCGTCTATCACGACACGTTGGCGTCTGCCTTCCAGGTAGCTTTCAAACCACCTGAGGAGAGAGCCACTTACACCTTTGCACTTCAGTTTGTGAACAATACCTTTGTGCCAGACTTTGTCGAATGCCTTTGACATGTCCAAAAATACTACACGAATATCTTTGCCTTTGTCAATGGCTTTGTAAATATTATGAGTTATACTAGTAAGCTGATTTATGGTACTATCGCCTTAGTGAAAACCTGAATTGTTTGAGCTGAGAAGTGTGTTGTGCTGTAAGAAAGAATATAGTTTCTGATGGACTAACCTCTCAAATATTTTTGAAATATTGCATAGTAGAGGTATTGATCTATAATTTGATTTATTTTGGGGGTCATCCTTCTTATGAATTGGTATGACATGACTTGATTTCCAATAGTTGGGATACACTCCAGCTATTAATGACTGGTTGAATATTTTACAGAGAGGTGTACACACTTCCCCGGCTACCTCTTTAAGTACCAAGTTGCTAATATTGTCTGGCCCTGACGCTTTATTTTGGTCCACTGAATTCAAAAGTTTTTTGACTTCACACGGTTGAAAGTTTAATGTATCTAGTCTTTGGTCAGTTTCGAAATTTGTGTCAGGCAAATTATGATTTTCAGCATTAGCGGGTAGTGTACACTGATCTGCAAAGTATGAATTGAAAATGTTAGCTTTTTGAACAGGGTCTGATACTGGTAAATCCTGTTCAATGAGAACTGGTATGCTTCGCTGCACGCCTGCACCTGTTAATTAGGTATTAGGTGGGTGGGCCCATATTGTGTGTACCAGGTACATCGTATAGTACACAGAGCACTGTGCAGCCTGTTCCAACCAGACACAGATGGCACGCGTGTATTAAAATGCGGACAGCTCTCCCAGCAAAGACGATGACTTGACCCAATGTTGTTCCAATGTTGGTACAGCGCTGTTGGCGGTCGGCCAATATTGAAACAGCATTGGGTCAAATCCTCGCGTTTGCTGGGCTCCACACAGGTGTCTGTCTACACCCACCCCTTTAGCAAGACAGCCGGCCAATCACAAGCTTACTACAATACTTGAAATTGAGAGCGGGGGACATATGACGTCAACCATCTGCAAATTCTAACATGCGAAGTAGCAGTGTCTAGGGTGGGCAGTGTAATTGTATAGACGCATAAATATATAATAAAAAACATATGAAAGATGAATCGATATAAATTGAAAGGAACACTTTATATGATGATTGCATGATTTGGGAGGTTTAATAATAATGCTCGCCCCTATGAGTGAATCAACATCCGCGGCGCCTGGTTGCACACAACTCAGACACAATGACTAGGTATTCCACCAGCAGTGAAGTGTATAATCAGATAATAATAATCGTCTATGTAGCACTCTGTATTTAAGAACTACGGCATGTAGATCACAATCCTAACTAATTCTTGACTATTTAATATAATTTAGACGGTTTGAAATCGCGACAATATTTTTTAATTACGAAAGTATTTTTATTTAAAAATTACAAAGCTGTAATTCAGAATTGACTTATTGACATTTAGCAACTAAAATAATCCCACGATAATATAATTATCACGCTGGACATACCTGTAAAGATTGTGCTTCTGTCTCACATAGTCACCTGTATTAAGTCAGTGTGTCAACTTATATGCCAACGGACTGTGAACAGCCAGCTGCTAAGTAGAGAATGAAAGACGGACAGAATTCTGCGAAAACTAAAACATCTCGAACCTTCACCTAGTAAACATCCTGATCAGGTGGCCCACAGCTAAAATTAGGATTCATGACCAATAATTAAAACCAATCAAAAACACTCTCCTACATTACAATGCGCTTTAAAATTTGACATAACTTTACATTTTTTACAATAAAATACATTTTCAAACGTCTCGCCGAGATATCTAACAATTTGAGATCATTCTGCAATACATCTTAGTAATGGAGCCAAGCGTCTTAAGCTATTTAATGGTAGATAAAGTGGTACTTTGTCGAATGCTTTAGACAAATCTAAAATTATGATATTATTCAGTAGGCTTAGGGGTTTTGTCAAGTTCCAAAAATCCGAGAAAAACTCGGAAGTGGGTGGGTGGGTCAAGCCCCAACTCGGATTTGTTTTTTAGAAATGTTGTGTTTTTTCGTGTTTTTTGTGTTGTTTTCATGTTTTAAAATGTTTCAAAAAAAATGGCTAATGGGGTGGGTGGGTGGCTTCTGTCTAATCCGAGTTTTTCTCGGATTTTCAATTTTTTTTTAACTTGACAAGACACCTTACACCTCAAGATCATTGCCAATTGTGTCATGATCACTTGTTAGCTAAAAAATTTCTGATCGTTTTTTTCGTGATTGGCAAATTTAGAGGATTCACAACTGGACACTGTATGAAGAACTAATGGCTCTAATATCTTGGTAATACTGTTCCATAGTCATGATAGTGATATCGGTCTATAGTTTTTTACCAAATTTGTAATCCAATTTTCAAAGTTGGTGTACCATGTGCGTGCTTACATTTATATAAAAATTAGCCTGTTGTAGATATATTCAGATTATACAACGTATTCAGTGATGGTGCTAATTCTACGGCACACTCAGACAAAACCTTAAGTGGAATACTGTCAGTACTCGCAGATTTATTCACATCTAGATTCACTAAAACTTTAAGCCCTCACGATGCATTAAAGCATCATTTTACATCCCTGAAAGCAGACCTATTTTTCCTACAACAGAGGGTTTTAAAACTAAAATTTCCATGAAACTGGTTCACCAATACACATCAAATCATCTTTATTCACTACAAGTCGACAATTGCAACATCAATTCGCGGTTCGCAATTCTTGACTTGTAGTAGATGAAGTTGACTATGTTAAATTCAGGCTTCAAAGGGTTAAGGCATCTTCAACAGTAAAGGATAGGGCCAAAAAACGTGTGTCCAGAATTTAGGTATTGGTTGATACATTAGGTGTACATGCTCTTCAACTGTTATAAAGCAATATTCCTTCTTTAATGAAAACTGAATGGAAAAATGAATAAAATTGAGGTGCCTTACTTGCTAATGATGCAGCTGTATTATCACTGCCTTCTAATTTTACATGGAGTTGTTTTAATATATGTTTTAAGCGACAGAACGACAAACAACTTCCAGAGTTTAAGCGGAGCTATATATTAGACATACAATTGACTCGTTCCTTTTCTAGTAAATATTTTATTTCTCTATTCTATGCATTCCTCCAGCTAATTTGTGTTTGTTGTCATATCACGACATTTTGCCGTTTGCTTACATTAATATAAATGGGGGTTTTACTGTCAATCGAAGGAGGGGTTGCAATATATTTTACAAAGGTTTTAGGAATACATATATCAATTATATAATTTAAATTTAAAATCCACTCACCCCAAGATATGTCAATATAGCTTGAATTGACAACTCATTGTAATAAGTTTGAATTCGATATCATAGTAGGCATAAATTAAAGTCAGCATGTAAACAGTTCTATGTTTTTTTAGAATTAAGAGCTGTATCTAAGCTAAAACCAATCACTATCGAAATCTACAGAAAGCTCTTCCGAATTTAAAATAAATTATCGAGATTTATTCAGTTTGAAGTTTAAAATATTGCCATGCAAATTTGATGAAATTTGCAACATTGTAAAAAGGAACATTCCTAAATTAACTCACAGTGGATTTCTAATTTATAAC